>JAEAOA010000745.1:4205000-4782500 GCA_016746295.1 Potamilus streckersoni | reverse complement strand
ATAACGTTCCCAAATCTAATGAAATACCTTCAGATTGTAAAATGATAATAAGATTTATAGATGTTTTCATTTTATAATTGAAGATTTTAAATGTAAGAGAAATAAAATTGGTAAATTAAAATAAATATCATTTAATAGTTTTTTTTGTTGACTTTATAATTATTATTATTATTATTATTATTATTATTATTATTATTATTATTATTATTATTATTATTATTATTATTATTGGGAACTTCCGGTCTGTGCACTGATTCTGCACAAGGAGATTTTGATTGTTACATTTTTAACATATTTTCTGCAGGTATGCTTACTCACGTGATTATCTTGAATTTCCTTAAATTTTTGTATGTTGACTTGTCAGAGGTTTCTTTTGTGAAAGGGTTCGTCTTAACCTCGTATCTTATAAGGTATACGAGACTTTGAAAGCGTTAATGTTCATAGGTCACACCAATTCATTTATTATTACAGCGTGGAGGGTCAGAATAGGCTGCTTTCCACAGCGGGTGAAAATATGATCGGTGACCTCTGTGCTTGTGATTGGTAATATGTTGCTATCGAATTGTCTTTTGCTTTTTGCTTTGATGGTTATTCAAGGAATAGAATCTAATCCAGGCCCTGGGATGAGCAGACCTGGGAGACAACCAACAAAAACTGCAATTTCGAAGGTCAGTATTAGAGAATCTGTCACCGATACACAGAAATTTCAGCATTTCACCCCGTCATAATTTTGACAGCAAGATGAACCAGCCCCAGCATTCGGATCTGAAAGTCCGCAAACGTCAGATAACCCTACACAGATTATGAGTGAAATCCGTGCTGACATTGCTGTTGTTGCTGTGAGGTTAAACGCCATTTTCAGCATAAGATATCCTATTAATGGCGGCCAGTATAACTGCTGAAGGAAGAACCCGAGAAAACCCCGGAAAGAACTACCGACCCACGAGAAGCTACTGCCAGGCTTTCTCACGTACCCAAATCAGCCGAGCCTGAGACTTGAACCCATGCAGAGGTGAGATGGCAGTGATCCGGAACAGTAAGCGCTTTGGACAAATGAAAGAGAAGATACAGACTTAAAAGCGCTTTGGACAAATGAAAGAGAAAATACAGACTTAATTGTACTTAACCTTTAAAGTGATATCGGGGGTAAAACTGACAATAGATGATTTAATTAGTAGTCATAGGATAGGACCATCCAGTCCAGAAAATAGACCAATTAGGGTAGTTCTTGAACTATCATAAGGTCTTAAAAAGATGAAAGCGCGATCTAAATTAAGAACCCTCAGTTTGCCATCTAAGATGTACTTACACGAGGACTTGACAAAAACAAGAGCTAAGATCGTCAAGCAAGCGAGAATTCTGAGGAAAAAAAGGATGGAAAAAGCAAAGATACCTGGGTGTGAGATGGATTGAACTTTACCAAAAATAAGAACGGAAATGTTACACGAGTTAAAACATGTGCTTCAATGTTGGCATTGATGGTCAGCTTTAGCCTTAAAGCTAGTATCAGCAATCTACAACAATATCCTCGCTGAAGCAACCTCTCTGAATCGCATAAATTGACCGCTGCTTTATCTTGAGAAGAAGATTCGTCAATGTTATCTTAAATACTTTCTACGTAATACTTATATGTCGAACATTCATCAAGACTTGGAAAACAGACAGAAGCTAAAAGTATCTTTACATATTTCATCTATTTGTTTGAATAGCTGTCTGTTATACATATAATTTCATATCAGTCATAACGGTATCAAATGAGAAAATGTTCCCCAAGACAGACTTACCATTTTTAAATTGTATTACCTCTTAGTATCACTGCACATTGATGTTAGAATTATTTGGAGGAACACTTTTTCAATGCGCTTGCTTATGTTTTAAACACGCTTAGTTATGTTCATATTTATAAACCAAGTCCAAATAATCCCGCAAAAAGCCGGTTGTAACTTGGATGTTTATGTGTTTATACATATGTGTTTACTATTACTTGCACTCATCCGTGAAATACAATGCACTCACTGGTTATCTCCATATTTCTCTATGCCCGTGAATCATGGACCATAACAGCTGACTTAGAGAAAAGGATACAAGTCATAGAGATAAGATGCTTCCGAAAGATACGCGACATCCCATACAAAGACCGTATCACCAATAAAGAAATACAGCCAATTATCAGGCAAGCCATTAGACCTTACGAAGATCTCCTGAAGATGATGATGATGATGACGATGATATTTAGTGAACATCCACGGAAAAAAAACTTTTTCCCTACCTCTTGATTTTGTAACTTACTGTCAGTCTCGATCATGCAGTGTATGGGACGCATGCCGCCGCAGGTTGCCTACCCCAGTATTAATGCATTGGTTAAGCTTTCAATTATTGATACCATGGATAGAAGCAAATTTTTGTCTGTAAACATGGAGAAATTTTCTAATTTCTTATTTGTTACACTGGATCCTATGCGCTAACGTACGTGGTTGTCTTGTTTCTTGGATCTTAATGTTCAAGGTCTTAAACCTAAAATTGATCTGATAAAAGAAAACTGAAACGTGGCTTAAACAGATTAATATGTAAAATAACCATTTCAAACTGTTTAGGAAGGTTATGGCTGCTCTTGGCGGTGGCGTAGTTTATCACTAACATAACTCAGCTGGTAGCAATGTCTACTAATTAATCGAGAGCAACCTCCCCACATTTTATCCCGTGTCACAATTTTCACAGCAAGAAAAACCAGACTGCATTCGGTTCTAAAAGTCCTCAAACATCAAATAATCTGATACAGATAATGAGTGATATTGTTGCTGACGTTAGACTCCTGAACGATAGATCTTATTGTTTTGAACATACGTCTAAAAGAATCAAATGAATAATTAAAAGCCAACAACAACTTACAAGAAAGATTGAATGACTTCACTGAATCAGTGTTAAGTCAAACTATTGGATAACGACAAGAAACTTAATAATCAAGAAGTACAAACACACACAAACAACTTTTTTCTACTGTACTAAAAATGATGAGGAAATATATAAACCAAACTTGAGAACATCGGTGAGTAGAAGATTGAAATCGAATGAGGGCCCTTGTTACATTCGAAACGGAGTCTGAGACCAAGAAAGTTTGTGTGGAGGATAAAAAGATTGTTTACCAATGGCACTGTAAACCATGAATCTCTAGCAATGGGATGTCATAATACTCATGTGGAGTACTTTAACAGTTTCTGGCAAATTTACAAGTTTTCTTTACATAAATGTATCTGGACGCCTACACGCTTGAATAATGAAATCCAATTCGGCCGGATCAATAACTAATCTGCGTCACAGACGCGTAAATTCTTTTTACACTCCTACGTTAAGTCTACCTTTTTCTTTTGTCCTATATATTTTGCGTGTGAAACATTTATCGTGCGTTTCGTCAGCGTACGGTTCAAGAAGTCAAGCATGTTTTTGTGATTTACACCCCGTGACTGCCTCCATGATGATCTAGTGTGTTAAGATGTTTTGTCATAGTATAAAGAGCAGGAGCACAATAGGAACCCATCCACGTTTATTTCTGGATACTTCAACGGTATCACCTTGATGAATACGCTTTTGATTAAGATGACGTCCAAACCACACCGAGATGACAGGATGAACATTGTTTGCAAACGCGAACGTCATGATCTCAAAAATCCATCAAATCCGTGTTTGACAGTAGTAGTACGCAGAGGCGATGTACTACCACCTAATCGTTGAGAGGAAGGTCTACGCTAAATGAAACTGACGGGATAACACGTTACCATTTTAACGCCGGCAACATCTCTGTGAACAATATGCATTAGAGAATGATATCATCTATAATACACAAAAATCAGTAAGCATGGTCTTTCAGCCAACTTCTTTTAAATTATCATCACCTCTCTCTGTACATCTTAACGGCAATGCTCTTACGTATATCGACAGTTATATGTATTTGGGCCATATTTTGAAATCAAATCAGTCAGATAATGAAGATATGATGAGACATTATCGATATTTGTGTACTCGAACAAACATGCTTCTACGCAAATATAAGCCTTGTTCATTGAGTATCAAAATTAGATTATTCAAATCTTATGCCAGCACTATGTATTGTGCTCCACTGTGTATAAACTTTAGTGAAAATGTGAAAAGAAAACTAGTAATTGGTTATAATAATAGTCTTCGCTTTCTATTAGGTCTTCCTAGATGGAACAGTGCCTCCAACATGTTTGTAAATTATAATGTATTCAGTTTTGAGGAAGTAATGAGAAAGTATGTATATACAATGATAACAAGACTTTCTAATAGTGAGAACTGTATATTGAAATCACTTTGGAAATATGACATTAATTTAAATTCTCACATTGTTAGTAGATGGAACCAATTACTATTTTAATGTGTCACTCAACTTTATTTTTTAACAATACAGGGCGCAAATAATTGTTGTAAATGCATCTGAATACTTGTACATATGTACATATATATATATATATATATATATATATATATATATATATATATATATATATATATATATATATATATATATGTGTGTGTGTGTATATATATGTATGTATATATATATATATATATATATATATATATATATATATATGTATATGTGTATATATGTGTGTATGCATTTATGTATGTATGTATGTATATATATATATATATATATATATATATATATATATATATATTTATATATATATATATATGTGTGTGTGTGTGTGTGTGTATGTGTGTGAGTGTTCTTTCATGTTTACAATGATTTACTCTATATCTGTATTTTGATTTAGATGTATGGACTATGCAGTCTGAAATAAAGAATTTTTATCTTATCTTAATTATGCTCACAATAAAAGGAGCCGATTAGATACATAATATATAACAGAAGGACATGCTGTTGCAATAACAAAATGCTTGATTTTAATAGAGAAAATATCGGACCATAAACCAGTGGTACTAGATCTAATACTCATTAATAGAATTAAATGAGGTCAATGACTGTTGAAGATGATCAGTGCCCACATGCTTGAAAATGAGTATGTGAGCATTGTTCATCAACGTTTAAAAGAACTTGAGAAAATTATGGAGATGTAATGGATAATTGGGAAACTATTAAAAAAGATATAAAACAACTATAATAAAACAAAAAAAAAACTATAGAAACAATGGATAAATGAGAAATATTCGTAAATTAGAGGAAAAATGGTCCCAGATCAGAAGAAGAGGAAAAAATTCAAACAATGAAAAAAACTAGAACAAAATACCACTCAAGGTATAAAAATGAGGGCGGGAAAATGTGTGGAATTATAAAAAAAAAGGGGTAGATGAATCTACACAAGGATAGAAATAAAAAATATGGAAATAATAAAACTTATAAAGATAAAAAGGATATTCTAAAAGGCATTAAAGAGTATTATGCAGAAATTTATGAAATCCAAAACAGAGATTTAGATATTATAAACAATTACACAGGGGCAACTAGTTACAAAAAATACTAGAACAAGATAAAGAACAATGGGAAATTTTATTATTGGAAACAAAATTCGGAAAGCCATTAACAGCTTGGATAAAAGGAAATTGCCCGGGCAAACGGGATTTTATCCGACTTCTATATAAAATTTCAAAATGATTTAATAGATGTACTAGAATTACTATATAACAATATACATTTTAAGGGGGAAATGCCAAAAACTCTGAGGAAAGGGATAATTACCTTAATATATAAAGAGAAGGGAGATAGGAAACAAATTAAAAATTGGCGACCAATTACACTTTTAAATACTGATTACAAAATATTAAGTAAAATTACTATCAACAGAATAAAAACTTGCCTAGATACAATAATTGATGTAAACCAAATAATACACTATATAATGGCTCAATAATTGATTTTTGAAATAATAAGGGTGAAAAAGGAATCGTGTTTCTATTTGATCACGAACAGTACATTTCAGTACAGTACAGTACAGTGCCGCCTAAGAGAGTGAATACAATTGAAATTAATCTAAACTTCAAATTTATGAAATTGACTAAATGACTAATCTAGCTTGAATACTTCCGAATATAGATGAAACGACTAACAAAATAACATATTAATAAAAATATTGAATACCTCGTAGAAACTAATATTATCTCTAACTTGAAAAGGAACAAAAAAAAAAAAAAGAACAAAAACAGTGGGACAGGGATTTGGCCTTGCTGATTAAGGAGCATATGATAGTACGATGTTTATGCTACGGGATCTACCCAAAGGTAAGGTCAAATTTTAGAACATTACGAAAACACAAAAACGGGGTACAAATACAACCTAATAAAACTAACATGTATAAAATACACAACATACATACACGCTGCAAAAAATACTCTCCCTCCTCCTGATTAAGCTACTCTCAAATTTATACTCCTCTCTCTTTATTCTACACACACCACTTACACACTTGACACAAACTCCAAAGCATGGGACTGAAGGTACTGACCTCTGTCACAGAAGAGTGTGGAAAAAAGTTTTCTGAGACACATGCCACCGTAGCATTCTTTTACCGGAACTCCCAAGCGGTATTTATTTTTCCTCTTCATAGATTCTATAAAATATAAAAGACAACTCTACATATGAATTTGATATTAAAGCCAATCTATACGGGAATATATATATATATATATATATATATATATATATATATATATATATATATATATATATATATATATATATATATATATATATATATTTGAGTATGTCTATGTATCTATAAGTAAAGGTATGTATGTGAGTGTATAGATGTATATGTTCATGTGTATATGTACGTGTATTCAGATATAATGCATACATATATGGGTCGGTGGTTCTTTTCGGTGATTTCTCGGTTTCTTCCTCCACCATTAATACTGGCCGCCATGTATATCCTATCGTGTGCTGAAAAATGGCGTTAAGCCCCACAACAACAGTATTTTGGGAGGTAATCCTGAGTGATTACCTCTCCAATTTCCTATTTTTAAAATTTGTTGTTTTTTTTTTCATGATTTATCTTTGAACCCGATGCTTTACCAAAATTTTCATTTTCTTTCATTAGATGCTTGAAAGAGTTAGGGTTCCTAACAAAGTTTGTGCAATCATCTGCATGCTGAAGCATTTTTATTTCGCTTTTCAAATTTGGTATTTGTGTTCCTTCTAAACTACTGTTATTCCTTTTTCTTATGCTCAAAATTTATATTGCTATTACATATAATGGCATTGATAGTGGGCATCCTTGCCTCACTGATCTTTGTATATCAAATTTTTCCGTAACAGCTCCATTTACCTGTACTCTCGCAGTTATATCATTGTACAGGATTTTAGTCAATCTTTGGAAATTTTCTCCAAATCCAAATTTATCTAATACTCTCCCTATATAGTTGTGTTAAATCCTGTCAAAGGCTTTTTCCTGATCGATAAGCACCATGGCGCCTATCTTACCATTTCCCTTAATATAATCAAATATTGTTTTTATATATTAAAAATGTTATTTTGTATATCCTTCCCTTTTGAGCCACATGTTTGGTTTTCGTTTATAATATCGGTCATACAATTTTTAACCCTATTAGCTAATACTTTACCTAATATTTTGTAATCAATATTAAGGATGGAGATGGGCTCCAATTTTTAAAATCATTTCTTTCCCTTTTACTCGTATAAATTGATGAAATTATGCCTTCCCTCATTGTGTTTGACATTTTGTTATTTGTTAAAAAGATATCTTATAAAAATTCAAGAATCGGCGTTAACTCACTTTGGAATTTATGATAGAATTTCGCAGTGAGTCCTTGTCTTTCCGGGGATTTCCCTTTCGCTAATTGTTTTATCGAATTTAAAATTTCATTTGTCGAGATAAAATCATCACATAAGCTTTTGTGTACTGATGAGATCATCTCGCATTTAACATCTTTTAAGTAGTTAGTAATATTATCCAAAAGTTATATCTTGTTTCGTATTCGATTCCTGATAATATTCTTTTATTCTATTTAGAATTTCTTTCTTTTTTAAATACTTTTTTCTTTTATCCCATATTTCTACTATAAGTTTTTGCCCCCTCCTTTCCTTAATTCCTCTTTTTTAACATTTAACTCTTTAGCTATTGTATATAATCGTGAAAATTTGAATGCTCTTATTTTTCTTCCTTTTTCCTTATAAAGTTCAATCTGTTTTAATTTATCTTATAACCTTGTTTTGACTCCTCTGTAATATTCCTTTTTTAATTGCAGTTTAATTTCAAATTCTTCCATTTTCCTAGGTTCATTTATACTTTTGGAATGCCTAATTTCTATTTTTTTAAATCATTCTTCAGTTGGTCCCACATTACTATAATATTGTCATGTTTTATTTTTAAAAGTTATTTATTTTTATTTTAATCTCTTTTATAAATTCTTCATTTTCTAAGACATTTTTATTTAATTTCCAACTTTCCCTTACCATTTACTTCTGATTATAATGTTAATATTTAAGTTTATTAGTTTATGGCCCTAAATTTTGACATGTTTTTTTGGATTCTTTATACATTTTATAATTGAAATTATTTCCATAATATTTATCTAATCTACTCCCTAAGTTATCCCCATATTCATAAGTGAATTCAATCCTAGGTAGATTTAACAGTCTGTATGTCTTTCAAATTTTGTTTTTCCAAAAATTTGTTCATTAACCCTTTAATCATTTTATCATTAGTTGTTAATTCCCCTTTTCTGTCAATTTGGTCCCCCACCCAGTTATAATCCCCTCCTATGATCAGGTTGTCCATCGAGTATTCGCTTATATATTTATCTAGCTGGTCAATAAAAATCGAATTTCTTATATTTATTTGCAGGTAAATATAAATTTATATGTGTATTTTCTATAGTAATATGTAATAATCTCCCTTTAAAATTTTTTTCCTCCATTTTTCTTTCCCACCTTATGTCTCTATTATTTTTTAAAATTATTGCTACCCCACTCTTACTGTCTCCAAATTTTGCATCACTTTTTTTAATACGCCATCAACATTCCTATCTAATTGGGAGGTTATTTCTCCTGTAAATCCATTATGGGTTTCCTGTATTCAAATAATATCATAATCTAATTCTTTACAAAGTTTATTAGTTTTTCCCATTTATCCCATTTATATTAATTGATGCTATTTTGAGGGGTTTTTTCCCTCATTTATCCCTTGGGGTTGCCGATACATTCTTGAAAATAAACAAATTATATGTTAATATTTAAAATGTAAACTTTCTATTAAAATGTAATAGTTACCTTATTGTGAATTAATATCTGGAGTTTGAGAGGCTATTATCCTTTCATCCACCTCCATAGATTGTTATTGGCGAGCCATTTGTGTTAGTGCTTGACATTTCCATATTTTCATTTTCGTCTCTTTCCTTTGTTTCATTGTCAGTTTCCGTTTCATTTCCTTTGTTGTTTTCGTCGTCATCGTCTTTTACCGTTTCGTTCCCGTTGTTGTTTCCGTTGTCATTTTCTTTGTCTTTTCCTATTGGTGTAACTGTTTCACTTTCTTTCTTCTTTTTCTTTCTCTCTTTTATCTCCTGCACCTTTGGGGAGGTTTCTGAAGATGTCTCTGTTAGGGAAGTTGTTAATTTCCCCTTTTCCCGTTGAATACAACTTCATCTTTTTACCAGGGGTTATCTTATCTACCCCTCGGGATTTACCTGAGCCACGGAACTGATCACGGCTGAGATTATCAGTCCCTGGCTTCCCACCATTTTGAGCATTCCGCCTAAGAGGTGTAAAACCGTTAGCTCTCCTAAAATCAGGGACGCTGGTTTTATCCCTGCCACTCCAGTTGGTTGGGCGAGAGTGTGCACTCCCATATTGCTCAGCTATCACACTAATATCGCCTAAAGTTGCAAAATTACGCTCTGCCAAAAATATCAGGTTTGTCCGATACGTACTGAAGACATGTTTTTTCAAGATCTCTTCGCGTATGCCTTCATAAGCAAGCTCGGCTACTGTCATTTTCATCAATTTGTCGAAGAGCACGAGCACAAGAGTATGAGATTGTGCGTGGGTCTCCGTTGTTTTCTTAGAAAACTCATAATGCCGTAATAGAGCTTTCTTGCGAGCGTCGTAGTCGTCTACTTCACTAGATTCATCCTTGGCAGCTCCTTGCAAAAATGCCGAAATATTAATAGCTCTCTGGTCTTTAGGTATATGATGTATTAAGGCTAACTCTTCAACACACACAGACACATCATATGATTAAACTAGGGATTTTGAGTTTTCGTTCATTTTGGCAAAATGAATTCTAAATCCATTCGCAAGAAATAGATGGCCCTGAAAAGGACCGTTGTGTGCGTTTTTTTTTTTTTTTCTTCCTGAGAACAACCTCAGGAACGAGAAGCAATCCGCTTTAACTGATTCAAGCCTATGCCACGGCCAAGGCCTCCTGTCAATGATTTCGTAGAAATCACTGGTGTATTCACAAGGTTAGGCTAATGAAGGTCTTTTTCTCTTGGGTCGTACTAAAGAAGTCTTATACATTTGTTTCAGACTTCTTAACTCTGCCAAAATATCTAAGAGTACTGTGACTGACTTTCATCGTTCTCCTTCTCTTCTAGCCTTTGGGTTTTTTCTCTATTGATTCATCTTGTCATTTCATTCTTGCCTCTTTTTCTCGCTGTTTCTGTTCAAAGAGAAATGCTTGTTTTGCCTCTTTCTGTTGCTGTAAAAATTTCTCTAATTCTTCTTTCTGTCTCTGTCTAAATTCGTCGACGTGTGATAAAGAAGAAAATGGCGAAGGTGCAGGTGCCGGAACAAATTCTTGCAAAGTGAGAAAATCTACTAAACCCTAGTTGAAATCAACCTCTTTGGAAAGTTGTACTGTGTTCACTTTAGTAGTTGCTGAAATGGAATCAGTACATAATTAATAAAATCCGGTTCAGTACCCACGAATGTAGTCCCAGTCTATTTTTAGATCACTTTTTCCGGTCTAAATTTGGTGGTGATACTAGAGTTAGATTTTGGCATTCTTGGTAAGGATTTAAAGGCAATTGATTATTCTTTAAAATGTGAGCTTATGGTGTGGTTGTCTGTGTGTATTTCGGCGACAGTGCTAGAATTTGGCATTCTTGGTAAGGATTTAAAGGCAATTGATTATTCTTTAAAATGTGAGCTTATGGTGTGGTTGTGTGTATTTCGGCGACAGTGCACATTGAGTAATAAGGTCATGGTGATGATCTGGAAGTGAAATCTGTATTCCGTTGCCTGGTGTTTTGTTTACAATTCAGCCTCTCAAAAAAATGCAGGTCAACCCTTGACAAGAACTAAACCATAAAGTCATCTTTGAAGGTATTTTAGATTAACATATGATTTGTATTGATTGTCACACAGTGGAAAGTTCAGTACTGAGAAACAAATGTAGAGACCATATAGTAAAATTAATTGTGTACTATGGCCAAATACCATCGCTTTTCGCCTTCAGAGCCGGTGCACCCCAATTCATTATCTTCTTAGGTGTCGTCATGTTTCACCAATCAATTCACTGCTTACAAACATTAGTTTGTTTACGTTTAGACTAAATGTAAACTATATATATATATATATATATATATATATATATATATATATATATATATATATATATATATATATATATATACACACACATGTATATACACATATATATATTGAAATTTTGCAGATACATTTCTTAATTTTATTATAAGAAAAACGTAAAACCCGCAGCCGTAAATTATCACCAATTTAGCACGATTTACCTGTACCTGTAATACATATTAATAGATTTCCAAAAAAGGCAAACATTCCCTTAATCTTTGAAATTCTGACGAATGCAATTGGATATTTGGGAGTAATCAAATTTCCAAAAAGAAAGCAAAATCTCTTTAGTGTTTTGCTACATTTCAATTAGCGTTATGTGCTATTTGTATTTGTTCTAAATCCCTCAAAAAGTAAGGGCAATATGGAGCGGCACCATATATATATATATATATATATATATATATATATATATATATATATATATATATATATATATATAGTCTATTGGACTTGTGACAAATGAAAAAAAATCAAACAGAGGAAGCAAGCAAATCAAAAATAAATAAACAATTTGAACTGGCATTCTTTAATCATGTTCGATAAATGATTTATTTACAGAAAACACCATATTATTATTAAAACTGACAGACAAGATAGAATCTAAAAACTAAGAAATAAACATTCAGCAAACCATTCTTCATTTATGCTCAACTTTTAGCATCCATCTTTAAAACAATGAAACTGCCTCAAAATTGTAGGAAATGCCAGATAAGTACATATGTAAGTACTTTATGTAAGCCAGTATATTATGTGGAGGGTTACGTACAAGTACCCCGATTTTACAGCACTCTTTGCTCAGTAACATAATTGTTCTTTTTAAAATCTGCATTTTCCATCCGAAGTTGCACTTTAATTATTTGGTCACTGACTTAGGAATAGAACAATTTAAGTAGTAGAGGGTGATGGATTTGTTGTTACAACTAAGCTTACTTCCCAATTCTTTTGGCTGTTGGTTAGTGCAAAGTTATCAGTATACAATACATTTTAATTAGTTTTGGGGTAATTTCATGTTTACTTTCTTATTTAGTTTTGTTGCTATCATGTTCTGAGCAATCAATTAAAGTTAAGGAAAAGAAATAATCAGATGTATCATTGGCGTCTCTATATCAAGTCAGATGAAAACAGTGTTGGAGTCCTTTTCATCACAAGGCATTAAGGACTTTGGGCACCTTTCTATCATGTAAAATGAAAAAAATATTGAGATTTTGTTTATTGAACTGTATTAAAGACCTTGTCACCTATTTATCATTTTCCAAAGGGTAGCATCAGAGTGCTGTGAAATATTTTAATGATGTGACATCATGCTAATAAAAGTGAATGTTATGTGATAGACTGATTATAAAATCATCTCAAGGAAGGAACAATATAAACTAAAAGACAGTAAAACTTAATGAAAAAACATATAACAAAAGTTACTACTGTTCAATGAAATATCAGTAGGTAAAATATGAAAGAAATATGAATATCATACACAAAGATATATACAATATTTTAGTAAATAAAGCAAGATTTCATAAGTACAATATTATGTACATATCAATCATTTAACATCAATCAGTTCATTGCATAGTATGCCATATTCAATACATAATGTACATAAAGGCAAATTTGTTTCAGTATCTTGTGCATTATATGGATAAGTTGATACCCTTCCTATGACATACAGGTAACTGAGTGCCACCAATGCACATTAGTCAGGCAGCTCTGAATCAAAGTTAGCTATTTTTGTGAGAAAAATTGATTAACACATCAAAAATTTGCCAGTTCTTTTAATTATTCATCAATTAGCACCGACATGGATGGGGAATACAAATCAACAAATAAACAAATATTAAGTAAATATTTATAGCAAGATATATCAAAAGGGAACAAATACTGAAGAATTGCTCCTGTAGGAAAACAAAAACAACAACAAAATCATCTCTGAAACTCTTCCCCCTCCAAACAAAATCATCTCTGAAACTTTGCTCAGATGCAATCTTTCTCAGCTTCTTAATTTCTTACATTCTCTAAACCAAAATTGAATGGTCAACAGAGTTTTTGATTGGGCATGAAACTATCATGTGAATGAATCAAATTTACCTTGTTAAAAACTCAAATTGTTAAACAAAATAGACGCAGAGATACTAAACAGAGATCTATGATTGCAATTGTGGTGCCTTTTCACTCCTCATTGAGCTCGACCTGCTACTTTTTCTTTGATACAGACTTTCCTTCTTGAAGTGCAGGATTTGTTTATGTTGCTTCCTCTTGAAGAACCCAAACTGATAATACAAATACAGAGTCAATGTGGTATTTCTACAGAAAAGGGCAATCTTTTCATGAAAAGTTATAATTATAATACTTTGATCCAAATTTCATTAGCTTTTAAATTCAAAAATTGTATAGACACTTCAGAATATAACTGAATTATTGTAAAGGTGAAGTGACAAAATATGCAATGTTTGTCAGCAGTAGAGAATGCAGAAAGGACGAAAATTCATAACTCAATATCTTCATATAATTCTCCCACCCATCTGAGTAAGTTTTGTTTGGACTCGAGTTACTCAAAATAGTAAGCAACTACTCAGCTGACCAATTCTTATCTGTCAACATTTAAATGGCAAAGTTGTTACAAACCTTCCACAAGATGATGATGACAATGATCAACAACAGTATGCCTCCTGCTACTGAGCCTATTATAATCCAAATGTTGATATCATTTGGGGGAATGGAGATCTGGCTTATCACCAGTCTTGTCCTTTTCTGAAAAAAAAACAGTGAAAAGCTAAAATGATGAGATAGATAAACTAAATATTATTCTCTTATTAAACTAATTAAATGGATTAATTTGTCACATACAAACAAATTTCAAACGAATTTATTTCAGAAGATGTTGGTGTATGTTAAATTGTATGCAATCATCAGCTTTCACCTGAAAGCAGTCTCAATTTATCACTGTTGCTGTCAAGATACAAACTCAGTTGTAAAATGGGGGACTCACTGGGCCAGATTTTTCAGTGGATAACAACAAGGAAGTGTGTATCAAAAATGAGATGCAGATCCTATCATCTGAAACAATTTGAAGGTTTAATCTTGTATAATTCCCATGAGCAAATGCAAGCAGGGCTTTTAGATCATTTAGTAAATTAAGTTTTCAAACCAATAACACTACTATCTATGGATGCTGAATTAAATGTGTGTGTCTACAGCAAGAAATATACCCCGCTTAAAAGGACCGACATAAAACATGTACTATAGGTCTCTTACCTGTTTAATATGTCAAGTGTTTTTATTGTCTATACACAGGCTTGTTGCTATCTTTTTTCTCACAGTTTATAGTCATGCTTTATTTTTAAAATATATCTTTGTGAAATAATAGATAATGCATTTTGAAGGCAATGCTATTAATAACATCTTTTATAAATTAAGCACTTAAATCTACAATTAAAAATTCTCAATTTGCAAGTGGTGAATTAGAGTATGACAATTATTAAAGGTTAAGGAAGTGACAATGGAGAGATTTGGGATTAAGATTTCTCCCCAAATATTTCCTTTTTCCTATTGTCAAACATATACATGTACCCATGATAAACCGAGCCACTAAGATAGGTTATATGATTACTATTTGTTAATAGTAGTATATTGCTTCTATAATAATAATAATAATAATAATAATAATAATAATAATAATAATAATAATAATAATAATAAAAATAAAAATAATAATAATAATAATGATAACTTTATTTAAAGAGGGTAACACAATTAACCAAAGAAATACCTTTGGCCCTCATACAAAAACAATTTATTTTTTTTTATCTGCATGTATGAAGCCACTGGATATACTGGGTTTAGAAGAAGGAAATAGAGTGGGCATTTCCAATTCCTTATTTGGTTTGAGAATTTTATACTGATTGGTATTACATTGATCACAGGTGGGAAGTATTGCCAGGTAGCCTATACTGGTATAGTGATTGTAAATATTCAGGAATACTATTATCGGATATCCTGTACACTGATTTGGCTTTTCTCAACTGTGATCGGTCTTTAATACATAATATATTTCACTTACCAGCTATTTTTCTTGCTTACTTTATGGATTGATGTTAGTCCAAATGATCTGTTTTGAAGATTTGCAAGCTTTGCAATGTTTATATCATTTGAAATACCACATACTGGATTACAGTAGTTTAAATAGGGTTGTATGTATACTGTTATAAAGTGGTTTTCTTTGACTTTCAGGGAGAATACATCTTATTATTCTAATAAGCCATAAACTTGAATCAACTTTTTCACTGATATGTTTGATATGTTCGGTCCATGATAAGTTATTAAAACACAAAGTAGTCTCTCATGATACACCAATTGCAAATTTTTATCCTTCCATATCAGATATAATTGATATTTATCAAGATTTTTTTCTTTTTTTGCTGTGTTGAGATAATTAATATTTTAATTTTCCCCAGTATTTGCCACATGATGCCATTGCATGAGCACCAGTTGTTCAGATGGTTTAGTGCATCCTATAAAGAAATTATGAGTTCATGCTTTAAAATAGAATATTATTTATGTTGTGTTCTCTCGCGTAAGTATGAAGTAAACCAACAAATTGTGCTTTCATCGTATTGATAAATTTTTAGTTTCTTCAAAAGGATTATTAAGTGATGATAATTTAATTTGAATTTTCTCAAAAAAAATTTGTTAAGTGTTTGCTGATTTTTTACTGATGTATGGCTCTCTATCTTGAGTGCAGTGATGGTTCACAAGATTTCAAGATTTCTGTTATTAATTGCAACAATAATTGGAGATTTTATTTAAGCTAAAATGGACTGCATGGTTTCTCAAAGGTGGAAAAATTTTTGAGGTATTTGAAGAAGTAGTGGATTCCAGAATTGACCCCATTTTTTAATGACATTGTACACACACATGCACACACACAAAATATTATCATTTGTCAAACATGTCCATCTTAAATATGAAATACAAATGCTACCAATTTATTGTAAGACTATTTAATGACAAGAAATAATTTCTTGCAAAGAGAAAAAACATTTTACATGTATATCAACTAGGAGCCTACGTAATAATCTTTGCCCTTCTTAGTTTTATGTTGAAATTTGTGTCATAAATCATATAGCTTAAAATATCTAATACATATCCATATACACTAAATATCCACATGCACTACATATCCTCGATGCCAGGGTGGGATCGCAATGTTTTAAAGCACTTGCCTTTACCGATCACAGACATCTCACCTTGACCATGTGGGATCAAGGCTCAGGTTCAGACGATTTCAGTATATGAGAAAGCAGATAATAGCTTTTTGTGGGATAGTGGTGTTTACCCAGGTTTTCCAGGGTTCTTCCATCACCAGTTATAAGGGCCATCATGCACTGCCTATCATGCATTAAAAAATGGTGTTAAACCGAACAGCGCTATTTATTCATATCTACGTATCCAAATATACTACATATACATACAAACACATTTTGAGTTTATCATGGGGTGGGAGGACTTGAAACTTTAATGGATATTTGTCAATTTCTTAGTGGCTTTTAGTACAATACAAACTTCTCAAGACAATTAAGCAACGACTGACTATGAATACTTGTCATGAATTTAAAATTTAATTCTAGGTCTCAAATCATTTTACGGCCAATAGAAGCAGTCTATGAGTGGTGGAATTTTGAAGGAGAACCATCCTATGTGTGGTAGAATAAGGAAAAATAACTCTGATTTTAGTGTGCGTGAACTTGGTTTTTCAAATGGAAGGAACTATATTCCAAACTTTCATTCATATCCACTCATCAGTTTTAAAACATATGAAATGTTTTAGTAAATGATTTTGAAGACATACAAAGTAGTAGTTTATATGACTTAAATTCATTCAGCCCACATGAACATACTATTTTCCATTATTGCAAGATATACTACAGTAAAACCATCCTTGATATATCACTGTTTTGAATCACAAGATGCTTAGTATAGTAACTAGTAGAAAATAATGTCCAACCATAATAGATCGCCTGTCTTGAGAGACCTCCTTTGTTAGTAGCAGGAGTGGTCTACCAAATGAGGTTATAAGCCCTATTGTGTGACTATGAACTTGAATTGAGATACTGCTAAGATGTGTATATTATGACAGAAAAATCACATATTTTTCAATTGAATCAAAACTTAATAATATTTACCAAAATTTGAATTGCTTTCAACTATCTCATATTTTGTCCTAACCAGAATAGACATAATAATTGTTACCTTCACACATGATGAGCTTAAAACCAAAATGATCCGAAACAGAATGCAGAGGGATCAAATCAAAAACAAAAATAGGATGGCATCCTATGTTTCAAAAGAGTTATCAATTTAAAAAAGAATGCAGGATATCGAATCTTACATGAATATCAAAATAAAACCTTCAGCAAAAAGCAAATTTCCAACACATTTTAAACTTAGCACAAAAAGTTCGTTGCAAGCATATTTTTTTCCTTCAAATGCCCTCTTGTAAAGGAACAAAGGTTACTGAATGTCCAAAAACAATTACTTTTGTCTTCAGTAGAAACCTGTATATGGGTAACATTTGCAGACTAGTAGGCTTGAATTTAAGCCATTTTTACTATCACTGTCACCTCATGGATTCTTCAGGATGAAACCATTGATGACTTTGGTCAAAGTTTGGAAATGGGGACATTCAAGGACATATTTTTATTTTAAAATCGAGTCATGGAGCATAGATAATTTCTTTTCTGTTAAATGTTTATTCTCATGTTGATCATACATGGGGTGTTTTTTCCTTTCCTATCATGATATTACAAAATTTGCTAAAAATTAACATAATAGTTTTAATTAGTTACTGTTATGATATATGGCAGGCATATAAGCAACATACGCATACAATACTTAATAACAAATGGTTTACAAAAAAGTTATATCTAAGTATGTACTTCGAACAATGGCAATGAAATTGTTTTGTTTTTTTTATTGAAAACTTGGGCATACCTCAGCAAATAATTTTTCAGGCATCCTAAAATTCACATATTGGTCTGATACCTCTGCCCTTGATATGTATGTTATTTCTCGTAGACTCTGTATAAAATATAGAAAATGTCAATAATAGTATGTTTCTATACTTTTTATGCCTGTACATTTCTGTAATTCAGTACTTTCTTATCACTATACATGTAAAATTCAGTACTTTCCTTTTCACTGTCCATTTCAATTTAGTACATTTTTCACTGTACATTTGTTCAATTCAGTACTTTTCTTATCACTATACATTGTATTTCAGTACTTTTTAATCACTCTACATTACAATTCAATACTTTAATAATGCTGTACATTACAATTCAGTACATTTTACCAATGTACATTATTTTCAGTGCGTTTTGATTCACTGTACATAGAAAGTCAGTATTTTTCTTTTCACTAAACATTTCTTCAATTCAGTACTCTTTATGATTGTACATTTCTGCAATTAAGTACATTTACATCAATGTACATTTAAACTCAATGCTTTTCTTATCACTGTATATTGCAATTCAGTAATTTTTTTATTGCTAAACATTTCGTTAATTCAGTAAAGTTTTATCACTTTACATGTAAATTCAGTATTTCTTATCACTGTTCAGTTCAATTCAATACATTTCTCACCACTATACATCTCAGTTCAGTTCTTTCCTTATCAATGTTAACACTTTTATAGAGAATCTTAAACTAGTGTTTAGCTGATTTAATATTTGTGAAAGTAATAATATTAAATGCCACAAGCAGCTTGCAGCAAGTGGCATATTGGTACCAGTAAGTTTCACAAATGTTTAAGAAATATGATTTATATGGTTCATATATCACATACAGTTAATGAGTTTGCATTACTCGATGATGTTGCTATATGATATTACTAAGCATTACATTACAGTGTGGAAAATTATATTTTACTATATTAAACATGAACATATTGTCATAAATTACTTTAACACTAAAACAGAATGAGTGCAGACAATACCAAAAGTTAATCTCCACAGAGCTTTGTATTTACCTTCCCCCACTTTATTCACAAAATCACGCACACTCCAATTGCAACTTAAAGTAACAGTTTGATATTAGTATCTATGCAAATGGGTAAATATTTCAAAATTCTAAATGTTCTGTGACGTTGAAATTTTATTTTCTCATTACCAAGAATCTTTCACACACTTGTGACCATTGTATGGGGATATAACAATATCACATGCCGAGTTTATACAGCAACAAGTCTAGCACAATGTCACTCATACAAGTCTAATGACAAGTCTCTGTTACAGATAGATGTGATTACGTTGGACACGTGCTCAACAGGTAGCCCAACAAACAGACAGGGTACAATGTGACTGCCAGGTCTCACTTGATAGTATCATATCTTATATGCAAACAAATAATTAACAGCAAGTGATAATTTTAAATGGACATGCATTTTTATATTTAAAAATTCTTCATATAAAACATACTATTATTACTGCATTTCGGATGAATACATACATAAACAAAAATCATTATTGCATTTCAGACATATCCATTAACTGTTACTGTGAACAAAATTTGTTATTGAATTGCAGATGTATACTTTAACTGTTATTGTAAACAAATATTCATCACATCATATATATTAACTATCAGTGTAAACTGAAATCATTATTTCATTTAAGACACACACACACACACACATATATATATATATATATATATATATATATATATATATATATATATATATATATATATATATATCACTGAAAGCGAAAATATTTATTGCATTTCAGACATTAACTGAAAATTAAATTATTGCATTCTATTTGAGAAATACATGTATATACTAAATGCAAATTGAAAGTAGAAAAATTATTAATTCCATTTTAGAAACATATATTCAGTGTTAATGTATGCTAATATCATTACTGTATTTCAGACATATAATTTAAAAATTACTGTAAATTAAAATCATTACTGATTTTCTACTAATGCATTAACTATTCATGTATGCAAAAATCATTACTGCCTTTTAGACATCGAGATTAACTGCTATTGTAGAATGAAGACCTTAATACAATTGACCCAGGACATAAACTTGATTAATCATCATGCTCTAATGTTATTAGAATTTCATATACATTTAGAACACAATTATTATAATATTTGCTGATCTGATCCATGTAGTAAAAATACACTGTCATTGAGGTAGCAAAAGCAATTGTGCTGACTTAATTGACTTGCTAAAAACAACTAATTATTTACACTCAATAACATCTTATGATTAAAACTACTGACTCCTTTAAAGCCTAATATGCAAGTAAATCCTGAAGTTTTGGACAAAATGCGTTTGTAAGAGACAATATTAAGAAATCTGCATTGAATAATGGAGTTAAATTAAAATACTTACCTTATCTGATGGAATGTTTTTCTCAGCAATGTTGATATTCACGTCCACTGTTTTCTTTTTATCTCCTTTAACAGCACTGACATTACATGTGACCAGGTGGTACTGATAGTTTACACAAGTCTACAAAATAAATTTTTTTTCCTTCACATAAAACCTTGACATGGTTTTTAAAAAACTGCAAATGTAATGAAACAGTTCAGATGGATTGCTAAACATTCTATTTCGCAAAAATAAATTACAATAATTCTCCATTACTGGACAAAAGGGTTTAGGAAGAATATTTTGACAACAAGATATGGCAGATCTGGCTGCAAATTAAATTCATGGAAAAAAAAAATACTGTAAATATAAGTAGGCTAATATAAGTGGGCCATCTGTCAAGAGAAAACAAATAGAATGTGCTATCATGATGGAATTCCCAACACAGTGTCTTTACAATACACAACTCTTTTATTTTTTCATGTAATCTAATCTAGTTAGTTTAATACCTTTTATGCCTGTTCTATAAATGCTTGAACTTAAGAATATTCTATACTCTAAACTAAACTCTTGCTGAAAAATGAATGATTTTACAGATCTAAAGACAGTTAATTCACAGACTGCATGAATATGGCAAGTTTTAAATGGCGATGCAAAGGGATTTCATATGTGTGTTTAATTACGTATATTATTATATTTTAAGGTGGTCCAATTAATCTACCCAAGTCTAATAGGCATAATGTTGGTGGTTTGGGATTTAATCTCATCTATTCATGGAACCTTGAATCGATTGCAGACAGATCTGTGTGCAGTTCATCATTGCATATATTAACTGTTTTAGAGTTATTGACATTTCTCGTGTCTCTACATTTACAACAAGTTGAAGTGTCCTTTCAACAAACTGCAAAGTAAAATTCCATATAAAATCGGATGACAACTTGTAAACTAGAAATAGCACATCTACATCTGATTTTGCCCATTTGAACCACAGCTCAAAATCAGAGGATAATCAGTTGTTTCATCAATATATCACGGAACCAGTCAATTTGACTTTAAATTGTTGTTTTGGTAATATGACTCAAGTGAATATGACATGACCATCACATTCATGTGATGAATATATCATCATATAACTATTACTATGGTTAAACAAGGCTCCCAATTACAAAATGGATGGATTACTACTGTAACCCAAATTGCTCAGAATCACATTAGTCAGGTCATTTTGTAATTTGACATGTTTAATGGTGATAATATTTGTATACTGATATGTTCATCAGGTGGCAGTCACAGACAAATATAGATACTCCAAATGCATAATCAATGAAAACAAAATATTCTTAATTCGACATCTGTCTGTCCAGTAGCTTTCCTTGAATTCCTAAATCTTTGTTGATATGCCTCAGGAACTAACTCAAAATACATTCCTTAACCACATCATACTTAGCATATTGTTTTATTGTGTTAGAAGTCTATGCTCTTAAAATAAGTAACAGAAAAGAGTGAAGACAACAAGCTTTGTCAAATTTAACAAATAATTTATTTTCCTAGAATACCAAGTAAAAAATGAGAAAAATAACTCACGGTTTTATGAACTAAATCCGAAAATAATCCAAGAATTAAAGACACAATTCCTAGCAATAAAATGTCCTGAATAAAACTCAATTCAAGTTCCATAGAGATTTTAGATTGAAGGCGATGAAATGTCTGTTTATGTCAACAGTCTCTTGTTGACTCGCAGAAATATTATTCCAGGTTTGAATTTATTATAAATTCCAATGAATGCCTTTATCCAAAGATTTTGTCAGAGAACATTTGTATTTCCAGAGAAAATAATCACTTCAATTTAATAATTTGAAGAAAATAAAATTCACTTCAAACTGGTCACAATATAATACAACTTAATGTGCTAGATGTTAAAGCACGACTGGTAAAATCATCACAGTCACAAGATAATATTGTTCTCTGGTTGACCCCAGGTTGCAATTAGTATTTTCTAAAAATAATCATTACCTAATGGAAAATAACCTTCTAGAATGATCTAATGAGCCTTGTTTATTTACAACACAATAACCTATAAAATCCACTTAGGAATCATCCAAAACTCTAACCTAAATCAACATATTTACTCCTTCTTGTTTACCTGAATAATAATTCTGTTAATAAACTCATACACACAGAGAATAATAAAGCTATTATTAGTTGTTTACATAAATGAAATTTTAAAAAAAGTCAATCAGGTCAAGCAGAAATGAATTTAATTTCATGTATTGGGGGAAATAAAACAAATCACGAATTTCAAGAAACGAGAACTAATGATCCATGTGTGTATACAATAGACTGAGCTCTGTCCACATATTCATCCGCCCCTGTATAAAGACGATATACAGAAGTCTAATACACAATATATGTGTTTATGTCCACATCTATAAGACTAAAGACTGAGCTCTATCAACCATCAACATATTCAAGTCCACTTCTATTACCACAACAGACTGGGATTTATCATAGATTTAAGTACCAATGAAAATAACATTAAATGTATTTGCAAAATCTGTACATTTGATCACCATGAAAATATATGAGCAATCTTACAATATCATATTTTGATGCATCCTGGGCTGTCTGTTCTAACATCTGAATGCCACATGAATTGTCTCTTTTCTGTCTCTGCAGATTATTTACTGGCAGGCTCTCCATAACTCGCGTTGATCCTTCTGTGGGCCCCACAGGCGTAGTTGACAACTGCCTTTTGTAACCGTCTTTCTGTGTTATATTACAGCCATCTGAGACACTCTAGAGAATCCAGCAGAAAACAAATAAATCTTATTATAACCATGTCAATTTAAATCATGTTACGTATAACAAGACTTTATTCAAAAGATCCATGTTTGAGAAAATTATGTTTATATAAACAGTGTTATTTCCTTTTAATTTTGACACGGACACAAAAAAAACACATTTAGACCACAAGGGGTGAACATCCCCTTTTAACAAAAATGGTGTTTCAAAACAGATGATGTCATAAAATATATAACTTAATTTGTCTGCGCATAAAGAGTCTAGTTCTTGTATTTGCAAAACTCTAAAACTTGCAGACTTATTCAAACTCAAAATTTTCATTGTCATAGGCCTCATATTATTAAATTGTTACAAAATAAACTAAACAGTTTTAACAGATAATTTCAATTATGTACTGGTACTTAGAAACCTCATGTATTTCGATCTATTTATCACATGCTCTCAAAATTCAGTGCTTAAGTCGAGGAGTTTCATGCTTAAGGGGATTAGTTATAAATAAAATTTTTAAAAGTTGTTTGAAGAATAGATGGCAATTGTACCATAACAGTTCTATAAGACCACTAGTGTGGACTTTCTATCTGGCCGTTACTTGATTGTGTAAGCAACCAGTGAACAATTTATCCTCCAGGTCTAAAGGGAGATTTGCATACAAAGTATGTTTGTAAATGTTTAGTACCTCAAACAGTAATTACATAAATATTCAATATTGAATATGTTGCTCAGTCTCATCCAAAAGCCACTTGACGACTGTAGCCTTAAACTAAAACTACAAACTAGAGCAAAATTAATGTCCTTTAACACTCTCAGTAGTCTAAGTTTGACTAGTATTAAGTTTGATGCAGGGCTGTTCTATTAGCATAACACAAGCACACAACCCCACCCCACCACATAAAACACAAAAACCCAACAAAAAACAACAGATATGGCAATTGCTAACAACCACAGCTGGAGTTCCAAAACCAGGAAGGAAAAGGAATCACTGGATATGCCGCCTTAGAACATTGAAACCAAGCAGTCTAAACCAAGAAGACTAGAAAAAGATAACTATGCACTAGTAGAATTAGTCTTTGTAGCCTACACAGTTTCTTTTCAAACTTTTTCTAAATCTTCTTAGTATCTTTTAATTATTACTATAAGAATATCCGTTATAGTATCAAATATCTGGGATATAATCTGTGTTACATAAATGTACAAAAAGTAATAGATGTCGCTTTGGCTTGTAGACTTTTAGGGAATTATAAACAGTTTTCAGTATATGCAACAAGTCTATACAGGCTGGTTGTATTTATAAGTTTAACTCATGTGGAGACAGCCATGTAGAGGTTTACAAACACAACATTTTTGTGTTTGTTTGTTTTGTATATGTTTTGTATTTGCCTTTGAAAAAGAGTCATTAAGAGTCGAAAGCGATCAGGGTAGTTAGTTATTAGTTTCACACTGTTCTCATCAGTTTATTGTATATATATATATATATATATATATATATATATATATATATATATATATATATATATATATATATATATATATTAATTAGGTCAATTAAAAACATCTGGTGTCAATAAGAGACATCTACAGTCCATAATTGAGAATATTCAAATACTAATGGATGAATACATTTTTTTGGGACCGCTTATGTGGCCTAGTGGTTAGAGCGTCCGCCTCAGATGCGGGAGGTCAGGGGTTTGATCCCCAGTCAAGTCATACCAAAGACTTACAAAAATGGTACTAACAGGTATCTCGTTTGGCGCTCAGCATTAAGAGGTTAGTGTTAGGACTGGTCAGCCTGGTGTCATGATAATGTGACTGGGTGGGACATCATGCTACATGACTGTGGCATGATGCCCCAGTGCTAGACATCACTATAAACTGCCACACTGCAGACATTGTAGTGATATGACTGAAAAATTGTTAAAGCTACGTTAAAAATCATAATCACATCACATCACATCACAATATTTTGGAAGACAGAATATCAAACCT
Source organism: Potamilus streckersoni (assembly GCA_016746295.1). NCBI lineage: Eukaryota > Metazoa > Mollusca > Bivalvia > Unionida > Unionidae > Potamilus > Potamilus streckersoni. Next base: position 4,756,749 of record JAEAOA010000745.1, on the reverse strand, counting down.
GGATAAAAAAAAATAATAAAAAATCAGCAACTGCCGAATAAATTATCATACCATTACAAAACCTCGTAATAACTGCAACGCTTTCAGTAATAGCTGGTCTCCTTATTACAAAAATCATAGAGCATTACATGGAACGATGATGGTCAAAATGAGGCAAATAGTTGACAGAAGAATTGTTATGGTAAGTTAAACAAGAGATCCAGGAAGAACTGATGGTATAAGACATCTCACAAACAATTGGTGTTATCAAAGCTGCACTAATTATGTTGTACCCTGTCGGTTTGTTCACCATGCAAACGTTGATAAAAGATCAGTATCACAATAAGTACTCGTGATAAAAAATATCATAAACAGTCATGATAAGTAATCAAGCATTTACTCTCACATTTGCTCATGTCTGTGTTTATTTTACTGGTGCTGATAGTGCTATGGTAATAAGATTTTTGTTTGGTTACTAATTTTCTGAAGCCTTATAATGACTATCTTCTCAAAGATGTGCCTCTTAGTAACATTGTTTGGTGTGTCCGTGTGCATTGTTTGGCAGGTGAGCCCATGTTTGTTGATAAGCCTATGCTTGCTGATAAGCCCATGTTTGTTGATAAGCCCATGTTTGTTGATAAGCACATGCTTGCTGATAAGCCCATGCTTGCTGATAAGCCCATGTTTTTTATAATCCCATATTTGTTGATAAACACATGTTTGTTGATAAGCCCATGTTTGTTGATAAGCCTATGCTTGCTGATAAGCCCATGTTTGTTGATATGTCTATGCTTGCTGATAAGCCCATGTTTGTTGATAAGCACATGCTTGCTGATAAGCCCATGCTTGCTGATAAGCACATGCTTGCTGATAAGCCCATGTTTTTTATAATTCCATATTTGTTGATAAACCCGTGTTTGTTGATAAGCCCATGTTTGTTGATAAGCCCATGTTTGTTGATAAACCCATGTTTGTTGATAAGCCCATATTTTTATTGATAAGTTCATGTTTGTTGATAATCCCATGTTTGTTGATAAGCCCATGTTTGTTGATAAACTCATGTTTGTTGATAAGCCCATGCTTGCTGATAAGCACGTTTGTTGATATGCCTGTCCCAACTTTAAGAAAGATGTTTTTATTTAAGAAGGATTGTCCAATGAGAAACCTGCTCAACACTTTTCATTATATTGACATGAAATATTTAAATAGTGTGTGTACAGTCTTCATTGTTCACTCATATCACAAAATAAGAAAACCAGAAATGAGGTCAACATGACAAATGCAACTGTACACAGACCAATAATAAAATTTACTCAATGGGTTGCCAAAGCAAAGTGTAGAGAGCTTATACTATCTTTGCTCATAATGTTAGCATTAAATATTGATTTTAGGAAAGAAGTAATACTTAAAACTACATTTTGTGAGGTCCCGCCATCTGTTAACATAAAAATGTGTCTGATTTCCATTTGGAATTTCAACTTGTCTTTGTTATTCCATGTTTTTGGCTAAACAAAATTATTCCATGCAAAGCCAGTTCAATTCTATTGATTGAGGTAAATGTACCCATATTAGTTTATTTCTTAACACATAGAGCAAGAGTCCTTCAAAATGATTGATGCTTGACACATAGAGCAAGAGTCCTTCAATGGGATTGATGCTTAACACATAGAGCATGAGTCCATCAAAATGATTGATGCTTAACACATAGAGCATGAGTCCATCAAAATGATTGATGTTTTACTGATCAAAAAGAATTTCCAATCAGCCATTTTGCTGATAAGTCCATCTCTTCTAATCAACTAACGAGTAATGAAATTATCCATGATATCATTCGGAACTCCAAAATACCAAGTTTAGTATCAAAACTTATTTTCTTATATTTTAGTTATTGTGTACAGAGGATACCTATAAGAATGTTTGGAAGGTCTCCAATAATGTCAAAATAAAACCATATGCTAAATTTAAATAAATCAAAAATTAATACTACTTTTGAATAGTTATTGAGGTGGTATCATTTAAAGTATTCTCATAAATTGCTGCAAACTGAATTTCATAAAAATTGATGCATACTTATAGGTTACTGCATTTGTATGGGAAAATATGAATGAGTTTTTGGATGGCTATACTGCATGACCTTGGGAGTGCAGTATATCCATCAGAAAAAATGAGTTAATATTTTTCAATTCAAATGAAGTAACCTTTTTATTATATACTCATTTTTGTTTCATTACCAAAGACTTAATTATACAATTTACAACCAAATATATGTTACAATAAAATTTATTATTTCATTATTAAAATAAAAAAGTTCACAATCATAGATTCTTTCAATGCACAATGATAGTATTCTTGTGCATATAGCTTCTCCCAACGACCTGTTAACTGCATAGCAATCTGCGTGCTCACATCAAGCATGAGGAGTGCAATATAAAAGTGTTCCATATCGGGGAATATTGAACGATTCTGACAATGTAAAGCTAACAGAGAAAAAAAATGAGCATATGATAACTGTTTGTATTATCATGCTTGCAATACAGCTATCCGAACTCCCAAGTCCCAAGTCAAAATCATTGACCTTAATGTAATGTCAGAGTGCGATCAACTTGCAAAATTATAAAGTCTAGTAAAAATTCAGTTTGATAAGTACAAGTCACTCTGTTTATAAACTCACTGAGGTATAATTGCGCAAGCAGTGGCCTTAAGCTTGACACTGAGGACAATTAAGTTTGATTTTTATAAAGTGCAGTTGGCTAGCAATCAGATATCAGTCATTTTAATTCCATATCAATTAAATACTGCAAGAAGTATTTTAATTAAATTCCCATAACATTGCCTCCAATCATGGAAGTATTTAATTAAATTCCCATATCATTGCCTCCAATCATGGAAGTATTTAATTAAATTCCCATATCATTGCCTCCAATCATGGAAGTATTTAATTAAATTCCCATATCATTGTCTCCAATCATGGAAGTATTTAATTAAATTCCCATATCATTGCCTCCAATCATGGAAGTATTTAATTAAATTCCCATATCATTGCCTCCAATCATGGAAGTATTTAATTAAATTCCCATATCATTGCCTCCAATCATGGAAGAGGAGTTTTAACAAGTTGGTGTTATGCTGGATGGTGTATAATAATTGTGTTCTTGTCAAATGTCATGTCCTTACAACCATCCATTTATGACAAATTACATCTGTCAAAGGTAGTCATTTATGAGGTTGTGGCAGCATTATTTTAATGCAAAAAGTACTTTAAAAAACCCATTCAGTTAGGAGAAGCAGCTGTCATAAAATCTGTCAAAGTTTGGGAGACCACACTGACATATTTTAATTCAGAATCAATACCTAGCGAGAAGTGTTTCCAGAAAATCTACTGGATATTATGACCATTCCCTTAAGGCGACTCGTGATACCAAGATTTGCAAGATAACCACCATTCTGGAAGTCCTTTCAGCACCATTGTCATTTGGACAAACAAGACACTATAAAAGTATTTTAAAGAAAAGTTTGTGTCATGCTTTTTTAAGAGAAATTGCTATAGCAAGATTTTGAAGATGGTCATCTGGTTTTCATATTGGAGATCTGAAATGCAGCTAATTAATTTAAAAGCAAACAGAAAATATAAGAAGACTTTTGTGACATCCCCAGGTCACCATGACCTTCCATTCAGGAAAAGTAGTTATAGAATATGGATGTCAATATTGATGTCAATATGCATGTCAGAGCTGCAACATATTCATTAAGATTGACATGATATTGTTATATATTTTTCTGTGAAAACTCTATCTATATAATGCCATCCCTTCTGGATGAGTAGCCATATTATTTTCAATTTTTCCACCAGGATAATCATATTTAATGTCTGATGGGTACCATTTTTAATGAAAATCAATGTCATTGCAGAGGTCATGATAAGTCTTTCATTGAAAACCTCATATCGACATCTTCGAATCTTTTGAAGGAGCAGAAATAACAGACAGCCACCATGGCAGCCACATTGGTGCCAGATCAACATTATGTTTTATCTGAAGTCATTGGGACAAATTTGTTGGAAAGGTTGCATGGCAATCCTCCAAGTAGTTCTGAAGTAGCAGCAATAAAACCTTGTGCTCAAGAATGATGGAGTAAAGCTCTTCTGGTATTATAATCAGCAGAACGAAAGTTGATATTGTCCCTAACTAAACTTATAACACTTATTTCGAAAATATTTGTGCTGGATTCTGGACTGGTACATCATTTATCCTGGAGACTGGATTAGTAAATCCTTGTGCTTCATACTAGTCTGGTACATCAATGCATTTGATACTGGACTGGTACATTAATGTGCAGGATATCAGACTGGTTCATCCTGAACATAAAATAGTTTTCTTTCCCCAAATTGTTAATATTATTTTGTATGAAACATCTGAACACTGTCTGAAAAGCCAAATATTTATTGATGGTGCTGTAAAAAAACCCAGAACAATATTAATAAAAGATTACCTTGATCACTGCCAATGTCTTATCATTATTGGCAATGGGGACTGTGATAATAATGGTAGCATTTATCAGAGGACTGGGTCCATGATTGATGAGGTGGTATCTGTGTAGTATATAAAGGGTTCTATCACTCTCTGGGTCATTCTTGTACTCCACTTGTTCCGACATAGATTTGCTGAAAAAAGGGAATAGGTAGATAGTAGGAAGGTATTATGCATGCAATAGCAAAATCTGGATTATGTGAAGATTGGATTGTGGGAAATAACTGCAGGGCACCCTTATTTACTGATCTGCTGTATGATAACTGAAACTAAACACTAGGAATTCAACAGCAATGCATTTCTTCTTTTTGGCTGCTGACTATTGAAACCAATCATGGTTTTCTAGAGAAACTCCCACATACCAAATTTTGGAAACAAAATATTTTTCCCTTTTGAATTAACATGTTGGCGGATTCCTGTAAGTGCAGTATCAATGTCTTGCCATGACTTTTTAATTTAAACCTGAAATCATAGAGAAAAGAATGTCTCGATATGTATCCACATACTAAAGTTTAAAACGTTTGGAAAAAGAAGTTAATTTGGAAAATATTCTTCAACATATCTACAAACAAGATTAAAATATAACAAGAATCTCTCAAAACAACTTCCAATGCTCCTCTGTCCAAAAATAATTTTAGGAATACACACACCTTCAGCTCATTTTTTCTCTTAATTTACAGAGTACTGAAAACATATCTGATATTCCTGAAATATCATATAACATATTTTGGCAATAAAAATATTTTCTTAAATCTGAGTTCAGATGATACCTGTAAAATGCCTTGCCATGATTATGGACCTTGAACTAAATACCATGAATAGAAGATCACTGAACTTGTCTCAGGATCAATATATAACCACAAAATAAGTTAAAACATTAATCTATAAGTATTAAGTTATAATGTTAACAGCTAAAAGCCTCAGTAAAGACCGCTGACTTTAAAAGCAATATCAGAGTGGGGACTTATCAGGTTTGTATACTCATGTGTAACTAAATATAAAGTCTGTCTCAGTTTAATTTAATTTGTCACTGAAGCTCAAAAATGCAAGCAGTTACCTTTGACCTGACTCTAAAGGTCTGGTTAGGTCTAGTTTTCAAAACTGCAGATACATGTATGTTAATAGCTTGATCTCTACTATATTCAATTTTTACCAAATGAACATTGCAAGAAGAGTTTCAGTGAAATCGCCATGTCAATGACATCATTCATGCAAAGAGGAAATGTAATATTTTCAAGCTGTTTTGTAGGATATGGAAATGCTACAATATATAATAGTGGTGTATTGTAGAATATAGATATGTTACAATATAAAATGGTGGTGTTTTGTAGGATATGGAGATGCTACAATTTATAATATTTGTGTTTTATATGACATGGAGATGCTACAATATATAACAGTGGTGTCTTGTAGGATATGGAAATGCTTCAATATAAAACAGTGTTGTATTGAAGGATATAGAGATGCTACAATAGATAACCGTGATGTTTTGTAGGATATGCAGATGCTATAATATATAATATTGGTGTTTTGTCTGACATGGAGATGCTATAATATATAACAGCAGTGTTTTGTAGGATATGGAAATGCTATAATATATAACAGTGGTGTTTTGTATTATATTGAGATGATACAATATATAATAGTGGTGTATGGTAGAGCATAGAGATGTTACACTATATAAAAGTGATTTTTTGTAGGATATGGAGATGCTACAGTATATAATAGTAGTGTTTTATGTGACATGGAGATTCTACAATTTATAACAGTGGTGTTTTGTATGACATGGAAATGCTACAATATATAACAATGGTGTTTTGTAGGATATGGAGATGCTACAATATATAATAGTGGTGTTTTGTGTGACATGGATATTCTACAATTTTATAATAGTAGTGTTTTGTAGGAAATGGAGATGCTACAATATATAACAGCGGTATTTTGTAGGATATGAAAATTCTACATTATATAACAGTGGTGTTTTGTAGGAAATGGAGACGCTACAATATATAATAGTGGTGTTTTGTGTGACATGGAGATTCTACAATTTATTATAGTGGTATAACAGCAGTGTTTTGTAGGATATGGAAATGCTACAATATATAATAGTGGTGTTTTGTGTGACATGGAGATTCTACAATTTATTATAGTGGTATAACAGCGGTGTTTTGTAGGATATGGAAATGCTACAATATATAAAAATGGTATTTTGTAGAACTTAGAGATGTTACAATATATAACAGTGGTCTTTTGTGAGATTTGGAAATGCTACGATATATAACAGTGGTGTTTTGTATTATATTGAAATGCTACAATATATAATATTGGTGTATTGTAGGATATAGAGATGCTACAATATATAATAGTGGTGTTTTGTAGGATATGGAAATGCTACAATATATAACTGATGTTTTAAAGGATAAAGAGATGCTACAATATATAATAGTGGTGTTTTGTAGGAAATGGAAATGCTACAATATATAACAGTTGGGTTTTATAGGACACAGAGATAGTACAATGTATAAAAGTCTTGTATTTAGGATATGGAGATTCTATTGTGTATAACAGTCTTGTACTGAGGATATGGATATAAATGTATGTGTGTGTGTTTGAGAGAGAGAGAGATTCTGATTTATTTTATGTAGCTTTAGTAATTTTAGTCACATTGCTATGATGTCTGCAGTGTGACAGTGAATAGTGATGTTTAGCACTGATTTCAACTTTTAATTTTGAAATGTGCTGTGAGGAAATGAAATATAATCAGGATTAACACATTCAATCCAAGAAGTATCTATGTGTCAGGTGTAACATCATATCAACACAATCCAAGAAGTATCTAAGTGTCAGGTGTAACAGCATATCAACACAATCCTAGAAGTATCTATGTGTCAGGTGTAACAGCATATCAACACAATCCTAGAAGTATCTATGTCATGTGTAACAACATATCAACACAATCCTAGAAGTATCTATGTATCAGGTGTAACAGCATATCAACATAATCCTAAAAGTATCTATGTCAGGTACAACAGCATATCAACACAATCCTAGAAGTATACATGTGTCAGGTGTAACAGCACATCAACACAATCCTAGAAGTATCTATGTGTCAGGTGTAACAGCCTATCAACACTATCCTAGAAGTATCTATGTGTCAGGTGTAACAGCATATCAACACAATCCTAGAAGTATAGATGTATCAGGTGTAACAACATATCAACACAACCCTAGAATTATATATGGGTCAGGTGTAACAGCATATCAACACAATCCTAAAAGTATATATGTCAGGTGTAACAGCATATCAACACAATCCTAAAAGTATCTATGTCAGGTGTAACAGCACATCAACACAATCCTAGAAGTATATATGTGTCAGGTGTAACAGCATATCAACATAATCCTAAAAGTATCTATGTCAGGTGCAACAGCACATCAACACAATCCTAGAATTATATGTGTCAGGTGTAACATCATATCAACACAATCCAAGAAGTATCTAAGTGTCAGTTGTAACAGCATATCAACACAATCCTAAAAGTATCTATGTCAGGTGTAACAGTATATCAACACAATCCTAGAAGTATCTATGTGTCAGGCGTAACAGCACATCAACACAATCCTAGCTAGTATACAGTGCCAATCAAAATTAAAGACCATTGGTAAACAAATGCATCATTCCTGAAATGGTCTGAAAATCTAAACATAAATACGACAATACTGTCTAATTTGTGTGAATTCTGCATTACATGCTTATAAAGTATTTGTCAGAAAGTTTTAAATGTTTAAACAATTTTTAAAAACTGATTAACAAATTTTGAACAGGTCATCTAGATATTAATACTGTACAAAGATTCCAAACAAATTTTATTTGTGTATCTTAAATGACTTTTGCTTAATCCTACTCAAAAGGTTTTTTGTCGAAAAAGTATGTTGAAATAATTTCAAAAATATTTTTTAAAAATTTAAAAGGTCACAGCAGTAATATTATGTTTCATAATGTGACTGATAATTGAATGAATAAAAATTATAAAACTATCATGTTATCTAAATGATATTTGCCTAATCTTACTCAGTTTTTTTTTATAAAAGAAAGTTTAAGTTGAAACAAGTTGAAAACCATCTTTAAAAAGTTTCAAAATGAATTCACAGTCATCAGACTGTATTCAAATTTAAGTCTGCTAAAAGTATATAAATATCTAAAATAAAGTTACAGTCATCAATCAGACTGTGATCAGGTTTACATCTGCTAAAAGCATATAAATATCTAATTTCAAAATAAAGTTACAGTCATCAGACTGTGATCAGGTTTACATCTGCTAAAAGCATATAAATATCTAATTTAAAAAAAGTCACAGCCAGTACTAGACTACTTTAAATATGATTCATGGTAAGTGTGACAGAAGGAGATGTGTGTGTTTGTGTGTGTGTGTGTGTGTGTGTGTGTGTGTGTGTGTGTGTGTGTGTGTGTGTGTGATTTGATTTTTAACTTAGCTTGAACAATTTTTCAGTCATATTGCTATGATGTCTGCAATAAGGCAGTGTACAGTGATACCTAGCAAAGGGGCATTATGCCGAAGACATGTAGCATGATGTCCCACCCAGTCACAATATCCTGACACAAGGCCAACCAGTTCTACCACTAGCCTCTTAATGCTTAGAACCTAGCAAGACAGCTGCTAGTACCATATTTAATGTCTTTGCAATGACTTGTCTGGGATTTGAACCCATGACCTCATCTAAGGTGGATATTATAACCATTTTGGCCAACAGAGCAGTTGAATGGAGAAAATGGCAGCCTTATAGGTGGGTGGATGGGAAAACATCACAAAACTAACATCTACATTGGGAAAGAGGTGAAATGGGGAGGAGGAATATATATCTCTGAAATACAACATTGTCATTCCTACTCCAATTTTTATGTTTTATTAAATCTAACAAAAACAGATGTAATTATAATCTTCTGGCACTACACTACTGTGTCATGACATCACATTATGGTCATCATTTTGACTGCTTATTAGTTTCTGATGCCTGTCCAATCAGATTCCAAGATCCATCTGAATTTATATTTTGTATCAATATCTGTTTGTAAAATTTGTCATTTCTTGTAATCCTCCATCATTTTTTTTTGATAAAAAGACTTCCTAAAATATCTAGCTTGGATTAACCAATATACCTCAAGGCATTAGGAAATGCTTTTATTAAAATTTTGTCATTCATAAATTCAAATATATATAAAATTACATTTCACTTTACATGACATAAAACTCTGCCATCACTTGGATCCATCATGATATGGCATCAACATACCATGGAATATTCTTGAATGTTTTTCTTTTGGTCTCAGGTCATTTTTGTACAAGATTTATTTAGCGATGGCTTAGGCTCCCAGTCTCCCTCACTGATAGATACACATGGCAACAGCTATATCCCACTGTATTACATAAAAATAATGAACCCAAAAGTTGATAGTTCACATGTGCAATCTGGAGGAGTAGTGTGAGTGAGTTAAATTCAACAGTACACATGTGCTATCTGGAGAGCTGAGTGGGTGAGTTAAGTTCAACAGTACACATGTGCCATCTGGAGAAGTTGAGTGGTTGAGTTAAAGTCAACAGTACACACATGCCATCTGGAGAGCTGAGTGGGTGAGTTAAGTTTAACAGTACACATGTGCCATCTGGAGAAGTTGAGTGGTTGAGTTAAAGTCAACAGTACACACATGCCATCTGGAGAGCTGAGTGGGGGAGTTAAGGTCAACAGTACACATATGCCATCTGAAGAGCTGAGTGGGTGAGTTAAAGTCAACAGTACACACATGCCATCTGGAGAAGTTGAGTGGGTGAGTTAAAGTCAACAGTACACACATGCCATCTGGAGAGCTGAGTGGGGGAGTTAAGGCCAACAGTACACACATGCCATCTGGAGAGCTGAGTGGGGGAGTTAAGGTCAACAGTACACACATGCCATCTGGATAAGTAAAGTTTGTGAGTTAAGTCAACAGAACACACATGCCATCTGGAGATATCAAGTGGATGATTAAAGTCAACAGAACACACATGCCAGCTGGAGATATCAAGTGGATGATTTAAAGTCAACAGAACACATGTGCCAGCTGGAGATATCAAGTGGATGATTTAAAGTGAACAGAACACACATGCCAGCTGGAGATATCAAGTGGATGATTTAAAGTCAACAGAACACACATGTGCCATCTGGAGGAGTAGTGTGGGTGAATTAAAGTCAACAGTAAACATGTGCCATTTGATGGAAAAGAGTGGGTGAATTCCATTATCATTAAATGTATGATAATTATATAAAAATCTAAGGATAGAACAAACATACCCATACAGTTCTTTCTTCAAACCTACTTTGCAATAATTTCCACAGTTGCTTCCAGTCTTACAGGTATAGTAGTGTTGAAGATGTTGTTGGTTTGATTGACATCTGTATTTGCCTGGTTAGCTTGTACAAGTATTGTAATCTCTTGTGGCATCTTAGCTATGTCTTGTACACTTGGCAGCAGCCACTTTTCTGAAACATCATACTTGAAAACAATTTGGATGTACTGCTTCACATCTAACTTGCCATTTGCTGTGCAAGTTACGTTTGAACGTGTCACACCTTGGGCTTGATCATCCTGACACAATGCTCCTACAACACCTCGCTTTGAACTGCAATAGTAAGCAAAACATTATGATCAATTTTTAAAAAAATATTTACTTTGGATAATTTTGTTTTCAACCTAATATGATGTATACAGTATTCTACTATGACAATTCCAGGGTGCTCATCCAGTAAAATTACGGAAAATAGGGAGTGACATTATAATTGAACATATTGCTTTGATTCTTGATGAAATATCATCAAAAAGTTGTAAAAGTGGTGGATATACTTGTCTTCAAGCAGAGGCTTATCAGAGAAATGTAATACTTAGACTAATAGATTCCATCAGAATTTAAACAGTATTTGGATTGATAGATTTCTCTAAATGTAGACAGTACTCAATATTCAGACGGTATATGGATTGATAGATTCCATAGACAGTACTTTAACACATTCCATCAATATTCAGACAGTACTCTGATAGATTCCATCAAGATTCAGACAGTACTTTGATAGACTCCATCAATATTCAGACAGTACTCTGATAGATTCCAAAAAGGTTCAGATAGTACTCAGATTGATACATTACACTAAGATACAGTTTTTAGATTGACATCTTTATTTAAACAGTACTTGGGTTGAAAGATTCCATCATGTTTCAGACTGCTTTGATAGATTTCATCAGGATTCAGATGGTATGCAGATAGATTCTATGAGATTCAAACATTACATGAGTGACTTTATCAAGATTCAGCCAGTACTTGGATTGATATGTTACAAGATTCAAACAACACTTGGAATGACAGATTCCACCAGGATTCAATGTTTTCATGAATTTACAAGACTCAGACTAAACTCTGATTGAAAGATTCCATTAAGATTCAGACAGTACTCAGATTCCATCAAGGTTCAGCAAGTACTGAGACTGATAGATTCAATATGGATTCCAATAGTACTATAATAATCACAGATTCCATAGGATTCAAACAGAAACTGCACAGATAGATTCCATCAAGATTTCAACAAGATTGCAATAAGATTCAGACAATAATCATGACTGATATATCCCATCAAGATTCTGAAGGTACTTGGATTGATAAGTTCCATCAGATTTCATCAAATTCATATGGTAATGTCAAAGATACCATCAAACTCAGACAGTACACTGACAGATAACATCAAAATTTAGACAGTACTCAGACTGATGTATTCCATCAAGATTCAGACAGTACTTGTACTGACATATTTCATCAGGATTCATGCAGTAATTGTACTGTCATATTTCATTTGGATTCATACAGTACTTGGATTGACCTATTTCATCAGGATTCAGGTAGTGCTTGGATTGGTATATTTCATCCGGGTTCACACAGTATTGGATTGATAGATTAGATCAGGATTCAGAGAGTATGCAGATTGTTGGATTTCATTAAGATTCAGACAGTCCTCTAAATAATAGATTCCAATAAGATTCAGACAGTACTCCAATTGATAGTCTCCATCAAGATTCAGAGAGCACATAGATAACTAGTATTATGTGACAAGGGGCTCATACTCAGTAACAAAGAAAAGAGTGACAGCCAACAAGCTTTGTATATTTTACCAAAACAATTTATTTCCTTGGATATCAATGTAAAAGTTGGTAAATAGTACTTACAGTTTTGTGATTATAATCCAAAATTTGATACTAAGAATGAAACCACAAGCCCTATCACTAAATAGTTCTATTAGAATTCAGGTTTGAGTCCTGATGACATACAAATATGGAAGGTGATGATGTCAGATGTGGTCCAATGTACGAATATCAACAATTCCTCAATTGAATCAGTCTTTGTTTCTGAATAATTCCAGAATAAATTTCCATGAATATTTTTCAAAATATTTTTTAAAAATGTTAACTTGTTGAGTTTTCATGGGAACAAATTATTAAATCCAAAAATCTGATGAAGAACAATCTGGCAACAAATAAAAAATATACACCTTGTTCCTTCAAGATGTTAGAATGACTCTGCCTAAAGAATATTAAAAATGCGCATTTAAAACCCCCAAAACATCATTTAAAGTCTTGCGAGATTGGTCATGTGGTCTCTTACTACACAAACTTGAGCATATATGCCAATTTCTCCCCACTTAAGAACCAATCATAAAAAAAGATGTTTATAGTGATCACGCAAAGAAAGTATGCCCCTGATACTGACCAATCATTTTAACTTCCTGTTGAGACTGTTGCCAGCCTAAAATGAACTAGGGTAACTAAAAATAATTCTTACTTAATACATTTTTGTCTTAAATAAACAAATATTGTTAAAAGAAAATATCTCATTACCAAAAAAGAATCTGACAAACTATTCCTTACAATGCAATGAAACAAAAATGAAATAAAAAGAATTTTAAAACTTGCACACTAAAACAATTTAATCACATATACCTAACACTTTCCCCATAAAAAAAGATTTATATACTGAAGCTTTAATTTTACCATATGTAAATTATACATGCGACAGAATTACATAAGAAAATTCTTATGAATTATATAAAGTGTACATGAAATAATATTTCTATACACTGGAAAGTGCATTTGCAATTAAATTGTCTTTTTCTTTGATTTGCCTGATGTTCAGATTATACTCATGCAAAAACAAACTCCACCTTAATATTCTTTGATTTTTATTTTTCATCTTTTTGATGAAAGTAAGGGGGTTGTCATCACTATACACACAACAGGGAGAAGGAGCTGAGCTAATGTAAACCTCAAATGTTGTAATGCCAAAATTAAAGCTAAATATTCCTTCTCGATTGTTGAATAATTTCTTTGGTGCTTTTTTAATTTCTTGGAAAAATAGCACACAGGGTAATCAATACCATTAGTCTTTTTGAATTAATATTGCTCTAATCCCAACATCACTTGCATCCAGACAATTTAAAAGACTGATTGAAATTTGGAGCTGTTAGAACTGGTGCCATTTTGAGTATTGCTTTTAACCTATTGAGAGCTTTCTGACATTTTTCAGTCCAGAAAAACTTATTTCTCTTACTTAACAAATTTGTGAGAGGTTCAGCAATATTGAAAAAAATTTAAACAAAACTTTCGATAGTATCCGGCCATACCCAAAGCACATTAATTACTTTTTTACTGACAGGCACAGGAAAATCAGAGACAGCCTTCACCTTTGCATAAATGGGTTTGACTTGACCGTGTCCCACAATACGTCCTAGGAAAGTTACACGAGCATGGCAGAACTAAATTTTCAGATAAATTGATTGTCAAATTAGCATCAGTGAGTCTTTCAAAAAATTTCTGAATCGTGGCTAGACATTATACTGTTAAAGTCCATCTGGAGTCACAAAAGCTGAAAGTTCTTTTGCTCTTTCCATAAGTGGAATTTGTCAAAGTCCTTTAAGAAGGTCAAATTTTATGACATAATTGGCATTTCCAATTTTATCAATGCAATCATAGATCCTTGGTAATGGATATGAATCTGTTTTTATCACACTGTTCACCTTTCTATAAACAGTGCACATACAGAAAGTTTTATTTGGTTTCAAAACAAGTATGCATGGTGAACTCCAATCACTTTTACTGGGCTCAAAAACTGAATTTATTTTTTCAAGTATTCCTGTTTGAGTGGGTTAATCCTGTATGGGTGCTGTTTTTTCAGGTTTTGAATCTACAATTTGAACGTCATGAAAAATTTTGTTTGTCCTCATAGGAATATCTGGGAACAAGTGCTCATATTTGAATAATAACTATTTATCACATTTCTTTCTTCTTGTTGCAAATGTAAAAGTTTCTGGTCTAGATCTTTCATAATATTAGAATTTCAATGATTTTTTTGCTCCATGTTCAGCAGTGTCCAATTGAATTTTTTCACATAAATTCTCAGTTTGTGGGACAGGTACAACTAAATTAATTGTAATAATTGACTTGGCTATCTTTTTTCAGTATACAAGTACTCCATTAATTTATTTAGATCATATTACTATAATTATAATTTAGCTCATTCATTTTCTTCTTTACTTTGTAAGGAACGTAAAATCTAAATTGAGAAAATTTTTCAAGAATGAGCAAGAGAGAATGAACTCTATTACAAGACTCAAATATTTTCTCCCAAAAATAAAATTTTGTGAAATCAGAGTTTCACTTTTGACTTGAATTGCGGAGTGCCACATTCAAGCATAACATGTTGGAAAAGTCTAGACATGAAATTTGACCTTTAACCTGATTGGACAGATATAGGAAGACCAAACTGAGCAAAAAGCTTTATTAAAGCTTTTACTATACAATTCCTCAAATGAATTGCTTCTAGGAATCTTGTCGAAGCACACATAATGGTCAACAAATATTGGTTGCCTGACTTGGTGTTAGGTAAGAGACCAATATAATCTACCATAATTCTGCTAAATGGTTCATCAATGCAGGGATTGGTTGCAGGTGAGCCTTATATATCTTCTGATTGGTTTTTCCTACCATTTGACAAGTATGACAAGATCTACAAAATTTACAAACATCACTTCTTCATTTTGGCCAGTAAAGGTGAGTCAATTATGTTGTAAGTTTTATTTATCCCTCAATGACCAGCCAGAGGAGTTTCATGAGCAAAACTAAGTATTTCCTGTTTGTAAGATTTTGTAAATACAATCTGATAGTTCACCGACCATTCGTCATAAGCAGGAACCTCGTGAAATTTCCAGTTTCTCATAAGAATTCCATTTTTAATGAATTAACTGACAGGTACTTCAGTTGCTTCAGTTTCTCTAATGGCCATCTGAAACAAAGAGATCTCAGGATCTTTTTCCTGTTCGACAAGTGATTGTCGTTTATCACCCTGATTAGATAAAAGAGAATGAGTATTCAAAAGAGGATCACTGTGATCAATACCTATCAACTGATCCAAATTAGAAGTGAAAGTAACCTCATCAAAAGCCTGAACAATACAAGTGTCAGCTAAAGTAATGTCTTCCTTATCAAAATCATTATCAAGAGCTTTCTTTGACATAGCTCTGGTAACTGCACAAGCTGGGTATAGCTCAGGGTATTCTTTTTCATTTGGATCAAGTTTCTGATTCCAAGAAGGCTTGCCAGTTACAAGTGGATCAACAGCAACCTTGTCTACAGCTAGGTCATTAACTAGCAACAAATGAAGGCCATCAACGGGAAGGTTAGATACTATATGTACTGTCACAGGTCCTGAAACTAAGTCTGATGACAAATTTACAGAATAGAGAAGAACATTAACAAAGCCGCACTCTACTACCTAAATGAAAACACTCTCATTAGAACAGGACTTCTCAGAAGAAGGCAAAATATCTGACACTAAAAGACACTGAGAAGCTCCTGTATCCCTTAAAATTTTATTAGGGATAGGATTTCCTGAATCCCACAAGAGCGATATAGAACCCATAGAAATGAATGGTTCATAATTCTCTATAATAAAATCAGACTGGGGTTTATTAGACCCAATAAATGTATTGCTCTCAATACATCAATGTGACCATGACCTCTTAGAAATAAGAGCATTTGGGAGAGATCTATCTTGATTCTGATGCCTATATTTCAATTTGAAACAATCAGACATGATGTGTCCTTTTGTCTTGCAATAGGTACATGTAGGCAGAGACAAGGAGTTTTAATCAAGTCTCACAGATGCTTGATTTTTAGAATTTGTGCTAGACTGATTTTTACTGAGAGTCGTATTAGGCTGAAAAACTTTTCTACCTGCAGACTGATGAATGAATGTTTTGCTTACAAGAGGAACTTTGTGAGTTAAAGAGTACTCATGGGCAGCAAGAGCAGCATTTTCCAAGGTTTCAATCTTATGCTCTTCAAGATGATTCTTAATATCATTAGGAATACAGTTTTTGAATTCATCAAGTAACACAATTTGTTCAAGACTTTCATAATCATGTTCAACTTTCTTGGCTAAGCACCATCTCTGAAATAACTGTTCTTTTTCTCTAGCAAATTCAACATAAGTTTGTCCAGCTTCCTTATTATAGTTTTGGATTTTTTTATCGATAAGCCTCAGTGACTAATGCATAACCCCTTAATATGCACTCCATAACCAAATCATAATCAGAACTCAGTTGTACTGACAAGGATGCATAGATATATTGGGCATTGTCGAAAATTACACAATGCAAAAATTGAGTCCAATGTTCCTATGACCATTTCAAATTTTCTGCAACTTTTTCAAAATAGATAAAATATTTGTCAACTTCCATTTAACTAAAAGTGGGAAATAGCCTGATATTTTTTGTAATGTCAAAACTTGAATCTGTATGTGAAGTGGAATCATGTTTGTCACTTGCCAGCTGAAATTCTTTCATTCTAAGTTGAAATTCCCTTTCATCCTTCTCTACTTGTAATTTTATCTATCTTTCTCCCTTTCCTGTCTCTCTCCTCTTTCTCAATCTGTATTTATCTTTTTCCCTCTCCTATATCTATTTCTCCTCTTTTCAAATTGTAATTGTTTATCTTTCTCCCTAACTTTTCTCTCTCTTTCTCTCTCCTGTCTCTCTTTCTCCTCTTTCTCAAATTTTAATTGTTTATCTTTCTCCCTCTCCTGTCTCTCTTTATCCTTCTTCTCAAATTTTAATTGTTTATCTTTCTCCCTCTCCTGTCTCTCTTTATCCTTCTTCTCAAATTTTAATTGTTTATCTTTCTCCCTCTCCTGTCTCTCTTTATCCTTCTTCTCAAATTTTAATTGTTTATCTTTCTCCCTTTCCTGTCTCTCTCCTCTTTCTCAATCTGTATTTATCTTTTTCCCTCTCCTATATCTATTTCTCCTCTTTTCAAATTGTAATTGTTTATCTTTCTCCCTATCTTTTCTCTCTCTTTCTCTCTCCTGTCTCTCTTTCTCCTCTTTCTCAAATTTTAATTGTTTATCTTTCTCCCTCTCCTGTCTCTCTTTATCCTTCTTCTCAAATTGTAATTGCAATTGATTATCTTGAAACTGCATTTGTTTCTCTTTTTCTCCTCTCTGAAGCTCAAGCTTCTTTAATACTACTTCCATTTTACATTTCATTTTTATTTAATGCCTGTGTCTGTCATAGACTTACTGACTGATGCCAAAATACTTTTATTAAAAACACTTTTCCCCACCAAATATTGGATCAAAATATTTTTAAGTTCTTGTTTCATTAAGGAAGATTTTACTTCAGAAAGATTGTACTTTCTGGCAAGTTCAAGCAGCTCATCTTTTCTAAGAAAAGTTTCCACTTTTGATAGCATTGTAAATGAAAGCCTGTTGTTTTCACTTGAGATTTCAAATAAAAATGTAAAATAAAACTTGGGATTTAGAGACTAGGAGAATTGAAATTTCAAAAACAAATTTCTGAAATATTTAACCAAAATTCATAAATCCAAGGATTAGCTACCCACTTTTCTTTGTTATATGACAAGGGCTCATACTCAGTAACAAATAAAAGAGTGAAAGTCAACAAGCTTTTGTATATTTTAACAAAACGATTTATTTCCCTAGACAAAAATGTAAAAATTGTTAAATAGGACTTACAGTTTGTAATTATAGTCCAAAATTTGATCCTAAGAATGAAAACACAAGTCCTATCACTAAATAGTTCTATTAGAATCCAGGTTCAAGTCCCGACAAAGTACAAATATGGAAAGCAATGATGTTAGATGTGGTCCAATGTACAAATATCAACAATTCCACACTTGAATCAAAGTCATTGTTTCTGAATAATTCTAGAATAAATTAATTTCCATGAATATCCTTCATAATTTATTTTATTTTATAAAAAGTCCACTTGTTGAGTTTCCAGGGGAACAATTGAATGAAATTCAAAAATCAGATGAAGTAAAAACAATCTGGCAACAGAAAAAAAACCACACCTTGTTCCTTCAAGATGTTAGAATGACTGACTGAAGGATATTAAAAATGCATATTTAAAACCCCTTGCACATAATTTTAGTCTTGCGAGATTGGTCATGTGGTCTCTTACTACATGAATTTAAACATGTAAGCCAATTTTTCCCCACATAAGAACCAATGATAATAAATGTTGTTTATAGTGATCACGCATAAAGTATGCCCCTGATACTAACCAATCATTTTAACTTTCTGTTGAGACTGTTGCCAGCCCAAGATGAACTAGGGTAACTAAAAATAATTCTCACGTAATACTTCTTCATCTTAAATTAAACTTTGTTAAAAGAAAATATCTCATTACTGAAAAAGAATCCTGAATCTGACAAAATATTTATTTACAATGCAATGAAACAAACATGAAATAAAAAGAATTTTAAAACTTACACACTGTGATGGGTTCATTATACCCTTGTATGGTTTGTAAGAAGTTGGGGTTTGGTGTTCCCAATATTTATTTAGATGTGGTACCCACCCAGGCTCGATTATGGTTCAGAGGTTAATGAATGTTGATATATAGCTCTGAGCCCCCAGTCAGCAATGCTGACAATTAAATAATAAAAGTACAAAGGGTGAAATTAAATAGCAACAATTTAACTGACAATCAAATATACCATCACTTGAACTTCACAATGCACCCCTTTCACTCGATCCTTTGAGCCTATCTCATCATATGAGTTATAGTGTGAGAGTTTCAAACTTGTTTTTGGCATCTCCTGATTCTTTCCATCTGTCTAATTCTCTCTGGGTTCATTATCATACTCCTCCATTTTCGCTCATCTCAGCTACTTCTCCTCCTCTACTTGCCTTGTCTGTCAACTCTGATTTCAACTCTGACTGTACCAACATTCTCTCTCGTTCTCTCTCTCTCTCTCTCTCTCTCTCTCTCTCTCTCTCTCTCTCTCTCTCTCTCTCTTTGACACTCACGACTTTGCCTCTAACTGGAAGTTGTTCCCCAAATAGCTTCCTGTAAAACACAAGGATGGCACACTATTTTTCCTAGGCGCTCTCCTCACACTGCCCATATAGCTTATCATCAGGTAAGGCTATCAAATTTCATCAGTCACACATCCATTTACATCGAGATACACATGCATTCTTGTATGGTAAAACACTATATAAAAACACAACATAATTACAACATCATTAAAGCATGATATCAATTACTTGTATACATGCAACGATAATTGATTCACATCAGTACATATTCACAATTCGATGATACTGACATTATCACAATAACCAGATGCATATCTTTGCATCACAACTCATACAAAATATACAAATATGCAAATATTTACACTCTGACATTCAAACATATATTTTCTAATCTTTCATACATCAATCATTTCCTGACTCCAATACAAATATGCGCAAACTCTATATACACATTACTAGAGTGCTGTGCTTACCATGAAGCAACCTATAACGACTTATAACATTAATGCTGCTGAACTAGCAATCTACATAATCCTACATAACTCAAATTGATGTCTCAAACAAGCACATAAATAAAACACTACAATGTGCTTCTACCTACGAAACAATCCTAGTAATTGAGTAAAACATAATATCAGTACTTATAGCTACAGCGCTGTGATGTTTGCAAGAATCGAGCAAATATCTACCTTTGAAGCTTCCATTCTTTTTTTCCCAATCCTTTGTCCTTTGATTCCCACCAATTTCATGAGTGGCATTCACACAGTATATTCTTACAACAGTGTCTCCTGACAGTCTCAGGTATATACTGATTTCGTGCAGGGTCACTAATGTTCTCTGAATCTAAGAGTTATGCCAACCCACTAGCTGAATTCCAATTGGATGCGGTTGGTCTGCCTCAATCAACTGAGCTCTCAAAATTCTGTCAGTCGATCCCGTTAATCCTGTGGGATCCCCTTTTATCTCCGACCAATGTATATATATGGGTGTGAGGTACCAGGTTGGACTCAGAAAACTGAGTTTTCTGATGACTTACATAATCGCTTGACACTGCCGGCAGCGATTGTTCACATTGAACTAGCCCGGTTAGCTTAGGCTTGCAGAACATGACACACACAAGCAATTTAATCACATGAACGTAACAATAGATTCCATCAAGATTTAGAGAATACTTGGAATTTAAGATACCTAAGTATTTAAACTACTCTGATTAAGAGATTCCATCAGGATTCAAACAGTATGTGGATTGATATGTTTGATCAGAATCCAGACAATACTATGACAGATTCCATCAGGATTCAAACAGTATGTGGATTGGTATGTTTGATCAGAATCCAGACAATACTATGACAGATTCCATCAGGATTCAAACAGTATGTGGATTGGCATGTTTGATCAGAATCCAGATAATACTATGACAGATTCCATCAGGTTTTAAAGAGTAATCACATAGATTACATTAAGGTTCAGACATCTTTTTAATAATACTGTGATAAACAGATTGCACATCAAATTTTAATTCTGTAATGGTAAATGCATCAAACTATTGATAACACATATATTCACTCCTTCACTCAAATGATTTCCTCAATACTACCACAAAGATATATCTATATATCTTGCCTGTGAACACAAACTAGAACAACTAAAAACTTGAACTGAACATTTAGGACCTTTATATAAACACTTCAATTTCTCAAAAGTATCTGTACAGAAATTGGTCTACTTTATCAATATTAGTTTGGGGAAATACTCACTCTGTGGACTTTAATGGTGCCAGTACTTGAGCCACCAAATCGACCCTAAATGCGGAGTCAAGTCTGTTTGTAACCTTTGCTGTTAACTCTAATTCCCTAGCATCCCCAACAACCAGTTTTGTGTTTTCATCTACAAGAGCCCAATTGCCGGATTGAAAGCATCTGACCTCCACTGCCAATTCTAGGTCAGATTGACAAGATGACTTGTTCTCACATTTTATGTCAAAATTTGCCTGCAAACAGATACATACATACAAATGATCAGCACACAGAGTAAATATGTAAATAATAAATCTGGATCCAATGTAAAATCCTAAGGAGAAAGATATAATACATGACAATTTGGGGCTGAAAATTTAGCATGCAATTTCACATTTAATATATTCATCATTTTCTCAATTGCAAGACATTTTTTATAGTCTTCAGGGCATTGCATAAGATTTAAATTTGGAGGGTTAGTTGCCAAAGTAAGTAGGGAGACCTTCCTTAAAGATATACATCCTTTCTTTAAAAATAACTGGGTGTAAAGTAAATGTAGTGGGGTAAATCACCTGGCTCCTAACTGATAAGGAATGTCCTACAGTATTGTATACATTTGTACAGTATTTACATCATATGTTAATTATAATACTTTGTGAAAAGCAACTTTAAACATTTGTTATCAGCTGTTCAAAAATCTGAAATTTGCATAGGACTAATAAACTGGACTACACTGAATTCAGCTTGCTTATGCTTCAAGGCATCTTCAGACAATGTTCTTTTTTAAATGTCAAATGGCATAACCACTGATTATAATAAATTACTGTTTCCATCAAAGAAATTACTTGTTGTAACTTACTTCTACTATTTTAGTAGACTGTACTTCTGGTTTAAGAACTGGATCCAAAACAGAAAAGTTACTGTCTGGTTGTAGTAATGTAAAGTTTATGGCAAACCTTACCGGCGTCCAGAGATCATTTGGTACATGTGCATCTCCATTTTTCTGCAAAGAAAATTAGTTATACTGTATCAAGATAACACATCTTGTCATAGTTCCTGTTTGGAAACTAATGATAACTCAACTTGACCCTGGGGAGTGAGAGAAATCTTATTTGTCTTCATGTATTATGCATCATGTTTCAGCTAGGCTGAATTATAGACTGGGAATTGAATTAGAATCACAAACTAGAAAGGGAGATGCATTCCAGCTTTAAAAATGAAGAAAAAGTTGGATGTTTTCTCTCTCTTCTATCAATTAGGTAATTCTGAATTATGAAAATTTCTTTTGTAATAGTCACAAAGATGCCAATGGGTACCTGCCATTTAATAATATACCGGGTAATAAAATAAATAACTGGGTGCTCCTCAAAATGTTTTCAGGTTCACATCGAGACAGAGAATAATGATAAAAGTTCAAGACTCATGTTGTTTTCGCATTCATTCATTGTCACTCCTTACTCACTAGTCATGCATGTACAATATAATACAAGGGAAGAAACTACTCTCCTTTCTCTCATGAAATATTTAAGAATCAACTCTGATATTTCAAGCTAGATTTCTCATTGTGAAATAAATTTGTTAACGATCCCTAGCTCAGCCATTCGACTTTGTGTGACTGTCCAAGGTTTGGCATACTATCATACCTTTAGCCAACCATTTTCCCACACTACTGCTCAACATTGCAACAATCGTACTAAGCTTAATGTGCAAGTGCAACTCAGTGAATGGAGTACTGCCCTCTCATTTGCCAACCGCATAAGATGTACTAAACCTATTGACAATTTAATTTTGTATATGAGTAATAATTATGGTTATAATCAGGTTCACATTTAATACAACTTCCTTTTGATCGGGTACCTGGGCGACCGATCATTAGGATTGATTGGTATCTGGTAGAAGTCTCAGGTAGTGGAGTGTGTATAGCATACATTATATATATATATATATATAAATAAATATATACATACACACACTTGCTATATGCATCTATTTCTCAACCCATCATGTTACAATGTCATAAGAATATTATGTAGAAATATAACCTGCAATATATCATTCACACTTAAATTTATTTGACATTAATGAATTTTAAGATGTGAAATTGAATCAGATGCTTAATTATCAATTTATCATAGGCACATTACATCAGATGTTCAAGTTTCCAAGCTTATCAGGATATATTAGATGTTCTAGTTTCCAAGCTCATCAGGAACACATAAATCAGATGTGCTAGTTTCCATGCTTGTCAGGACATAGTAAATCAGATGTTCTAGTTTGGAAGCTTTTCAGGGACATGTTAAATCAGAGGTTATAGTTTCAAAGCTTTCCTGGGGCATGTTAAATCAGAGATTCTAGTCTCCAAACTTTACTGTGACATGTTATATCAGAGGTTCTAGTTTCCAAGCTTTCCTGGGACATGTTAAACCTGAAGTTCTAGTTTCCAAGCTTTCCTGGGACATGTTAAATCAGAGGTTCATGTTTCTAAGCTTTCCTGGGACATGTTAAATCAGAGGTTCTAGTTTCCAAGCCTTCCTGGGACATGTTAAACCTGAGGTTCTAGTTTCCAAGCTTTCCTGGGACATGTTAAATCAGAAGTTCTAGTTTCAAAGCTTTCCTGGGACATGTTAAACCTGAGATTCTAGTTTCCAAGCTTTCCTGGGACATGTTAAATCAGAGGTTCTAGTTTCCAAGCTTTCCTGGGACACATTAAATCAGAGGTTCTAGTTTCCAAGCTTTCCTGGGACATGTTAAATCAGAGGTTCTAGTTTCCAAGCTTTCCTGGGACACATTAAATCAGAAGTTCTAGTTTCCAAGCTTATTATGAATATATTTATCATGTGGATAAGTACCTGCCAGGACTTATTTATAGGTAGGCAGCCTAATGAATTGACGTGTGGGTTGGCAGGCATGTTTATTTGTAGTCTAGTTTTCTATTCAGGATGCTGTGTGAATATTAGAGGTCTTTTTTACAAGATACAGTGAAACAGAATTTTAAACAGGTAAGTGACAATCTGAAGTTCAGGCCTGAATTAGCTATCCTGCTTTCATTTGATAAGAGCATGCACACGACATGTAATTGGTTACTATATTTATTTATGTTCTTCCTGTCAGATAATGCAACCTAGAAATTCAATAATATTAAAGAAAATTTTGCTTAAAAAGAAATGTATTGCAATGCCCATTTTATGTCATTTCTGTTGACTAAGATTCAACACTGAGTGGTACCAAATGTATTGCAATGCCCATTTTATGTCATTTCTGTTGACTAAGATTCAACACTGAGTAGTACCAAATGTATTGCAATGCCCATTTTATGTCATTTCTGTTGACTAAGATTCAACACTGAGTGGTACCAAATGTATTGCAATGCCCATTTTATGTCATTTCTGTTGACTAAGATTCAACACTGAGTGGTACCAAATGTATTGCAATGCCCATTTTATGTCATTTCTGTTGACTAAGATTCAACACTGAGTGGTACCAAATGTATTGCAATGCCCATTTTATGTCATTTCTGTTGACTAAGATTCAACACTGAGTGGTACCAAATGTATTGCAATGCCCATTTTATGTCATTTCTGTTGACTAAGATTCAACACTGAGTGGTACCAAATGTATTGCAATGCCCATTTTATGTCATTTCTGTTGACTAAGATTCAACACTGAGTAGTACCAAATGTATTGCAATGCCCATTTTATGTCATTTCTGTTGACTAAGATTCAACACTGAGTAGTACCAAATGTATTGCAATGCCCATTTTATGTCATTTCTGTTGACTAAGATTCAGCACTGAGTGGTACCAAATGTATTGCAATGCCCATTTTATGTCATTTCTGTTGACTAAGATTCAACACTGAGTGGTACCAAATGTATTGCAATGCCCATTTTATGTCATTTCTGTTGACTAAGATTCAACACTGAGTGGTACCAAATGTATTGCAATGCCCATTTTATGTCATTTCTGTTGACTAAGATTCAACACTGAGTGGTACCAAATGTATTGCAATGCCCATTTTATGTCATTTCTGTTGACTAAGATTCAACACTGAGTGGTACCAAATGTATTGCAATGCCCATTTTATGTCATTTCTGTTGACTAAGATTCAACACTGAGTAGTACCAAATGTATTGCAATGCCCATTTTATGTCATTTCTGTTGACTAAGATTCAACACTGAGTGGTACCAAATGTATTGCAATGCCCATTTTATGTCATTTCTGTTGACTAAGATTCAACACTGAGTGGTACCAAATGTATTGCAATGCCCATTTTATGTCATTTCTGTTGACTAAGATTCAACACTGAGTGGTACCAAATGTATTGCAATGCCCATTTTATGTCATTTCTGTTGACTAAGATTCAACACTGAGTGGTACCAAATGTATTGCAATGCCCATTTTATGTCATTTCTGTTGACTAAGATTCAACACTGAGTGGTACCAAATGTATTGCAATGCCCATTTTATGTCATTTCTGTTGACTAAGATTCAACACTGAGTGGTACCAAATGTATTGCAATGCCCATTTTATGTCATTTCTGTTGACTAAGATTCAACACTGAGTGGTACCAAATGTATTGCAATGCCCATTTTATGTCATTTCTGTTGACTAAGATTCAACACTGAGTGGTACCAAATGTATTGCAATGCCCATTTTATGTCATTTCTGTTGACTAAGATTCAACACTGAGTGGTACCAAATGTATTGCAATGCCCATTTTATGTCATTTCTGTTGACTAAGATTCAACACTGAGTGGTACCAAATGTATTGCAATGCCCATTTTATGTCATTTCTGTTGACTAAGATTCAACACTGAGTGGTACCAAATGTATTGCAATGCCCATTTTATGTCATTTCTGTTGACTAAGATTCAACACTGAGTGGTACCAAATGTATTGCAATGCCCATTTTATGTCATTTCTGTTGACTAAGATTCAACACTGAGTGGTACCAAATGTATTGCAATGCCCATTTTATGTCATTTCTGTTGACTAAGATTCAACACTGAGTGGTACCAAATGTATTGCAATGCCCATTTTATGTCATTTCTGTTGACTAAGATTCAACACTGAGTGGTACCAAATGTATTGCAATGCCCATTTTATGTCATTTCTGTTGACTAAGATTCAACACTGAGTGGTACCAAATGTATTGCAATGCCCATTTTATGTCATTTCTGTTGACTAAGATTCAACACTGAGTAGTACCAAATGTATTGCAATGCCCATTTTATGTCATTTCTGTTGACTAAGATTCAACACTGAGTGGTACCAAATGTATTGCAATGCCCATTTTATGTCATTTCTGTTGACTAAGATTCAACACTGAGTGGTACCAAATGTATTGCAATGCCCATTTTATGTCATTTCTGTTGACTAAGATTCAACACTGAGTGGTACCAAATGTATTGCAATGCCCATTTTATGTCATTTCTGTTGACTAAGATTCAACACTGAGTGGTACCAAATGTATTGAAATGCCCATTTTATGTCATTTCTGTTGACTAAGATTCAACACTGAGTGGTACCAAATGTATTGCAAAACAGTTATTGCAATAATAATAAAATGCATAACTATGAACATTGGTTACTTAATGTTGACTAAGATTCAGCACTGCATAATACCAAATTTAAAGTAAAATAATACTTTTAATGGTAATAAAATAAATCTCTAAGATTTTGAAAACCTAATGTTGACAAAGATTCAGCAATGCATTGTACCTAATTTAATGTAAAAAAAAATAATTGTAAGTTATTCTGAACAAAATTTGAAATATTTTAGTTATTCATTAGTGACAATTGCATCAAAATTATTGCTGTAATGAAGAGGAAAGGGGACCATGAACACAACAATTTTCCACAAAATTACTTCGCTGTGCGACTTTTGGTAAATGCATAAAAATGATTTAGAAGAAAACAGGAGGCATCTCTGGCACACTGGACGCCAAAACTTCTAAAACCAGCAAGCACAAATGTGCTTGTGCACCTGACTGGTCCTTTTATGCATACAACATAAAATCATGCACCAGATTGGTCCCTTTATGTATACAACATAAAATCATGCACCAGATTGGTACCTTAATGTATACAGCATAAAATCATGCACCTGACTGGTCCCATTATGTAGACAACATAATATCATGCACCTGACTGGTCCCTTTATGTATACAACATAAAATCATGCACCTGACTGGTCCCTTTATGTATACAACATAATATCATGCACCTGACTGGTCCCTTTATGTATACAACATAAAATCATGCACCTGACTGGTCCCTTTATGTATACAACATAATATCATGCACCTGACTGGTCCCTTTATGTATACAACATAAAATCATGCACCTGTCTGGTCCCTTTATGTATACAACATAAAATCATACATCTGACTGGTCCCTTTATGTATGCAACATAAAATCATGTACACAACTGCAAATAAAGACAGTGAATTATGAAGATAAAGCAAGAAAGTTTCTTCAATAAAAAATTAATCCTATGGCAATTCATACAAAACTGTTTAGTACTGCCTAAAATGAATTTCTATGGATAACTAAAGAATATGGGAGACAGACATAAATATACAGGACTAAGCAAAGATGCCTTACGTCAAAATGCAGAGAGGAATTGGTAAAAGGGATAAATTTACCTTGACTACAATTGTGGCATTTCTACACTCTTCTCGTAGTGAATCAATTGATCCCACTAATGTAATATTCTTTCTTCCAGCATTGCTATCATTCTGAAACTTTACTCGCAGTGGATCATTCTTTACTTTTGAAAGTGTGTCGAATTCAACATCATACTGCAAATCTATTCAAAAAGGACAAAGTAACTAGATGACATTGAGAATTTCCTGTATAGTAGTAATTGTCTAAATCGATGAATTCTTGCAAAATACTTATTTCTCATGATACAGTAATCTCTTCTTATTTTTGTGCCTGTTTTTATACCACCACCACCCATACCCCAGCTCCACCATTTTTATTCGTACATGTAAACTGACTTGGTTTATTATAACACGTGTTCTGTCAATAATACATTCTATCTACCTCAACCATTGTGTTATAGTAGGGTCACACTGTATTAAGTAACATCGATAGGCCTCAGGAACAATATACACATTAACATAAATTAAAAGCAAAGCCTGAACTTATCTGTGAAGTCACCCATTCAAGTAACTAAGCACAGTTAAATGTGTAAAGATGACAAAATGTAATAAAATTGTGAAGGCTGAACTTTGTAGACATACCAAGAAAGAAAAGTTGAAGTATACTTTTCTTGTAAAGTGAGAACACCTCCAATTTGTATTAACATTTGTTCTGGCTATTGTGAGGTCTCTCGTAATGTTTCTTGGCATGAGCAAAAGTAGTATCTGAGATATTCATGGGTTTTGCAGCCAATCCCTTTATCAAGAGAAGAGCACTCCAGGTGGGCAGTTAACTTTGTTTGTTAGCTCCCTTTAGCTACAAGTTTTATCTGGAAGGGCTGGATTTGCATGGAAGTAGTAGTTCTCCTAAGGTGATATAATGTTGTTAAATATTTAAAGAAGAAAAGTCTGATTCTTTACTATACTGCCAGGAATTATTAGCTATAAAATGTAGCTACATGCATACACAATCTTGTTAAAAACAGATCAACATTATGCTATGTGAAGATGTGACAGTGAAGAGCTTGGGGGTCATGTTCTGGTGAGGCTATCATCATAACGGATAATTTTATCAGCCATTAGATGAAGCTTTATATCTTGAAGTTTTGGAGACTGAGCAGTATAGCAGAATAGCATCAACGTGTGCTGAATAATTTGATTTACTTTCAGATTTCTGAAAGCTGCATTTCCATTAGCTAGTTCAAAGGTCACCAGAACATGACCCCTAAGTGGTTGCTCTAAGATATTCATTAGCACAGTGGAGATCTGATTTTAATCAGACTGCATACATACATTACCAGGAACAATCAGTTCTACATACATACACTGACAGAAACAATTAGCTCTGCAATATAGCTACATATATACACTGACAGAAACAATTAGCTCTGCAATATAGCTACATAAATACACTGACAGAAACAATTAGCTCTGCAATATAGCTACATAAATACACTGACAGAAACAATTAGCTCTGCAATATAGCTACATAAATACACTGACAGAAACAATTAGCTCTGCAATATAGCTACATATCTACACTGACAGAAACAATTAGCTCTGCAATATAGCTACATATATACATGACAGAAACAATTAGCTCTGCAATATAGCTACATACATACACTGACAGAAACAATTAGCTCTGCAATATAGCTACATACATACACTGACAGAAACAATTAGCTCTGCAATATAGCTACATAAATAATCAATCCACCTCAATACATACTTCCACAATAAAGACTGCTGATTTAGAAGATAGAATTATAAAGAAAAATCTTACTCAGTTTGTCTGCTACTCCAACAGGAGCAGGCTTTTCAACTATGTAGCTAAAACAGACCATGAGACGCAGGCATGGTGCATCCCCACAGGCTGATCCTGGCATACCATTCAGGGGAATTATGTTTGGAAACAGTCGGATGTCCATGGTTACATTTACAACAGGACGTGTTCTCAAAATTATTGCAACATCATTTTTGTATGCTCCAATGGCCAAATCTAGATATGATGAGAAAAAAAATGAGAAAGATACGTAAACATGTGGACATAAATTAGTTACCACTTTCAAACATCCCATAACCTTCCACAGTAATTTACATTGTTTGAAATGCTCATAATCCAATAGATGTAAACAAAATTGTTCATTTTTGTTCCTATAAAATGGAAAAGTGAAAGTGCATTTGACCTAGAAATAGAAGCAACTGAAAATAACAAATCCATACCTACTAACAGTCTTATAGTTGAAAAGGTGATCACTCTGTAAGAACAAGCTAATTAGTGTATAATGAATTGAAAACGAGTTAAAAAATAAATTATTTTGTTATTGTAGCATCTTTAGTTTGCAACAATTATAATGTTGTATGATGATAATAATTGATCAATACAATGAAATAAAAACATTCTAACTTTTTCATAATTAACATAATACAACAATAAACAAGCAACGGCTATTGATGATAACATTCCTTAAAATTTAATTTTATCACATGGACTATTACTCTATTAACTCCTTCTGGACCATTACTTTAATAATTGATTTAAAAGGAATAAAGTGCTTTATTAATTACTTTATAAGGATTACAGTACTTTATTAATTGATTTAAAAGGAATACAGTGCTTTATTAATTACTTTATAAGGATTACAGTACTTATTAATTGATTTAAAAGGAATAGTGCTTTATTAATTACTTTATAAGGATTACAGTACTTTATCAATTACTTTATAAGGATTACAGTACTTTATTAATTACTTTATAAGGATTACAGTGCTTTATTAATTACTTTATAAGGATTACAGTACTTTATCAATTACTTTATAAGGATTACAGTACTTTATTAATTGATTTAAAAGGAATACAGTGCTTTATTAATTACTTTATAAGGATTACAGTGCTTTATTAATTACTTTATAAGGATTACAGTACTTTATCAATTACTTTATAAGGATTATTAATTTACTCATTACTTTATCATGCTATTACTTTATGCCAAAATTCCCTATGTTTGTTTCACTCATTTTTGTTCTATTTAATTTATAAAAGAGTAGGTCTAAATTCTATAATCAGATATTAATTCAATATATTTTCATGTTCCTGTTTTCTTGATCAGCAATTCAGAACTGTTCTGAACTGTAATAGTGACCTTGCCTGCGAATTACACTTGTTTAGATCTGATTTCAGAAGCAGATACTGTACATTATATTGAACAAATTTGTAATACAAGTTATAAATTATTTCTAAGTTCTAAACACAATGAAATTCCCATATCAGGTTATTGTTTATAAGAGGAATATATTTTTTCTACTGTTTGAATTTCTCCTCGCCATTCTTCCATTTGGTAGGCTGCATATTTACGCATTCAAATTTTGTATATTGAAATCATGTTGCCCACCTTAAAGTTATGTTTTTCAGGTGACATGGCATGATTAGACAGGTCTGCTTTAAATTAGACATGGAAGCCTTTGAAATAGTTATATATTTTTGTTATTGACTCACTCTATGGCCCCTTCCCCATGACACTCAATGAAGATTTGAAAATGTCACTATCATCTCATCTTTATAAAATATTATTATATTAGACTTGTAAAAAGACAAACCAACCCATGGATAAACAGATTGATTCATACATAGATGGATGACCAGCTCATAAATAGACAGATTGACCCATACAGAGACTGAATTAAAGATAGAGAGACTGGCTGACCCTATTCATAAACATGCAAGCTGATTAACCTATGGATAGATATATCAATGCATGGATAGATATAATGAGTGAGTCCTGGATTGACAGAATAGACCACCAAAGAATAGACAGACTGACTCACCCAAAGACAGCCAGCCAGACTAACTGGCAAATGGATTGACAGAATGACTGACTGACCTATCGATAGACAGACTAAATGAGTCATGAATAAAGAGACTGACCAATCCTTGATTAGACAGGCTGATTACACCATAGATAGACTGAGACAGGGATAGACAAATTTAGTGAGTCTTACATAGACTGACCTACAAATAGATAGGCCAATTGGATGTCCCATGGATTGAGAGACAGACCCATGAATAGACAGACTGAGTATCTGGGACACAGACCAGCCAACCGATAAACTCAAAGACATACATACCACTGACTCATGATAGACAGATTGACAGACATGGATAGACAGATTGACAGACACACATAAGTAGACATGAGTCATGCACAGTGGGGACATACCTTAGTGGCATGCCAAACAAACAAGTACATGCTGCAAGCAATGGAGACATATGTTGAGTGGTCAGATATACAAAACCAAATCAACATAGACCTGCTGCAATCTGTGCAGATACAAAATACTATAATGGTTTGGAAGTCTAATCAGGTTCTCTTCTTATGGCTATAATAAAGTATAAACAACTTTATAACATCTAATTTTAATTATTTGTATGCTATGATACAAAAACGGGACAAAGGTGTGGATGTGCTGAAGTATGGTTGTGTTGATGTACAGTTGGACAACAGCTTTCGTTATTACAATTCTGGCATAAAATGGCATATATTCAAATAGGTCTCAATCATATTGCTAGACAAGTTCATGACATACCTGTTTTCATATAAAATGTAACATAACAAAACTGTGTACATATATATTTAAGAAAAATTGAATTTTTCCACTACCATTTCTCAACTCATTAATTTAATAAAACAACATTATAACTTGAAATAAATAAGACACCTGTCTGAAAGCTAAAATATTCACCTGTAAATCCATTTTTATCCACATCATATTCACCATTAATGTGCCAACCAAATGTCTGAATATTTGATCCAGGTGTATTTGATGCCACGACCCGACCTGTAATCAAATAATGAAGCACTTCATTAATATCATGATGGAAACTTACAGTGGTGATAGAAAGAGGAGCAGGCTTAGAAAGATGAAATGGATGAGCTAAATTAGGAAATGGAAATGAATATCATTGCAAGAGAATAAGATTATACAATGCATGGATTCTCACCAATGTCATCCTGATAATTCACAAAATGCTTGGATTCACACCAACACCATCTTGATGACTCATGCTATACATGGATTCTCACCAATGTCATCCTGATAACTCACAAAATGCATGGATTCACACCAACACCGTCTTGATGACTCATACAATGCATGGATTCTCACCAATGTCATCCTGATAACTCACAAAATGCATGGATTCACACCAACATTTTCTTGATGACTCATACAATGCATGGATTCTCACCAATGTCATCCTGATAACTCACAAAATGCGTGGATTCACACCAACACCATCTTGATGACTCATACAATGCATGGATTCTCACCAATCTCATCCTGATAACTCACAAAATGCATGGATTCACACCAACACCATCTTGATGACTCATGCTATACATGGATTCTCACCAATGTCATCCTGATAACTCACAAAATGCATGGATTCACACCAACACCGTCTTGATGACTCATACAATGCATGGATTCTCACCAATCTCATCCTTATGACTCACAAAATGTGTGGATTCACACCAATACCATCTTGATGACTCATACAATATATGGATTCTCACCAATGTCATCCTGATAACTCACAAAATGCATGGATTCACACCAACACCATCTTGATGACTCATACAATGCATGGATTCTCACCAATGTCATCCTGATAACTCACAAAATGTGTGGATTCACACCAACACCATCTTGATGACTCATACAATGCATGGATTCTCACCAATGTCATCCTGATAACTCACAAAATGCGTGGATTCACACCAACACCATCTTGATGACTCATAATATACATGGATTCACACCAATCTCATCCTGATAACTCACAAAATGCATGGATTCACACCAACACCATCTTGATGACTCATAATATACATGGATTCACACCAATATCATCTTGATAACTCATAACATACACAGATTCGCACATTATCATCTTGGTAACTGACAATAAACATGGATTCATACCAATGTCATCTTGAAAACCTATAATATACATGGATTCACAACAATGGTATCTTGATAACTCGAAATATGCATGGATTCCCACCAATGTCATCTTTGATAACCTATCATACACATGGATTAATACTAAGGCCAACTTGATAACTTATATGTACATGAATTCATACCAATGTCATCATGATAACTCTTACGTGGATTCCCACCAATGTCATCTTGATGACATATACACATGGATTAATACTAAGGCCATCTTGATAACTCATATGTACATGGATTCATACCATTGTAATCTTGATAACTCTTACGTGGATTCCCACCAATGTCATCTTGATGACATATACACATGGATTAATACTAAGGCCATCTTGATAACTCATATGTACATGGATTCATACCATTGTCATCTTGATAACTCTTACGTGGATTCCCACCAATGTCATCTTGATGACATATACACATGGATTAATACTAAGGCCATCTTGATAACTCATATGTACATGGATTCATACCATTGTCATCTTGATAACTCTTATGTGGATTCCCACCAATGTCATCTTGATGACATATACACATGGATTAATACTAAGGCCATCTTGATAACTCATATGTACATGGATTCATACCAATGTCATCTTGGCAATTCATAATATACATAGATTTGCACAAGTGATTACAGAATGGTATAAATCTAAATTAAAATAAAATAAAACATTGTAATTACCAGTTATTCTTTGTGAGAATACATTCTTAACACCATCTGTTCCTCCATTATAAATGTACACAGCACCTGTATGCTCATCTTCATATGGTGCACCAATGGCTACATCTACATGAAAAAGGGACAATAATTTACATTGATTAAATCATTTATAACAATGGCTACATATACATGAAAAAAGGGACAATAATTTGCATGCATTGATTAAATCATTTATAACAATGGCTACATCTACATGAAAAAAGGGACAATAATTTGCATGCATTGATTAAATCATTTATAACAATGGCTACATCTACATGAAAAAAGGGACAATAATTTGCATGCATTGATTAAATCATTTATAACAATTGCTACATCTACATGAAAAAAGGGACAATAATTTGCATGCATTGATTAAATCATTTATAACAATGGCTACATCTACATGAATAAAGGGACAATAATTTGCATCCATTGATTAAATCATTTATAACAATAAAAATATTTCCTTAGCATTATAATAAATTTTTAGATGGGACAGTTATATAAGTTAAATATGAATATAAACAAGAATTAAAGTTTGCAAAACATTTGTACCACCACTACTGCAGTGTTGTCACTAAACTATATTAAGAATCAATAGCACCACAACATGTACTACCACTACGATAGTCTGGATGGTATTTTTCATTACATTGATTTATAATTAAAATGTTGGTGATTCTAACAAAGAAATCCAATGATAATCTTCAACAAAACTAGGACAGATATTTTTCAAGACAATTTCATAACATGGTTCAAAACTTTTGAAAGATTTAGTTCTCTGCTCATACCTAATTACAAACTAGAATACTGTTTTAAATTCCAATAAGAGTAGTGATTGATTACCTTGTCAGTGTATGTTTAGAGAGATGTGTTGATTTGGAGAAATCTGATAACATGAAAGAATGATTTTAATAATATCAATGGGTATAAGAGCTTAGGAGCTTAGGAAGATAGATTTTATTTTAATGTTATCTTTTGGAAAGAAAATCTCATTAATCTTCAGATTTTAATATGTTAGTAATCAGCTATTTAAATCTATAATAAGAGCATATTCATTCAAAAACTTGAACTATTCAGTTTTTTAATAGATGACTGATGGTAATTACTGAGTTTTAAAAAAGCAACTGTTTTGTATTCATTTAAGTGCAATGGGTGCATTCAAAACTGACTTTATTCATTGTAGTTGTTTAGGCTTGATATCTCTAATCCTTACATTGTCTATTTACTGTATTAAAGTTTTAAACCTGACACTATCTATTTACTGAATTACAGCTTTAATCCTGACACTATCTATTTACTGAATTACAGC
Organism: Potamilus streckersoni; assembly: GCA_016746295.1. Lineage (NCBI taxonomy): Eukaryota > Metazoa > Mollusca > Bivalvia > Unionida > Unionidae > Potamilus > Potamilus streckersoni. The sequence goes on along the minus strand of JAEAOA010000745.1, from coordinate 4,720,391 downwards.
TTTTAACCAGAAGCTGTCCATTTATGGATAAGACGTAATCCTATTACTGTCCATTTACTGAATTACAGCTTTTATCCTAATACCATCTATTAAGAGAATAATGGCTTTAATCCTTATACTGTGTATGTTTACAGAATTACAGCTTTAATCCTGATACTGTCTATTTACGGAATCACTGTGTTGATTTATTTACTGAATTATTGCTTTGGTTTTGGTACTATCTATTTAGACAATTACAGCTTTAAGCCTCATACTGTCTATTTACTGAATTACAGCATCAATCCTGATACTGTATTTTTACACAATTACAGCATCAATCCTGATTCTGTATTTTGACAAAATAACAGCTTTACTTCTAATTATATTTACCGAATTACAGCTTTTATCCTAACACTGTGTATTTACTAAATCACAGCTTTAATCCTGACATCGTCTATTTACTGAATTACAGCTCTAATCCTGATACTAAATATTTATAGAATTACAGCTATAATCCTGATTCTATTTTCTGAATTGCTATCACCATTGTTCTGTCAATCAAAACATTAAATTGTGCACTGATTTTCTGTGATATTTAATAAAATATGCCTATAATGTGCATTCAAAAGCAGAATCATTTTGGCAGCAAACATCAATCCAGTAATAGCGTAATGTCCATATTAAATTTTTTCAACCTAGAGAGAAGTGGTCTTCACCAAATCATTTATACTGTACCAGTGTTAAGTTTGACATATAAACATGAGATATGAACTCTACAACATCCTTGCACCTTTAAATGTTTTACACGTCTAGTACTTTGAATTTCATGGAAGTATATTATGGAAGCATATTTAACCAGTAAGAGGAAAAATGTTTCTTTTCAAATTAATGAAAATGTGTTGTTATAAAAATCAAAATATTGATATTTTGAAAAGATCTTTTTGAAATAATGTGTGTGCGATTTGTGCTTTTAATGTAGCTTTAAAATATTTTAAATCATATCGCTATGATGTCTGTAGTGTGGCTGTTGATCACAATGTATAGCATCATGTCCCACCCAGTCACATTATTCACCGGGCCAACCAGTCCTAAAACTAACCTCTTAATGCTGAGCACCAAGAGACACAGCTGCTAGTACCATTTTTGTAAGTCTTTGGTATGACTCAGCTAGGGTTCTAACCCACAATGCCTCACATCCAAGGAGGATGTTCGAACAAGTTACGCCACTGTAACAACTTTAAATAATGATTTTGTATTTCAAATTTCGAAACTCTTTCAAAATTTCTTTTTGAAAAAAAAATGAATTGTATAAATTTTCATGTATTTACAGACCTTTGTAGCCATCGTGGTTCAGATCTCCTGCTGAGCTAATGGCTGTGCCAAATCGTGCATAGGCCACAAGCTTCCGTATCGAGGGATCCGAAGCAGCACCTGTCAGCACAACAATGGGTCCACAAATCTGAACAAGAAAAATTTAGAAATAAATAGTCTAATTTATGGCCAATATTGATTCATCCCTTTGCTGAGCCCACTGTCCATTACAATCAGTGTCAAATTGGACTGGTTTAATTTTTAGTCCTTTCACTTAATGCTACACTTACAGTCTTCAAGGTATGAATAATCAAACAAATGTGGACAGCAAAAACATGGATCTACCATCACATAAAGCACTCACAGATCAGTGTCTGTTCTGTTCTGTTTACAGTGTTAATTAAACTAATTAGATCAAGATCATTGATGTGATTGTAAATATGGGTCAGTAATGTCCAAGGGTTGGATACATGCTATACAAAAGTAAATAAAATTTAATGACCACTCCCAGAAAATGTTTGTATTCAAATGAATATCAATAAATTTGAGTAGCAAGTGAAGATGAAGTAGATACAATGGCATTTCAACATTTCAGCAAGATGTAGTAGCTGAAAAGTAAGTATTTCAAACGCAATACCTTTGCTACATTTGTACATACCATCTTTGTGTAATTATAAATCGAGTAAAATGTTTATGAAGGGAATGAAAGTGACCAATGTTTTAGATAAGGTAACTTTTGGATGTTCAAACAAGGCTGACATGTCCTGATAACACATTAAAACACTCTCATATAATAGCTGATGTCTGAAATTTCATTACAAATGGTTCCCATCAACAAAATGCTAAATTAAAACAAATGTATTAAAAAAAACACAAATTATGGAATAAATTTAACCAATTCATTGTGATCCATTACCAGACAAATCGTGCATATCGATACCAATGATCCATGACTATATGTTGCATAACCTTACTGTTACTAGTCTAGGCTCTTAAAATAAATAACAGAAAAGAATGAAGACAACAAACTTTGTAAATGTTAACAAATGATCTATTTCCCTAGAATATCAAGTGAAAAATGACAAAAAAGAACGTATGATTTTACTAATGAAATCCAAAAATAATCCAAGAATTAAAAGTAGAATTCCTTGTAATAAAAAGTCTTGAATGAAACTGAGTTTGAATCCTGATGAAATTTAAAATATAAGTCAATGACATCGGTAGTAAACTACAAAGAATAGATGTGTGATACAAAGTGTACTTGAACTAATATTTCTATACAAGAGAAAGTGCATCTGCTTTTAAAATGTTTTCCATTGATGTTCCTGATGTAAAAACAAACTCCACCTTAATATCTGATTTTTATTTTTCATCTTGTCAATGTAAGTTAGGAGGTTGTGATTACTAAACACAATAATCAGACAGGAGTTGAAATAATGTAAACTTCATAATGCTTTAATATCAATATCAAAGCCAAATATTCAGTCTCAATTGTTTAATAAGTTTTTTAGTGCTTATTTAATTTCTTAGAAAAATCGCTCACTGGTTCATCAACACCACTTTTATCTTTTTGAATCAGTACTGCTCCAACCCCAGCATCACTTGCATCAACAAAGAGTTTAAATGAATGTCCGAAATTTGGAAAAGTAAAAACTGGTGCACTCTTAAAATAGGCCTTTTGTTTATCAAAAGCCTCCTGACATTTTTCAGTCCAATGAAATTTGGTTTTCTTGCTCAATAAATTTGTCATGGGTTCAGCAATAATGGAAAAATTGGAAAAATATTTCTGATAGTATCCAGCTATACCTAAAAATCGCATCAGTTGCATTTTACCAATAGGCCCATGGAATTCAAAGATAACCATGACCTTTAGCATCTATAGGTTTAACTTGTCCATGTCCCATGATATGTCAAGGAAATATTACAGAACTCAATTTGGATAAATTATTTGTCAAATTTGCATCAGTCAGTGTGTCACTAAATTTCTGAATTGTTGCCATATGTTCTTACCAGGTATCATTGTAGATGATATCATTGATGTAAGCATCACTATTATATAGACCAGAAATAATCATGTCCATTAAATGTTGAAAAGTAACTGGCGAATCCTTCATCCCAAACGGCATCACTTTATATTGACAAAGTCCATCTGGAGTCACGAATGCACTTTCCATTAGTGTAATTTGTCTAACTTCTTTTCGAAGATCAAATTTGGTGACATATTTGGCATTTGCAATTTTATTAATGCAGTCATCGATTCTTGGTAATGGAAAAGAATTTGTCTTAGTCACACTCTTCACCTTCCTATAATCAGTGCACATACAATAAGTTTTATCAGGAATCTGAACAAATACACATGGTGAGCTAAGTAGAGTATCTTCTCATTACAGAACAATTATAAGCGGACATTTGTCGAAACTTAAGAACAAGCAACATTTTCTTGAATGCCTCTGTTTAAAAATGAAGAACTAATCCTGGCATTGTGCCAAGTGAGATTGAAGTGGTATGTCGGTTAGATTGGTCCCAGCAAATGTGTGCAAAAGTTGATTTCAACGTATTAGAAGTCAGGTTGTTAGTGATTGAACTTGTAATATTGTTGATGTGACCCTTCATGATCCCTAGTATATGGCCAATGCTAGTTGCTGTGGAAATAGGCCCATGCTAGTCACTGTGGAAATAGGCCCATGCTAGTCACTGTGGAAATAGGCCCATGCTAATCACTGTGGAAATAGGCCCATGCTAGTTGCTGTGGAAATAGTCCCATGCTAGTCACCGTGGAAATAGGCCCATGCTAGTCACTGTGGAAATAGGCCCATGCTAGTTGCTGTGGAAATAGGCCCATGCTAGTTGCTGTGGAAATAGGCCCATGCTAGTTGCTGTGGAAATGGGCCCATGCTAGTCGCTGTGAAAATAGGCCCATGCTAGTTGCTGTGGAAATAGTCCCATGCTAGTTGCTGTGGAAATAGTCCCATGCTAGTTGCTGTGGAAATAGGCCCATGCTAGTCACTGTGGAAATAGGACCATGCTAGTTGCTGTGGAAATAGTCCCATGCTAGTTGCTGTGGAAATAGGTCCATGCTAGTTGCTGTGGAAATGGGTCCATGCTAGTCGCTGTGAAAATAGGCCCATGCTAGTTGCTGTGGAAAAAGGCCCATGCTAGTCGCTGTGGAAATAGGCCCATGCTAGTTGCTGTGGAAATAGGCCCATGCTAGTTGCTGTGGAAATAGGCCCATGCTAGTTGCTGTGGAAATGGGCCCATGCTAGTCACTGTCGAAATAGGCCCATGCTAGTTGCTGTGGGAATAGGCCATTGTGTGGGAAGCATATCATCAGCATTGTCATGTTAGGATGTTCGATGCATGTAACTGGTCCATTTTCTTCAGAGTGAGAGGAAACATGTCTAGTCCTTAGTATTAATAGAGTCAAACCACGAAGAGGCAAGGTAGATTGGAGTTACCAATAATGTTGAGTCATGTGGTGCGGTAGTAACGTGGATCCTGGAATATTTCAGAGTATGTTCTGCTCTTCTTAATCAAAAGGGAAAGGGTTGACTTACCTCCCTTGTCCACCAGAACTTACTCTCACACTAAGGAAATGTCAGCATGCAGACTGGTGATGATGTCTTCATCCCCAGCTGCACATTTCTGTGCTTTGCCCATAGTTTTTATCTTCAAGAGAAATAGAGCAAAATGTATGAAACTGTAGCCCTGCACCTGTCTTTAGAATGCAATATTGGTGCAGAGATAAATGTTAAAAAATTGATAACAGACAGTCTAATAAAGCAATGAAGCATACAGGTAGAATTTCATCACAATATTAACTGTGTGGAGGAGAAGTATAAAACTGTGGGCCTGCACCTCTCATGTTTGAATACAGAGGGGACAAAGTGCTATGACAAAGGATGGTTACCTGAAACATTGTGATAGCAAATGATATCATTAACAATGCTACCTGTAGAAAAGGTAAAAGACAGTATATAAAGGTCGAATCATTGACACATGGCATTCCAAGGCTAAGGATGGCATGGTAAAAGGATACTCACATGTATGTACCAGCAATGATGGAATTATATGAACGAAGAACCTATCTTTTGAAGTCATATAGGCTACCTATGTGATTGTGTCTAAGTGCTCTGTAAATATGATGGAACATTTATGCAGATAAACATCACTCTTGACTATAGAAACATGAATGAGGAAGACATGACTAAGTAAACTATGTATAGAAAGCTTGCCTTTACCAGAGCCAAAGAAAGACAGTAATGTGCACAAGTGTCTATATTAATTAGAAAAAAAAATTATGTTAAAGGGAACTGAAGCACAATTATAGATAATTGCAAAGGATGTGTGACAATATCCATTATGAGGCAATTTCCTGTAGGGAAAAAGGTCCAAAGACCGACCTTTTTATTTATTTTTATTATTTCTTGGTACAAGGAAAATCATTATAGTTGTCGTCTGGATACTAAAAATGCTATGTAATAGAAACTCACTTATATGTAGCCATTCATAATGCAATTCCACATATATTAGGAGTGAAGCAAAGGACTATTCAAAATAATTATAGCATGAAGTGAATGTAACGTTGCATAGGCTCCTTGTGTGAATACCTAAATGTGTGGCAATGACGAAGTGTTTACAAATTGTAAAGACAGAGCTTTGTTGGCATAGGAAGAAACTTGCAATTCTATGTCTCTCATATAGATTCTTGCATATGAATCTACTTGTGACCTATTCTATTTAATAATATAAATGCATTTTACACTTGTTTTGTCATTCTCTCTCTGTTATGTCTGTCTGTCACTCATTGGGTCTGTTTATTTTTCCAAAGTGCAACTCTATTTGGTTTCTGAAGTGCTAAAAAAAGGGGCCTGAGGGGTGTGTGTCAAACTGTACTTGAGTCAGTTTATAAGTGAGTATATATATTATTCTTCTGAAGGATACATCTGTGGACACTCTGCACAAAGTAGTCATTTATATACATAGGACCTTAATGAATCATTATTACACCCATAACACTGCAAAAGGTTCAAGATGGAGAAGTTAGGGTAAATGGAAGAGCCTGAAAAGAAGATCTAAAACAATACCGCAGAAAATACCTGTATCCAGAGGGGTGGCCCATAAAGAGGCTTTTGCTGTGATTCTGCAAGTCCTTGAACATCTCCAAGACTGGATTCTTCCTAAGAAGATAATGAGACTGTAATTCCCACTTCAACAGATCGAAGGATGCTGTATAAGACTATGGTAACTTGTGTCTTCGCCTTCAGTTCCTATGCATTGATTACCATTAAAGGGGGATGGCTAATTTATGTACATGCCAAAATTCCCACATGGGAAAAACCTGAATACAAAATCTTGGTCTTATTGGGCAGACAAATGGATCCTGTACCTATTGGATGAGACCTTGAATGAAAGCACAGAACAGGGGACAGGCTACCCTTATGCTGTCTGGCCCCTCTTGGTCCTTCAGATGCCTTCTGAGTCAGCTGCATCACTATTGCCAGGTGAGGGAGCAACAACAGGTTTGACCTTTGCTGTGTCCAAGAGAGCCTATCTAAACTGGAGACTTCTAGCAAGTCCTTAACTTTGTTTGTCCAGAAACAACAAATAGAGCAACTACCATGCATACACATGCCATGGTGTGAATGTCTAACACTACCCATTTATGCTTACATTTGCCTATACTTTGAGGCATTATTAACTGCTGAAAAGAAATATATAAATGCAACAATGAACCAGAACAACAAAAGGGTAGAAGATACCATTTTAGTAACAATACAAATCCAATAAAGTAATAAATCTAGATATGCATACAAATCAAATGCTTTTGTTTTTTTAAAATCTGACCGCAACATTAAAGCCTGCCGGCAAGATCAACTAACTGTTGAATAAAGTACATGTCAGAACAGGCCGATTGTCGACATAAATGATAAGGTGGTAAAATAAAAGCCTGGCGGCAAGATCAACTAATTGTTGAACAAAGAATGGGTAGAAACTGGCAGTTTGTCGACATAAATATTATGACAACAAAGGATATGTTCAAGCTGGGACCAAGGGTTTCTGTCGACATATACAGTTTTTTTTTATCTTGACATCAACATAAGCATGACAGTTTTGGTAGTAATAGTAGACAAAGGGATTGGGACTTAACTTTTTTGTCAAGATAGGCGGCTTGTCAACATAAGTGATGTCAACATAAGTGGGTAGGACTGTATAAATACAACAATGAGCTGGAACAGCAAAAGGGTAGACGATACCATTTTAGTAACTATACATATCCAATAAAGTATTAAAATCAAATGTGTCTACATGAGGTACTTCTTACAGTCTTGATAATTAGCTCAAGACAGACAGATGGATGCAACCAAATCATGACATTATTTGCAAGATGTTTATAAAAGTCATTATATAGTTTCTCACTTTTTCTGCTGTGAAACGATACACAAATACACGTCCTGTCTCCGGGGCAACAACTCTTTTCTTCACAAAGTCAGAGTAGAATGGAGCTCCAACAAACAATTCATCCATCCCTTTGCCATCAACATTGATCCCTTCAACAACATATCCAAACTTAGAGCCACTCTGGGGGTGGTCGTTGGGTATGACAGCAATATCACCATCACACTGCATTTAGAAAAAAATTCAGTAAAATGTGTGTATTAAGGGCATTCAGGAGACAGTGCAATTTTGTTTTATAAACTCGGTGTCCATCTTGGGCTACCATTACTTTCAGCTCATTACCCACAAATATAGTACCAGTCTTTTTTAGTGCATTTTTTTTCTCTTTCATTTTGTTGATGATACAAGAGAAGGATTTAGGCCTTACTGGTATCGATTTACAAGTAATTAATTTCAGAATGTGAGCCTTACAGTGTTAATCATCTGTTTGTATTTTAGAAACAGCTCAAAATGATCAATAAAGGACTGTGACACATTGCACGTCGGTTTGTTTACAATTCAGCCTCTATGAAAATATCCTATAACCTATCACAAAAAGAATTTCAATGTGAGAGCACATTTTTCAAATTGCAGTCTTGCCAACTAAATGAAAACTGAATTTGGGACACATTTCACAAGGCAGTTTAGCAGTGGAGAACAACATCAAAAGTATCATCTGTTGAACTGGACAGAATGATAGTGAACTTTACATTGAAACGTTTTCATAGGCCAATGTTCATTATCCAAATTATGGTCTTTTTTATTTAAAAAAATATCGATTAAATAAATAATTAATAAATAATAAAATGTATACAGAGCAAATCAAAGACATCTCAAATTAACATTACAATTGCATCTGTTGATACTAGAAATGAAGAACATCTAACTAATGAAAAAGAGAATTTTACTGAAAATGATGGAAAATTACTCACCGAACATGGAGTGAATGAAAATACATTTTATACATAAATTTCTTTTTTTATCCATGCTAATGCAGAATATCCCCAAATAAATTGAGACAGTTGACAGAAATGAAACTGCTATAAGGTACAGTGTCATTGATGTACACTGAGATGGGACAAAAACAAGTATTTTACACAAGTATCTGTTATACAAAGGATACTTATATATGCAATTCCTTTTGGAATGGCCAAAACATTCCTTTATTGTCATGTGGCTTTTACATGGAGGTGTTCTTCATGACAAATTGAAAATTATCAAACATAAAGAAAGAAAATAATAATCAGGAGCAACAATCTCTTATTAAATTCATTGCTATGAGAGACAAGTACTGTAACAACGAAACCATTTTATATTTTTATGTAAAGCATACATAACCCTGTATATTTTTATGTAAAACACATCTATTTTCTATAACCCCATATCTGTAATCAGATGATACATAACCCTGTAATCAGATGATACATAACCCTGTAATCAGATGATACATAACCCTTTAATCAGATGATACATAACCCTGTATATATTTATGTAAAGCATTTTGTATTACCCCTCATCTGTAATCAGATGATACATAACACTGTATATTTTTATGTAAAGCAGATCTATTTTGTATAACCCATCATCTGTAATCAGATGATACATAACCCTGTATATTTTTATGTAAAGCATTTTGTATAACCCCTCATCTGTAATCTGCTGATACATAACCCTGTAATCAGTTGATACATAGCCCTGGCTGTCAAGTTCTCTAGCATTTAGGAGGGAATGTTAAAGCTGACAATTCAACAATGTTATATGTTCACATTTTTGAACCATACAGAGTTAAGTGTATTTTAACCATAAAATGTCTTAATCAACAATGAAACCAATGTAAGCAATGTAATATCAGATAAACAAAACTTAAAAAGCCCCCCCCCTGCACCACATGTCATTATGTTGGATGTGCAAAACTAATAAAGCTAATTATTTACTGCCCACTTCACAAATGCAATACAGCAAAAGCTGTCAAGGGAGGCCATCCATGGGTAAAGATAAAACTGGCTAAACAGGTTCACCATTAAAAATTTTTGAAACATATACCATGCATTCATTATTATAATTATTATTATTATTATCATCATCAAAACTGTATTATATGCACCATTCAACAAATTAGAACATACATGTATATGCATGTTCTCTCCCGAATTTATGTTCACACAGCATTTTTTTTCTGCCCACTATTAATCCAATTTATAAATGAAATCTTCACTGACTTAAAATAATCACTGATGTTAGCTTATTTTGTGCACCATGATAAACTACTAATTTCTCTACTGATTATCATCTTACAAATGCTCATAAAACAGACTCACTGACGTGCCACCTTACATGCATTAGTCTTGAAAACTGTTGCGCACATTGAAAACCATTGTTCACGTTGAAAACTGTCATCCACACTTTTAAAAAACAGTTATTAGTCAGTTGCTCATCTTGCTGAGATCAAAAGTCAGTCGGCTTATGTTTAAAATGATGAGAAGGGAATCAAAAGAAGTCATATTTTTTGTGAACTATGAACCAAATGTTTGCCTACCTTTTAGTTTTAAATATTAAATGACCACAGACAAAAAGGGATTTAACTTGTATCTGTTTTCAAAGATTAATTTTTTTTGTCAGGCAAGTTGATGAAAATATGAGACTATAACCTGTCACAGCGGCACAAAAGGCAACTTCCATTTCTACTGTGTGAACATAACTACTTTTTCCCTTCATCCAGCAAATTAATTGGTTTGATCATTAATACCCTAATGACTGAAACTGCCTCAATTTCAAATCTGACAGGTTGACAAGTTTGAGTTACATTAAAAATGTGACTAGAGAATGGTGATTATAAGTGAGAAAACAACTGTTTGCTCTTTGATTCATGTAATGAATCCTTCATCTAAACAATGTCTCACTTACGGAACAAACGGTTAGTTTGCATATGTTGAGAGGTTACTGCAAATATGAACTATTGAGTATCAAAGACAGGGAATATCCGTTTGGTTAGTAAAGATCTGACTGCTGACCACAGAAAGTAGATAACAATTAAACACATGACATTTCCATAGGAAATCTGATAGGGACAGCAAAAAATTGTCTTAATGACCAGGTGACCACTATGTGAAGGTGACCATTAGAACAAGTTTGACTAATATGATTGAGGTCTTGTAAAATGGGTAGAGAAACTAATGTAAATATAGTTTAAAAAACATTCTGAAAAAAATTGAGTTAAAAAACCCAAAAATATACTGATGTTGTGTCTCCAAAGTTGAGTGCATTCTTCATTGTAAAATCACCCATACTAAAGACTTCAACCTGAAAAAAAAATGGAACTTATATTTAGTAAATATAATATCAGTAACAAAAGAAAGATCAGCATTTCCCCCCATACTTTCATTTTTGTAATTTTATGATACTCAGTGAGAAAGATAATGTCAGATCATTCTTTCTCTAAAGTTATGAGTAATTTTAAATTTTGTGGTTTGGTGGAGCAATGAATTTAAATTTAGCAATAAAAAAACACTACATTTATATGTAACCATAACCTGTTCATTATATATAAGACCTTACTAAAATTAGGTCATTTACAACATTCTATACACAATATCACAGAGAAATAATAAATGGAAGTAATCTTGATATGGTTGAATATTGCATTTATAAAACATTATCCTCTATTTCACTGACAAATATGGCATCATTCTGGATAATAACCACAGCAAAGGATTTATTTTGTTTTACACAAAGCCTATATTTGTTCATAACATTGCAAATTGTTGTAGAGGTTTGCTTGGGCTACAATATGAAATCATGTATTGTTCTATTTAAGAGAGAGGACCCAGTAGAGAACACTATGGTTTTTGCCATGCTATTGATTCCTCTTTAGAAAGGTTGTCATTTACTATCACATAAACCAAAAGTAGTAAGCATGCAGATGCTGAATAACATGTATACATCTTCACTTTATTCAAAAGATTATAATGATTTATAAGGTCAAAAGCCATCCAATGGTCAAGGTCAAAAGTCATCCAATGGTCAAGGTCAAAGCCGATCCAATGGTCAAAGTCAAAAGCCATCCGATGGTCAAGGTCAAAAGTCATCCAATGGTCAAAGTAAAAAATCATCAAATGGTCAAAGTAAAAAGTCATCCAATGTTCAAAGTCAAAAGTCATCCAATGGTTAAGGTCAAAGTCATCCAATGTTCAAGGTTAAATGTCATCCAATGGTCAAAGTCAAAAGCCATCCAACGATCAAGAAGTATTAGCCACATCAATATTAATTTGTCAGACTGGTTCTGGTGATGCATGTTGTGGTTTGATGCATAGATGTACATCATAAAATTATCATATAGAGAGTGAAGGTAAGATAGATGCAGACCTGAAATCATTTATATTGACTTTGTTACCTGATTATGAAATGGAATGACTTTAGACATGTATAATGTTAAGGGGAAAACTGAGAAATGCTGACTGCAGCAGTTGAAGCCTTAAAAAGGTGTAGTCCAATATTGTCCTGGCCTGCTTTGTTTATATCAACACATTGTAGGAATATCAAAACTTTATTAGCTGATAAAGCAAGAACACAAAAATTTGCTTTTGGAAAAAAAATTTGTTTTGCAATAATTTTTTAGTTCATTGTGTTGAAAGTGTAAAATTGGTTTCTTTATTTCTGATGAAAAATTCTTTAAAAGAATTTACAATATCATCATCATCATTAATGACTTAAACCTTCATAATTTAGTTGTTGAATTTGTGAAGATTTAAAACAATATACTTTTGCCTGTTTCTAGTTCACTTAAAATCTTCCAAACAGAATGCCAGCCCAGTGTTAATGTGTTTAACTTGACATAGAAGTAACATCCTTGTGCCAGCCCAGTGTCTTTGTGTGTTTAATTTGACGTAGAAGTCACATCCTTGTGCCAGACCAGTGTCTATGTGTGATTAATTTGACATAGAAGTCACATCCTTGTGCCAGCCCAGTCTATGTGTATTTAATTTGACATAGAAGTCACATCCTTGTGCCAGCCCAGTATCAATGTGTGTTTAATTTGACATAGAAGTCACCTCCTTGTGCCAGTCCAGTGTCTATTTGTGTTTAATTTGACAAGGAAGTCACCTCCTTGTGCCAGCCCAGTGTCTATGTGTTTAATTTGACATAGAAGTCACATCCTTGTGCCAGCCCAGTGTCTATGTGTGTTTAATTTGACATAGAAGTCACATCCTTGTGCCAACCCAGTGTCTATGTGTGATTAATTTGACAAAGAAGTCACATCCTTGTGCCACCCAGTGTCTATGTGTTTAATTTGACATAGAAGTCACATCTTTGTGCCAGCCCAGTGTCTATGTGTGTTTAATTTGACACAGAAGTCACATTCTTGTGCCAGCCCAGTGTCTATGTGTGTTTAATTTGACATAGAAGTCACATCCTTGTGCCAGCCCAGTGTTAAAGTCACATCCTTGTGCCAGTCCAGTGTCTCTGTGTTTAATTTGACATAGAAGTCACATCCTTGTACCAGTCCAGTGTCTATGTTTGTTTAATTTGACATAGAAGTCACATCCTTGTGCCAGCCCAGTGTCTTTGTGTGTTTAATTTGACATAGAAGTCACATCCTTGTGCCAGCCCAGTGTATATGTGTGTTTAATTTGACATAGAATTATCCTTGTACCAGTCCAGTGTCTATGTGTGTTTAATTTGACATAGAAGTCACATCCTTGTGCATAGTGGATATACAGCTGAATACTCTCATAGTGCTTACTTATTGCATTCAAACAAAAATTATTTGAGTTTGTAATATGTCCTTGGGACTAAACTACAGTATATACCATATAAATATATATATATATAAGGACATTATAAAGATAATTATTTTCTTTCCTTTCCCAGAACTTACAGTGAAACCTTTTTCAACTATTTTATATGTCCCAAGACTAAAGAAACTAATAAATTTTGTTTAATTTGCACCCCCACCACTGCATGTTGCAATAAAAAAAAACGTTATTTGATAAGAAAATGAAAGAAACTAACCTTGTACAGTATTGGTGAAATTTATTCCTCTTTTTTCATTATAAGCATTAAAGAAAAAACTTTATCTATGAACTCCATATATGTAGTGTAGGATTCCATACTGTTGCATGTATTGTTGATGATGGACAATAAATGACACATTATTCAGGGAAATGAATATAGAGAAACAAATAGTATTTGGTTCTATTCAAAGTTTTCATTATGTTATCCAACTGAAAACTGGATCCATGAAAATCATAAACGAGAGGAAAAAAAATGTTTGCAAGAAGGCATCTGACATTTGCGTAAGGCAGAATGTTAGGTGCAAAATAACCAAGACTGAATTGCATCCAGGTCAACTATATTACATTATCTCATAAATAAAATCATTATTTGAAAATACATTCACTTGAGTGCAAATTACAACCTTTGACTAGCATGGGTTACAAAAAGTATTATTAAAGCAAGTTATTGCTTTGTATACTATTTACCTGCAGACATCAATGCTCATTTGTATTAATTACATAGAAGTCCAGATGGTGAATAAATACAGAATGGATATCAAAGGCAAAAGGTAATTTTTATTACCAAGCAAGCCAACCTCAGATACCAACTTTGGATACTTTTAATCCAATCTCATTACAAAGGATATTAATACAAATATTATTTGATTACAAAGCATGTGACCCCAGAAGTAGAATTTGGATTCTTTTAAGTGTGCTGATTTTTTTTAAAAACAAATTTATATACTAAGCTGGCAGAAGCTAACATTGGTAATCACGGGAACATTTAAAATGTGTGCATTGAAACAATTTTTAAAGTGACACAATATAGTGCTTCATGCATGGACATTGATGACCCAACATCAACCAGAAGATTTGGAGATGAATTTGTGAAGACCGGAAGAGAAGAAGATGACTTCGCTGACAATATGATCATTAAGATGGATGGAATTCCATTGTACTTTGATCTCATTCCTGGATGGACTGTTGATGAGATGAGGGTCAAAAGTGTGAGAAATAGTATAGCCAGCGCAGAGTTTTAAAAAATCTAACTTTTGTCATTGCAATTTCATGGGATATGTTGCATTCAATGATATTTTGTCACAGCATGAAAAAGCTATAAAAGATAATCATGCACTGAAAGAATGGATTGTATATGTGCAGGAGATGGGTTGAGTTGACAAGATGCCCCTGCAGTGGATTAAAGAATTTTATCTCAAGCACACAGTTTGATATTTTTTAAAACAACATTTCAGTTGCAGAGTATTTTCCAACATGTAATTTTAAAATGATTTAAAAGGTGTCCCACAACTTATAACTTCAAGACGACTTTATATGTGTCCCACACACTGCAGGCTTTTCAGTCTCAGATTTGTTTTACTACAAAATTTTATATTCCTCAATAACCTACTGGGTTACCAAAATCACCCAAATAATATTTAATCTTTTCTAACCCAAACTGTCCTCAGCCAATCCTCTCATTTTTGAGAGCAAATTCAATAAAGTCAGAGCATCCTAATGTGGCCACATGTATGTCTACATTCAAAAAGATGGTGAGAAGGCTAGAGCTGCTACTGGAACACCACACATCACAATATTGTTACAATGTAAAGCCTTTTTTTTGACCACATAAATTGCTGCCACACTCAAATGTCTGAACTACAATGATATATCTCAGCAACTACATGCACCATCTTTTCAGATTCTCTATCCACAAAGAAAGCCTTGCAAAACTAACTTTGACAACCTTTTGTTTGTAAAATGTGGAAAATATTATGTACAGTTGGGTGCCTATAATCATATTGATATTAAAGTTATTGAAGGGACACATAAATCAGCCAAAGCTGTGCTGCAGTAACTTTTTTCCTAATAGCAGATTCCAAATACATGTATTCTGATTTTAAATATTACATCATTTTTTTCTATCTAATTGCTAAATATGTGAAAAGAAAACTCTGCAAATGTGCTTTCAGATCATCAAACCATTCAGTAAAGATTGGAATCCTAGAATAGTTGCAGAGATGAAGTGGTAATGTTTCAGTCATGCATAGAAAACAAAATCGCTGTGTTTATTTCCTTAATGGTGAACCATGCTTGAGACTACATGCAGTAGAACAATCTAGTCAAGTGTATCTACTTCCATCTTTTGAGACATAATTTGTTTTTAATGTGAACTCTATGCTTCAAGAAAATCATTGACTTTTTCAGGGAATGATATGCAGTTAATAAGTTTTGACCCTATATTGAAGGACTTTTTGTTTTATTATTATCTTTTGTATGATACACCATTCAGTGAATTGTCAACTCATTGTATTGTAATTGATCTCTTGTATTTTTTTTATTTCTGTGGAAAAAATCATCTTTATAAAAGTTTTCTTGAATCTTTTATCTTTGTCCCAATAAATCCAAATGATGCATACATACATACATACATACATACATACATACATACATACATACATACATACATACATACATACATACATACATACATACATACTGTTTTCTTAAAATACAAATTTACTAATCAATCTAAGACCTTTTAAGTTACCCAACAATAAAGTAAACTGAATCTGCCTAGCAACTAAATGCAAGAGAATTTTGGTCAATAAATCTGTCACCAGGATTCAACTGTTGAAATGTCTGACTTGTTGATGATTGAATATGTAAAGAAAACACTTGTTTCAAAATTTCTCTACTTCTTGTATCATAAGTCATAACTGACTGCACATCAGTGACATTTCTCCAATATTGTCATGCTAGAATACATTTTGTCAAAGATGATAAAGTTCCATTCAGTGTATTTTTCTCATAAAATTGTGTAAACGTGTATCTGTATTGATGACTGAAGTGCACTATTTATATAAATGTGACCTCATTCAAGCTAGGATGGTCATGTTTGTTTCAAATTTGCATAAGCAGTAATTTACATGAGAGAAACAACATCATGTATATAAATCTATTACATCTTATACCAGAATACACTGTGCCAAATTTATCTAAAACTGGTATCAAAAAATGAAAATATCAATTCATGATAGATAGACAATGGGATAGATAGACAATATGGATGAAGGGTCAAATCATAACCTCACTTTGAATGGTAGCTAGGTGAGCTAATAAAACTAGAAATGTGCTATATACTATCAATGCACCATCAATTTAACACAACTAATGGTGCAAGTCAAAAAGGGGCCACAACTCCAAAACATTTTACCAGAAAGCATTAAGAATTAAAGAGTTTATTCAATTTGGGTTTTCTAATATTAAGCCTCATATCAAATCTGGGTTCAATTCAGGTAGTCCTTCCAAAAGTCACGGAACTTGACATAAATTTTCATGTAAAGACTCATCCTAAATTTGATTTCAATACATTTAGTAATCAAACATTCTTAAGTGGAAACAAAACTGAAAGGCCAAGTTCTACGTCATTTAGTGAATTCTGTTTAATTTGGCCAGAAAATAGTCATAACTGAAATTGCCTTATTGTAAAACCTCATACAAATTTTATTTTGATCATTAAGTCCTTTAAACATCAGTGAGTGGAAACAACATTTGTGATTGATAGGATGTTATGGAATGGACAGACACATGTAACACTGTACTGTATACTCCATCCATAGATATGGCAGTTACATTAAAACTAACTTAATAAAGTAAAGAATGACAAAAGACATAAATTAATATGAAATTGGCAAAATCTAGGAAGTGCATGTACAGTTTCAATGACATGTACTGATTGACCAAGTACTTACTGGGCAATTCTTAATACATTGGAGGAATACATGAGGACAATGAGTACATTGCAAGTCTTCATGGAAATATTATACATAGCGCCATGTTTATATTTTGCACATAAAGTGTTTTCCATTGTGAGGTATAAATAACTTTTTGATAAATATCAAAAATATATTTTCATTGATGAACTTGTAATTGGAACAATTAATATGATCTGCCATCCTTTACTTTATTGTTCTAAATTGTGCTGTCTCTGCTAAAGTATTAAATATAAAAAATAAGAAATAGAAAAGGAAGAAATAGAAATAGAAAAGGAACCCAATGCTTTCTTAAGCTGAACCATATAGTGGGGCATGTCTTTGATAAAAGATATGTTTCCATAAGAACTTGATGTTGTAATTAAGATATAGAGTATGTTTCCATAAGAACTTGATGTTGTAATTAAGATATAGAGTATGTTTCCATAAGAACTTGATGCTCTGCCATCCTTTATTTATTGGTCTAAATTGTGCTGTCTCTGCTAAAGTATTAAATATAAAAAAAAAAGAAATAGAAAAGAAAGAAATAGAAATAGAAAAGGAACCCAATGCTTTCTTAAGCTGAACCATATAGTGGGGCATGTCTTTGATAAAAGATACATGTTACTATAAGAACTTGATGTTGTAATTAAGATATAGAGTATGTTTCCATAAGAACTTACTGTTGTAATTAAGATATAGAGTATGTTTCCATAAGAACTTACTGTTGTAATTAAGATATAGAGTATGTTTCCATAAGAACTTACTGTTGTAATTAAGATATAGAGTATGTTTCCATAAGAACTTACTGTTGTAATTAAGATATAGAGTATGTTTCCATAAGAACTTACTGTTGTAATTAAGATATAGAGTATGTTTCCATAAGAACTTACTGTTGTAATTAAGATATAGAGTGTGTTTCCATAAGAACTTACTGTTGTAATTAAGATATAGAGTATGTTTCCATAAGAACTTACTGTTGTAATTAAAGGATATAGTAAGTTACCAAAACAGCTTGGTGTTGTAATTAAAGTACAGAGTAGGGTTCCATAACAGCTTGCTGTTGTACTTAAAGTACAGAGTACAGTACCATGAGTGCTTTCTGTTGTAATTAAAATATAGAGTATGTTATCATAAGAGCTTGCCATTGTAATTAAAATACAGAGTGCATTACCTTGAGTGATTGCTGTTGTAATTAAAGTACAGAGTATATTACCATGAGCGCTTCCTTTTGTAATTAAAATATAGAGTATGTTATCACAAGAGCTTGCTGTTATTATTAAAGCATATAGTATGTTACCATAACAGCTTGCTGTTTGTAATTAAAGTAAAGTATAGAGTATTACTCTTCCAGTAAATCCTTGTTGATCTGGGTGATAATTTGGAATTCCAGCTGTAACACTTCCATGCTCCTTGAAGTCTGCAGTTGTCAAGGAAAAGCCTGGAATAGAATGGGTTAATCTAAATAACCGAAATTAAAATATTCATACTTATATTCTTCTCTATACAACTGACAAATCAATTACTTCATATAGATATAGAACAGGTGCAAACATTTAAAAATATAATAATAAAAAATAATAAAAAATAAATAAATAATATATAAAAATAATAATAATATAAAAAATATATATAAATAATAATAAAAAAATATGTGTGTCTGGTTATTAACTTTAAACATCATTTTTGGTGCTAAAGCTAATTTTAATGAGGTAACACTTACATGCTTTTTTAACACTGCTGTCTCTTTTGCTGCCACTAGTCTCTAGCTAAACCCTATCTATATAAATATATATATATATATATATATATATATATATATATATATATATATATATATATATATATATATATATTGCTTTATCATAAGTCATGTAATATTTTTGTATGTAAAACATTTTTTGTCAAAAAGAACAAAAACTAGTGCGTACAAACAATTTATCATTTGGGGGAACAGATTGAGAAAAATATAGGACCCTTTCATTGAGAAGAATGATAGGTAGTATTAACTTCACATGCATCAGATTTAATTGCTCTAAAGCAACATAGATAAAAAAAATAATATAGTAATGTTTAAATCTGATTACATATGAATTCATTAACCATGACAAAGATTAATATTAAGTTGCAGTTCGTTTCTTGCCCTATACTTTGATATAAGAGAGACAGAAAGAGAGAGAAAGCAAAATTTCATCATTATTGTAATCTATATTATTTGCTTACCTAAAAATGTTGATTTTACTCATTTACATGGACAATACTATATTCTTTTTTCAATTAATACCACATAGCAAGCAATTTTAATAAAAATATCAATTGTCCCAAGATCTACATGGCTTTGCAGTGTTATTTACATGTTAGTTAATATATGCTATAGCTTTAGTCAGGTCATCTCAGTTAAAACCTGTTTAAGGGAAACATTTGGCAGACCAAATCAAATTAAGGAGGCTTCCAATAGGGAAATGAGACTACACATAGAGTACTGTGAATAAGGTACTGTATAATGCAAGGAAACACCAGGTACTTATGCATGAAAGTTTTTCAACCTACCTTTTGAACCCACCAATAAAAGTGTCAATAAAAGTAACAACTTGCAAGGTATCAGCTACATTGAATGTGTGTGTATGTGTTTAGAAATTTAAATGCAGCTTTAAATTTATTTTGGTCATATTACTATGATATCTGCTGTGTCTGACTTATGGTAATGTCTAACACAGGTGCATCATGCCACAGACATGTAGCATCATGTCCCACCCAGTCATGTTATCCTGACACCAGGCCGACCAGTCCTAACACTAACCTCATAATGCTCTGTGCTAAGTAAGGAAGCTGCTAGTATCATTTTTATAAGTCTTTGATATGACTTGGCCAGGTTTTAAACCCGCAACCAAAAGCATTCTTCAGATGGGAGGTCCCTACACCTGGGGGGAGGGGCAGATACCTGGGGGTGAAAGCAGAAGTAAATTATGCTGATTAGTTTAATAATAATATAAGGTGTAGAAACGCCTAAATTATAATATGCTTTTAATGATTCTGTTTCGCTCCTTGGACAATAAATGTTTAAGGTAACTACACACTTAATCATTGCTCAGCAGGTAAACATTATTATAAACAGGCCTATGAAACTTCAAGAAATTAGTTTAAAAAACGATAAAATATCACAGAAAAAATTGAAATACAAGTCATTTCCACTTTGTAAATTCCAACAAATAATTTATTTCCCTACAATACAAAGTGAAAACATACAGTGTTCCCAATTAAATCCCAAAAAAATTCTAGAATTATAGACACAAGTATTAATAATTTAAAGATGTCAATAAAATTAGCAAAATTCTAAATTAGGTTTAATGCTGAAGATGTTTATTGTGCCTGTGGTGGCCTGTAATGTGTTGTGTTATCAACAGCTTTTTGTTGAAACACAGCAACATAATCTAAATGCTAAGCTGAATTCAGGAAAGGATAATTTATATATTTTTTTGTCCTGATGCTTTGAAAGTTACATAGACTTTGATATAATGAACTCTATATATTTTTAGCAACAATGAAATACAGCTATTGTTTCCAGTATGTTGCCATGGCAATAAATTTGAAAGGTGAATTTTAAATGATTGATTATTTACTGTTATACATGTCCAATAAATAAATATATCTGAAACTTTTAAGAGTCCATGCTCTTAAAATAAGTAACAGGAAAGAGTTAAAAGCAACAAGATTTGTAAAAATCAACAATAATTTACTTCTCTAGTAAACAAAGTGAAAATGAAAAAATAGAACTTACAGTATTGTGAATTACATCCCAAAATAATCTTAGACTTACATAATTTAATGTTCTGAATAAACTTTAGTAGAAATCCAAATTAAGTCTAATGCTGAAGGTGCTGATGTGCCTATTGCAGCTTATATTGTGTTGTTGTACAAACAGTCTTTTGTTGAAACACAGCAATATAATTCCAGTTTTGAATTCACTATAAAGCCCAGTGAATATCTCTGTCCAAGAATATTTCTTTTTAACGAGCACAATATTAATGAGCACTCAACATTTTCAGAGAAAATTCACTGGAAGAATTTGAAGAAATAAAATCCAGTTCAAATGAACAACTGGGCACAACAATAATACAAATTGGTTCTGCTAGATCTTATGCACAAATTATTAATCTTTCCAGTAACAAGATTATAAGTCTTCCACTTGATCTCAGATCACAATTAACATTTTCTAAACAAAAACATTACCTAATAGAAAATAAACTTCTAGATGTTTAACAAATAAAATTTATTTATAATCAGCAGTCTGATACTTAAAAGTACAATATAAAATGTGTTGTAAACAACAGGTAGACCTGACAATTCATACACAATTTCAAAAGTTCAAGTTACAGATGGAGATAAACATGTTTACTAAGTCCAACACACATTGGTACATTAAAATAACAAAAAATTAATTTCAAAATTTTTTAAAAAACCCAACAAACAATACAAATTATATATATATATATATATATATATATATATATATATATATATATATATATATATATATATATATATATATATATATATATAATTTAGTTTCCTTATTCTGAGATATTTGAGATATTCGGACATTTTCTTGATAAAGTTATAGTTTCAAAGGTCTGTGTTTAGACTATTTATAGAAGAAGAGTGAAATTTGCTCTGAGAACTGAATCCTCTTTCACAATCAGCATTTTATAAAGTCATAATTACAGCAGTAATGACTAGTCTGAATACATTTAGGAACTGGTTTTCAGGATAATATATCCAAAACAAAAGTCTCTACAATTCTTGCATGTTGTTGCTTGGATATTTCTGTCAATGTATAAGTGTTTCTGCAATGACCAAGTCTAAACTATAATTAACAACATCATGCTGGTTGTTTCTGTATCACTGCTTTATGAAATATGTTTAGTTAATAGAAAACTGTCCAGAGCAGATTATCATTCCATCTTGCTGACTTTCCTGGAGAAATCATTTATCTTTTGTTTCAACATGATATACTGCTGTTTTGCTTTAGACATTTCCCTTAATTGATCAATGGATCAATTTGCTGTACACATCCAGGAAACAACCCAATCAGAATACCTCCAAAGTTTCTGTAATACTATAACAGATCTCCAACACAAAGGTGTTTGTATTCAAACAATATTCTCCATAGATATATGATTAACTGAGATCATGGAGAAAAGACAAGAAACATGATCTGAGCAACCTATTTAAAAATAAACGTTTTTAAAAATCATGCATTGAATAAAAAAAAAACTGTGGGAACTGCAAGTAACTTGTACAATATTTTTCCCCAATGCTTGGTAAAAGTTGAATGACTGGATCATTTTTTGCGAGAAACCTGCAATCCTGTGACATGGCATCTTGATTAATGCTATTAAACTGCATCTTTATCATTTGGAACTATACCCTATCTATAAAACACATATATTTACTATTCTGTTTATAAAGAAAACTTTAGAATCATTCCACTGACCAAAAATAGACATACTGCAGCACTGAGATACATTTAGAAAGTAAATTAACCTTATTTGTATGAAGCATTTAGAAAAAGCAGCTTTATATATTTATTTTAAGAATTTGGTTAAAGTGAATCAAGTAGCTTTTATTGAGAGGTTGTTGAATGTTTCTCCTTCGCCAAGGTAGAAATATACTTGTTAGCTGCCAGGATACCAGTTTGGAAAACCATAATGTCAGGATTCTTCATGTGTAATTTGGTTAGCATTAAGAAAACAATAATGTCAGGATTTTCCATGTGTAATTTGGTTAGCATTAAGAAAACAATGATGTCAGGATTTTCCATGTGTAATTTGGTTAGCATTAAGAAAACAATGATGTCAGACTTCTCCATGTGTAATTTGGTTAGCATTAAGAAAACAATGATGTCAGGATTCTCCATGTGTAATTTGGTTAACATTAAGAAAACAATGATGTCAGGATTCTCCATGTGTAATTTGGTTAGCATTAAGAAAACCATAATGTCAGGATTCTCCATGTGTAATTTGGTTAACATTAAGAAAACAATGATGTCAGGATTCTCCATGTGTAATTTGGTTAGCATTAAGAAAACAATGATGTCAGGATTCTCCATGTGTAATTTGGTTAGCATTAAGAAAACAATGATGTCAGGATTCTCCATGTGTAATTTGGTTAACATTAAGAAAACAATGATGTCAGGATTCTCCATGTGTAATTTGGTTAGCATTAAGAAAACCATAATGTCAGGATTCTCCATGTGTAATTTGGTTAACATTAAGAAAACAATGATGTCAGGATTCTCCATGTGTAATTTGGTTAGCATTAAGAAAACAATGATGTCAGGATTCTCCATGTGTAATTTGGTTAGCATTAAGAAAACAATGATGTCAGGATTCTCCATGTGTAATTTGGTTAGCATTAAGAAAACAATGATGTCAGACTTCTCCATGTGTAATTTGGTTAGCATTAAGAAAACAATGATGTCAGGATTCTCCATGTGTAATTTGGTTAGCATTAAGAAAACAATGATGTCAGACTTCTCCATGTGTAATTTGGTTAGCATTAAGAAAACAATGATGTCAGACTTCTCCATGTGTAATTTGGTTAGCATTAAGAAAACAATGATGTCAGGATTCTCCATGTGTAATTTGGTTAACATTAAGAAAACAATGATGTCAGGATTCTCCATGTGTAATTTGGTTAGCATTAAGAAAACCATAATGTCAGGATTCTCCATGTGTAATTTGGTTAACATTAAGAAAACAATGATGTCAGGATTCTCCATGTGTAATTTGGTTAGCATTAAGAAAACAATGATGTCAGGATTCTCCATGTGTAATTTGGTTAGCATTAAGAAAACAATGATGTCAGGATTCTCCATGTGTAATTTGGTTAGCATTAAGAAAACCATAATGTCAGGATTCTCCATGTGTAATTTGGTTAGCATTAAGAAAACAATGATGTCAGACTTCTCCATGTGTAATTTGGTTAGCATTAAGAAAACAATGATGTCAGGATTCTCCATGTGTAATTTGGTTAGCATTAAGAAAACAATGATGTCAGGATTCTCCATGTGTAATTTGGTTAGCATTAAGAAAACAATGATGTCAGGATTCTCCATGTGTAATTTGGTTAGCATTAAGAAAACCATAATGTCAGGATTCTCCATGTGTAATTTGGTTAGCATTAAGAAAACAATGATGTCAGACTTCTCCATGTGTAATTTGGTTAACATTAAGAAAACAATGATGTCAGGATTCTCCATGTGTAATTTGGTTAGCATTAAGAAAACAATGATGTCAGACTTCTCCATGTGTAATTTGGTTAGCATTAAGAAAACAATGATGTCAGACTTCTCCATGTGTAATTTGGTTAGCATTAAGAAAACAATGATGTCAGGATTCTCCATGTGTAATTTGGTTAGCATTAAGAAAACAATGATGTCAGACTTCTCCATGTGTAATTTGGTTAGCATTAAGAAAACAATGATGTCAGACTTCTCCATGTGTAATTTGGTTAACATTAAGAAAACAATGATGTCAGACTTCTCCATGTGTAATTTGGTTAGCATTAAGAAAACAATGATGTCAGGATTCTCCATGTGTAATTTGGTTAGCATTAAGAAAACAATGATGTCAGGATTCTCCATGTGTAATTTGGTTAGCATTAAGAAAACAATGATGTCAGGATTCTCCATGTGTAATTTGGTTAGCATTAAGAAAACAATGATGTCAGGATTCTCCATGTGTAATTTGGTTAGCATTAAGAAAACAATGATGTCAGACTTCTCCATGTGTAATTTGGTTAGCATTAAGAAAACCATAATGTCAGGATTCTCCATGTGTAATTTGGTTAGCATTAAGAAAACAATGATGTCAGACTTCTCCATGTGTAATTTGGTTAGCATTAAGAAAACAATGATGTCAGGATTCTCCATGTGTAATTTGGTTAGCATTAAGAAAACAATGATGTCAGGATTCTCCATGTGTAATTTGGTTAGCATTAAGAAAACAATGATGTCAGACTTCTCCATGTGTAATTTGGTTAACATTAAGAAAACAATGATGTCAGACTTCTCCATGTGTAATTTGGTTAGCATTAAGAAAACAATAATGTCAGGATTTTCCATGTGTAATTTGGTTAGCATTAAGAAAACAATGATGTCAGGATTCTCCATGTGTAATTTGGTTAGCATTAAGAAAACAATGATGTCAGGATTCTCCATGTGTAATTTGGTTAGCATTAAGAAAACAATGATGTCAGACTTCTCCATGTGTAATTTGGTTAGCATTAAGAAAACCATAATGTCAGGATTCTCCATGTGTAATTTGGTTAGCATTAAGAAAACAATGATGTCAGACTTCTCCATGTGTAATTTGGTTAGCATTAAGAAAACAATGATGTCAGGATTCTCCATGTGTAATTTGGTTAGCATTAAGAAAACAATGATGTCAGGATTCTCCATGTGTAATTTGGTTAGCATTAAGAAAACAATGATGTCAGACTTCTCCATGTGTAATTTGGTTAACATTAAGAAAACAATGATGTCAGACTTCTCCATGTGTAATTTGGTTAGCATTAAGAAAACAATAATGTCAGGATTTTCCATGTGTAATTTGGTTAGCATTAAGAAAACAATGATGTCAGGATTCTCCATGTGTAATTTGGTTAGCATTAAGAAAACAATGATGTCAGGATTCTCCATGTGTAATTTGGTTAGCATTAAGAAAACAATGATGTCAGACTTCTCCATGTGTAATTTGGTTAGCATTAAGAAAACAATGATGTCAGGATTCTCCATGTGTAATTTGGTTAACATTAAGAAAACAATGATGTCAGGATTCTCCATGTGTAATTTGGTTAGCATTAAGAAAACAATGTCAGACTTCTCCATGTGTAATTTGGTTAGCATTAAGAAAACAATGATGTCAGACTTCTCCATGTGTAATTTGGTTAACATTAAGAAAACAATGATGTCAGGATTCTCCATGTGTAATTTGGTTAGCATTAAGAAAACAATGATGTCAGGATTCTCCATGTGTAATTTGGTTAGCATTAAGAAAACAATGATGTCAGACTTCTCCATGTGTAATTTGGTTAGCATTAAGAAAACCATAATGTCAGGATTCTCCATGTGTAATTTGGTTAGCATTAAGAAAACAATGATGTCAGACTTCTCCATGTGTAATTTGGTTAGCATTAAGAAAACAATGATGTCAGGATTCTCCATGTGTAATTTGGTTAGCATTAAGAAAACAATGATGTCAGACTTCTCCATGTGTAATTTGGTTAGCATTAAGAAAACAATGATGTCAGGATTCTCCATGTGTAATTTGGTTAGTGTTTCAGAAAACAATCATTTAATTTTGTTATCATTCCTTTATCTTTTCTTAGATGTAAAAACCACACTAAATGTTATACAATAATCATCATATGTACCTAATACCAGAATAAATATTTTAGAAAATGCTATCTAAATTATTCAGACTATCCTTATGACATTTTGGAAGATTATTGGTCATATGAAGATGGAGGATAGACAATGCATAAAGGACCAGACAAGTGCACGCTGGATGAGATACTGTACAACAGATAATAGGCAAAGCATATATATATATATATATATATATATATATATATATATATATATATATATATATATATATATATATATATATATATATATATATATGACAGATGGTATATAAAGGCATGACAGATAACAGAAAATGCATGATAGGTGCATATAATACAGTGAATTCACTATTTATTTAATGGGGTAAAAAGTTTCTTGGATTTTGTTGTTGTTACCTACAAACCATAAATTTGAAAAACCAATTAAACAATAAGACTTCAACCTCAATCCAAAAAGTTAAGAACTAACAAAAATATTGTTTTTGCAAAAAAGATTAAATAAATTGACAATAGTTAAGTTTACATGACCTCTGGACTTGAAACTTTTGTCAACTGCACTTTCCCGCTGTACAGAGGACTTCAATCAGACAGTAATGTTTAATGATTGATTGCAGTTTGTAAGGGGAAGGCATCCTTACCAATCTAACTCATGTAAGAATGAACTGGTGAGTGGAATTTTCAAACCAAAACATTCTGGTCTGGTCAATTAAAAGTATTCCACTTTTAAGAGAAAATCCTTACCAAAGTACTGCACCCACAGCCCATCCTTTCTTCTGTCAAAGATGTGTTCTCTGCTAATTTGATGTGATTTCACAGCACCTTAAAGAAAACTTGATTATGGTTACATTTCTGAGTTACAAAGTTGCAATTCCTTCTTCTATGATAATAATAAAATGTGTACCATCAACAAGTGTTTCCTTCCAATCAATGATTCAATTTTTTCTAAGGTGATGGTGAAATAAAACTGTATAACAATGGAAAAATCAGCTGTAAACATACAAGCAATCAGATATATAAAAATAATCATATACACACACTACCTTGTAGGCAACAAGAATTACATGATCGGTATTTGAAACAAAGTCTGCTAAAGGTATTTACAGGATTGGGATGTACAAATAACAAATGCAAGAGTTAAACCCTAAACATCCCAAAGAAGTATACAGACTATTTGCATATAAATCGATGCTGTTACTCCTATAACACTCAACAGTTTATATGAACCAATCAAAACATCTGAGTCAGAAATTTCACTTAGTAACTAAAGATAATTATTTGATGGCTGCATGACATGACCTTACACAGCTATGTTTAACTAACTAGCTGATTGGACATGTTTAAAAATGGATGGCTAATTAATGAACCATAAGTAGTGACCAATAACATAGCTTTTTTACATTATTAACATTGCTTAATTATATATAAAAATGACTGATTAACTAAGTAACTATTTAACTATTTCCATTCTACTGGAACAGATTAGCAATAAAAGATTTTTGTAATAATATAAATACATCAAAGAATAGTGTAAAAATATAAATACTTTAATATAATAATATTTCATCTTGAAATGAGAACATTGGCATCCAAAATCAATAGCATTTAATCAAGAGAAATGAAATTATTTATCATCAGAAATAAATAGTATGTAATGAACAAAATTAAAAGCTAGAATTAAAATATATGACATTGTACCCCGTCCTTCTTTCACTCCTGGACCTCCAATGAAACTGTATCTTCCATCCTGAAAATAGCAGAACAAATTAAAAATAAACTGTTTATTTTTTTACAGAATCCCTTGTGTTACATTCATTACAGAATCCCTTGTGTTACATTCATTACAGAATCCCTTTTGTTACATTCATTACAGAATCCCTTGTGTTACACTCATTTTCTTTATCCATCCTCCTCACTTCAAAAGGAAGCAGTTACACAGAAAACATCTTGATAAGATCTATATTATAATTTAAAAGACCAGCCTCATCCATCTGTGTAGTTCTGAAAGATTATAATGGAATCTTGTATTTTAATGCTAAACAATGACAGACATTATATGTTAAAATAAACAGTAATCACTGTTATCTTTCATATAATGAACATTGTTATACTCTTCTCAAGCGAGAATAATAAACAATAGTAATTATTATTATTACTATTATTATTAGAGTTGTTTATGTGATTTTTCATTCTGTACATAAAGTAACAGTGGCATGTACTGGTGCTTGAGAAGATCCTGTAGGGCTGTGGATTTTGTTGGGGTCCCTTAAATAAACTAGACTGAATAATGGATGAACAGCTACTGCAATTAATCCTTGCACTAAAAATCAAATCCGGTACTATAGAAGAACAATACTATTGGCTTAACTACTGCATATTACAACTTTAAATGACTGAGAATTATGTGGGTGGTAACAGTGGTACAGTACTGAAATTATCATGTCTTTACAGTTAGAATCATTGGTGGTAACAGTGGTACAGTACTGAAATTATCATGTCTTTACAGTTAGAATCATTGGTGGTAACAGTGGTACAGTACTGAAATTATCATGTCTTTACAGTTAAATCCTGGGTGGTAACAATGGTGCAGTGCTGCAATTATCATATCTTTACAGTTAGAATCCTGGGTGAAAATGGTTGTGTAGTGCTAAAATTTTCATACATTTGCTGTGAGAATTCTGAGTGGTAACACTGTTGTCATTGGAACACTTGTAGACATTACTATTTCCTTCTATAAACATTTTTTATCTATTAACTGATTTCAAGACTAAAATTGAAAGACCTAAACTCTTAATTAGCACACAATTTCAGATCAATGATATTTAGAAGATATTAATGCAGGCAAGACTCACTCATGGTCAGATTTAGGATTTTATAGTGATCTTTCTTAAAAAGTGATCACCAAAGAGTATCCCAGCATAGGTGATATCACCCATGCAGACCTATTATCTCTTTTACCAGGCTTAACCAGTCTTATAAAGTGAAACAGCACTGATACCACATAATGTGTGGCACTGTGGAAACTATATTTGTACACAATTACTATATCTACCACTACAGTATTCATACCACATAGTGTGTGATACTTTGGGAACTATATTTGTACACAATTACTATAATTGACTTTTATTTGCCATTACTTCAAGTTTATTCATCACTTTAAATCAACACTTGCTAAATCAGGTAACCTAGAGTTTAATTGTTGTTGCAATTAAGACCTTTCCCTTTTTCTGATAAGACTGTGATTCATGGGATGATTTCACTTTTCCTCAGTTCTTTCTATGGCAGTTATACCAAATTGTCAGCAAATTATATTTTTATTAAAGACATAAATGAACCTTTTAACAACTAATATACATTACTGAATAAATAAATAATATCCTATGTCCTGTAACAGCTACATATAGCATATTTTGCCCATCAAAAACTTCATTAACAATAGTTTTGCAAAATCAAATGAATTATTTTACTTAATGAGGAAATAAATAAAAACTTATAGGTTACTGTGTTTGTATGAGAAAATATTAACAGTGTTTTTCAGATGGATACTTCATGACTTTGTGGAGCACAGTGTCCATCCAACAAATGAATTTATATTTTCCCATACAAATGCAGTAACCTTTTCATTATATATTCATTCTCTTTTTCTACCTAAGGGGTATATATATATATATATATATATATATATATATATATATACATAAATACACTACAAAAAGCAAAGTGATTGAAGTATGCTGTATTCAAAATTAATACACAAGCAAAGGTTCTATACACAACAATAATATTGATGTGCACATAACTCTGCCCAGTAAAATTGTAGTTGTGCGTGCAACATCATTTTAAAAAAGAATTGTTGCTTTTGGTCTACTTAAAATTGAAATTTTGAGTCATATTGTGAATGAATGGCCATTGCAACAGTTTTTCCAATGGATTTTTTTTTTGTTGTTTAATTGTACTCATTTGAGCGGACCTGGATTTATTAGCTCAGTTCCACACAAAATATGTGTCTATGATTTGACCTGGGAGGGATGTGTCTCAATTCAGCTGCATGTATGTTTCTGTTCTGTCATTGGATACTTGGAATCGTAACATAGCTTATGTAATTTGGATTTTCAGAACTAAGAAAGTACATTTTAAGGAAATTCAAGAGGCAAAAATGTAAGTCTATTATTAGCCATTCTTATTACCAGCTAAAGAAGACAAGTTTATGCCTGGTCACTTGCATGATCCACAGCTATGTCATGGCCTGTATGGAGTATGTAACTAGACTAAATCCGAAACATTGTATCAAATAAGTAAACACATAAACTTGCATATTCTCAAATGCACTTTTGGTTTGAGATCTTCAAAAAAGTGGAAACTGGCAAAATTTTAGTTTTTGATTGAACACAAGCTTATCTAATAACAAAATTAACTATTAATCTCACACTGTTTCATCATGTGTACACACATTGCAGTTGATAAAGTGATGTGGCATAACCATATAATCACATTAATTAATCCTAATATTTGGACAAAAAACAGACCTTATTGAACCTTGTTTTTTTCTAGTTCTGTAGACTAAGTTATTTCAAATGTTTCTTTACCTTTCAGTTTTTCAGCCATGGTGACACTGTTATTTCCAAAACATAGCCTCTGAGACAGATGCTGTTACAGAAAAACAGAAAAAGTTTTCTAACTACCAAAGCTGTTTTTTGAACTTACCTGGGAGTATTTCATAGAGAAGCCACCCATAGCTAGAGCAAAATCATCCGTACCATCTGGTAGAAAATATTCATCAGGTTTTTTCCAAAATGGAATACAATATCTGTACATAAAAATAATATATTTTTCTTATGTTCATTTATTTATTTACATAATTTGTTTAATTATGTATTCAGTTTTTACATTTAATTTTAAAACAGAAAAGAGTTTTAAGTACGTGATTGTTCAGATTTTATCAACAATGTGTAATTTCATGTAAAACAGTGGCAAACAGAAGAATGTTATCAACAACCTTAGAAACAAAATTGTGATTTACTTTACTTTTCTCTATCAATGCAATATATTTTAACTGTGCTGTACCATAACATCCCAGCACTGTACTGTACCATAGCATACTAATATTGTACTGAACTATAAGACACCAGCATGACTGTCCTTTACTATATTATACTAAAAATGTACTCTACTATACATTAATATCATATACACTGTACCAAAAGTATACCATACAATAATATACCAAATGCTATATCATATTCGATATGCCTAATACAGAACAGAATCTTCCTACTCACACTTCAATGCAGCTGTCATTCAGTAAAGTATGTTTTTCCATTTTCTGCTGAATGCCATTATAGTCAGAAAAGTATGTCTTTCTATTTTCTGATGAATACTAATATAGATAGAAAAGTGGGTTTTTTTCCATTTTCTGATCAATAACATTATAGTCATAAACGTACATCCTTCCATTTTCAGATGAATGGTATCCTAGTCAGAAAAGTATGTCTTTCTATTTTTGATGAATGCCAGAAAACAATAGTTCCTCAGGCTGTTACATGTTGCTGTGATGAATTGTATACTAGGAGGAGGGACAGTTCATTGTGTGGGTAGGGAAGCTAGGTGGAGGGGCAGTTTCTTGTGTGGATAGGGAAGCTAGGTGGAGGGACAGTTCAATGTGTGGGTAGGGAAGATAAGTGGAGGGACAGTTCCTTGTGTGGGTAGGGAGGATAGGTGGAGGGGCAGTTCCTTGTGTGTGTAGGAAGGTTAGGTGGAGGGGCAGTTCCTTGTGTGGGTAGGGAAGCTAGGTGGAGCAGCAGTTCCTTGTGTGGGTAGGGAAGCTAGGTGGAAGGGCAGTTCCTTGTGTGGGTAGGGAGGTGAGGTAGAATGCAGTTCTTAAGCTGCCTGCTTCCAACTAAAGCTATTCTTTCTCCAAAAGCAATGGTGACCAAGATGGGGTCATCCAGAAAGGGAGGGTATGACAAGGTTCGAGTGATGTGGATCGCAGACATGTAACACGTCGTATCAGGTGTAAATTGGCAGAAGTTGTCAAAGTGTTGGCCATGGTATGGTGAGTAGCTCTGGTCAATGATCAAACAAATGCCTGAATGGTAAAATATTAATAAAGTCCTTACTAAAGGCCAACTCTGGAATACCAATGAAATGGTTATAATTGTGGTGAATTGAATTTTCAACAAAACTATTTATCTGGGTACATTTAAAAAATAAAGAATTAGCTGTTGCTTGGTTGAATGTAGAAGTTCCAGTTGCTGCCTTCAGAGGTTGGTTGATTAAACTTTGTCCAGTGGCATGACTAGTTGAGTGTATCGCAGCATATGGTACTCAGTTAAAAAAATGTCAGAATAAGCAGGTTACAATGCAGCATTGCACTGTTAAAATGGGTTTGTCAATGTGAATACAGGATTTGTGTATGTAACAATAGATATATTTCAGCGCATTTTATATAAAAATTTGCAGCTTCCTTTCATGGTGTCTCTGACTTTCTCCACTCCACACCCAAGATTTTATAGACATGTTTAAATAGTCAGCAAAGTTGTCTCAAAAAAAAAAATCGTCAGATAGTATATTTTGTCACCAATAAGGTAAAAGCAGAATTAGCGACAACCGTGAAACCCAGTGCGATTCCTGAATAAACTTTTAGCACATTATTTTTTGCACTTTTAAGAATAAAACAATACTTTTTATTTCCAACAAAAACAGATCTATATGAAATTTCAGGAGCCATGCCATAATCATCTTATAATACAATTCATGCATGATCTCTTCCCCAAAATGATAAACTTTTACACCTTTATGTCATATTTTTTAAGCAAAAGATATTTATGCATTTATAAAAAATAAATGCATGTATATGAAACTTCAGGATCCAATATACGATCATATTATATAAGAATTCATATGAGATCTTTCCCCAAAATGAGTAATAAATTTTTTAAGAAGAAAATTATTTTTCTTAAACGAGAAAAATACATGTATATGAAATGTCAGGAGCCACAATACAATTGTATTATATATGAATTTGTGAACACTTGGGTCACACTGTATTATTGTGATGTCCGACGATGTGGCCAATGATGAGAGTGTTACCGCTCTTGTGCAGTGATTCATAAAGGGAGACAACTTTACTTAAATTAAGGCAAGACAACAAAACATGAAGGAACTGTAATACTTACTCATACTCATTTTCACATGACTCATACTGCCATGTTTCTTTGAAATGATAGCACTTTCCCACTGGAAGGGTAAAGTTCTTCCCATATTTTTCAGTCAAGGTGTATTTCCAACCAGGAGCACAAACCTGAAGAGAATTTCCCAAGATTCTGAATTAAGCATGGCCTTATTTAGTACATAGAAGTGAATTAGTCCAAAGATTTTGAATTTTGCATGGAGTTATTTAGCACATAGAAGATTCATAATATTTTCAATTTAACAGTCAAGTTAAATTAGTATATAATTACTGTGCAACAATTTTGATATGTGTATCCCAGACAAATGTACTGTCTGAAAGTAATTGCACAATCATTATTTTCCTCTTAATGGGGCATTACAAAGTGCCATTAAGCACATATAGGACCCAATACATGTGCTGCTACATACAACGAGGACTCAGTACATGATTTAACAATACAAAAACATGCATCAAGTTACACCTTTTGTTTGTGTACCAATCATTTATAGAAAATATTATGTTTTATTATAACTGTACTCTTCATCATTTGGAGAAAGCATTTCCTTATAAAAATTCAATGGATACTGTACATATCAAACAGTTTTGTGTTGATATGGTTGGATATTATGATGTGTTGATATGGTTGGATATTATGTGTTGATATGGTTGGATATTATGATGTGTTGATATGGTTGGATATTATGATGTGTTGATATGGTTGGATATTATGATGTGTTGATATGGTTGGATATTATGATTTGTTGATATGGTTGGATATTATGATGTGTTGATATGATTGGATATTATGGTGTGTTGATATGGTTGGATATTATGATGTGTTGATATGGTTGGATATTATGATATGTTGGTATGGTTGGATATTATGATGTGTTGATATGGTTGGATATTATGATGTGTTGATATGGTTGGATATTATTATGTATTAATACAGTTGGATATATGATTTGTTGATACGGTTGGATATTATGATGTGTTGATATGGTTGGATATTATGATGTATTGACATGGTTGGATATTATGATGTGTTGGTATGGTTGGATATTATGATGTGTTGATACGGTTGGATATTATGATGTGTTGATATGGTTGGATATTATGATGTGTTGATATGGTTGGATATTATGTGTTGATATGGTTGGATATTATGATGTGTTGGTAACAGTTGGATATTATGATGTGTTGATACAGCCACCTGCACATCAATCTCACCTACAAAATATACAACATACAGAAGTTATAATCGTTTAATACTGAGCATTTACATTTCAAAATTTATAATCCAACATCATATCAATATCAGAGAGACTGTAAGTGCAGATTCTCAAGGTAAATTTAAAAATGAATTGTCCCCCATTTCAAAATAAAACCAAGGCCAGCAATGTACAAACAAAATCAATCATGGTGGTAAGGAAATATCAGTAAATTTCATATAAAACTAAAACCATAACACAGTTTTCTATGACTGACCTTTACCTGAAGGCAAAAGGAGTGACTGAACACATCATAGAATGAATTATGACAGTGACATTTACCTGGAGGCAAAAGGAGTAACTGAACACATCATAGAATGACTTATGACAGTGACCTTTGCCTGAAGGCAAAAGGAGTGACTGAACACATCATAGAATGAATTATGACAGTGACATTTACCTGGAGGCAAAAGGAGTGACTAAACACATCATAGAATGAATTGTCTAAGCACTGTACTAATTCATGCTAAGTATAATGAGTCAAAAGAAGGCAAAAGGAGTGACTGAACACATCATAGAATGAATTGTCTAAGCACTGTACTAATTCATGCTAACTATAATGAGTCAAAAGAAGGCAAAAGGAGTGACTGAACACATCATAGAATGAATTGTCTAAGCACTGTACTAATTCATGCTAACTATAATGAGTCAAAAAAAGGCAAAAGGAGTGACTAAACTCATCATAGAATGAATTGTCTAAGCACTGTACTGATTCATGCTAAGTATAATGAGTCAAAAGAAGGCAAAAGGAGTGACTGAACTCATCATAGAATGAATTGTCTAAGCACTGTACAAATTCATGCTAAGTATAATGAGTCAAAAGAAGGCAAAAGGAGTGACTGAACACATCATAGAATGAATTGTCTTAGCACTGTACTACTTCATGATAAGTATAAAGAGTCAAAAGAGGCAAAAGGAGTGACTGAACTCATCATAGAATGAATTGTCTTAGCACTGTACTAATTCATGCTAATTATAATGAGTCAAAAGAAGGCAAAAGGAGTGACTGAACTCATCATAGAATGAATTGTCTAAGCACTGTACAAATTCATGATAAGTATAATGAGTCAAAAGAAGGCAAAAGGAGTGACTGAACTCATCATAGAATGAATTGTCTTAGCACTGTACTACTTCATGATAAGTATAATGAGTCAAAAGAAGGCAAAAGGAGTGACTGAACTCATCATAGAATGAATTGTCTAAGCACTGTACTAATTCATGATAAGTATAATGAGTCAAAAGAAGGCAAAAGGAGTGACTGAACTCATCATAGAATGAATTGTCTTAGCACTGTACTACTTCATGATAAGTATAAAGAGTCAAAAGAGGCAAAAGGAGTGACTGAACTCATCATAGAATGAATTGTCTTAGCACTGTACTAATTCATGCTAATTATAATGAGTCAAAAGAAGGCAAAAGGAGTGACTGAACTCATCATAGAATGAATTGTCTAAGCACTGTACAAATTCATGCTAAGTATAATGAGTCAAAAGAAGGCAAAAGGAGTGACTGAACACATCATAGAATGAATTGTCTTAGCACTGTACTAATTCATGATAAGTATAATGAGTCAAAAGAAGGCAAAAGGAGTGACTGAACTCATCATAGAATGAATTGTCTAAGCACTGTACTAATTCAGGAAAAGTATAATGAGTCAAAAGAAGGCAAAAGGAGTGACTGAACACATCATAGAATGAATTGTCTAAGCACTGTACTACTTCATGATAAGTATAATGAGTCAAAAGAAGGCAAAAGGAGTGACTGAACTCATCATAGAATGAATTGTCTAAGCACTGTACTAATTCATGCTAAGTATAATGAGATTTTATCATGAAGAGGTTTAGGAAATGTATACAAGCTACCATCATCGTAAAAATTACTGCCATATCTCACTTCTCAATATTTTAAAGTAGGATTGAAGACAAGGGACAGGGGGATTTCTAAATATACAGGTGATTCAACAAAGTAAAGAAAGGTATGGCTTACAAATAAGATGCATGACGTTTGTCCACTTGGTTGATTTGGGGTGATATTGTTAATAGCATAAATCTGAGTCATTTAGTAGACCAGTTAGCATAAATCTTAGTCATTTAGTAGACCAGTCAGCATAAATATGAGTCATTTAGTAGTCCAGTCAGCATAAATCAGTCATTTAGTAGACCAGTCAGCATAAATCTGAGTCACTAAGTAGACCAGTGAGCATAAATCTGAGTCATTTTGTTGACCAGTCAGCATAAATCTGAGTGATTTAGTAGACCAGTCAGCATAAATCTGAGTCATTAAGTAGACCAGTCAGCACCAATCTGAGTCTAGTGACTAAGTAGACCAGTCAGCATAAATATGAGTCGCTTATTAGACACAGGTTTTGATACACAGAAGTATTCTTCCTGTGTGTCAAGATGGACATAAATCCTATATAAAAATTTATTTCCCATCTTTTTAAACAGTGATGTAAACATAGATTATTCTTTCTCCTACTGAGAGAAAATTTCAATGTTCAAATAACAAAAATTATTTTACAAATTTGTAACTCTCACAACTTATAGATAAGAATCCAACCTTGATTACAAAAATATCTTTCGTGTGTGCGAGCTAGACTTTTTAAAGTAGCTTTAACAATTTTAGTCTCATTACTACTATGTCTGTAGTGTGGCAGTTTATAGTGATA
Source organism: Potamilus streckersoni (assembly GCA_016746295.1). Classification (NCBI taxonomy): domain Eukaryota; kingdom Metazoa; phylum Mollusca; class Bivalvia; order Unionida; family Unionidae; genus Potamilus; species Potamilus streckersoni. Next base: position 4,682,400 of record JAEAOA010000745.1, on the reverse strand, counting down.
TCTAGCAGTGGGTCATAATGTTACAGACATGTAGTATCATGTTCCACCAAGTCACATTATCTTGACACCTAGTCGACCAGTTCTAATATGAACCTCTTAATGCTGAGTGCTTAGCCAGGTAGCTGTCACTAACATTTTAATAAGTCTTTGATTTGAGTTGGTCAAGGTTCAAACCAATGACCTATATCTGAGGCAGACACTCAAGCCATTTAGGCCACTGGAACAGTCACAGAAGTATTTTGTTGTCACTAAACATAATGAACCAATTGTGGTGATGGAAAAAACAATTACGTTATCGGCAAAACTGTAGGAATGATTTAGGCATTTAATTTCTTGTGTAATTTCTAAATAATTTGAAGTCAACAAAAAAGGTATGGTGGGTATTTATTTAGCTTATCTTTCATTTTCAAGTAGAGACAGGATATTGTTTTAAATTTTCAAATGAATATCTCTGTGCCTCTGGAAAATTGGAGATAGATTATTCTTGATCAAATGTCAGACATGCTTGGAAGGTTCATGTTCTGATCTGTCTTATACCTCTCATTAGGCCAGACATACTTGCAGTGTCCATGACATAATCTGTGTCACACCTCTCATTAGGCCAGGCATATTTGGGATGTTCATGATATGATCTGTCACACCTCTCATTAGGCCAGATATATTTGCAATGTTCATGATATGATCTGTGTCACACCTCTCATTAGGCCAGACATATTTGCAATGTTCATGATATGATCTGTGTCACACCTCTCATTAGGCCAGACATATTTGCAATGTTCATGATATGATCTGTGTCACACCTCTCATTAGGCCAGACATATTTGCAATGTTCATGATATGATCTGTGTCACACCTCTCATTAGGCCAGATATATTTGCAATGTTCATGATATGATCTGTGTCACACCTCTCATTAGGCCAGGCATATTTGCAATGTTCATGATATGATCTGTGTCACACCTCTCATTAGGCCAGACATATTTGGGATGTTTGTATTCTGATCTGTTTCATATTCTAATACCTCTCAATTTTACTTACCAACTTCTTGTGAATATTGTTAGTATACACTAACATCTTTTGACTATTGAAGTTTTCACTTGCCACTCTAGTGCCCTAAATGTGTGCTTATTGTTCTTAATGGGTAATATGGCACTGATGCACTAACATCCTGTGACTATTGATAGTATGCACTAACATGTTGTGACTATTGATAGTATGCACTAACATCCTGTGACTATTGATAGTATGCACTAACATGTTGTGACTATTGATAGTATGCACTAACATCCTGTGACTATTTATAGTATGCACTAACATCCTGTGACTATTGATAGTATGCACTAACATGTGATGACTGAGGGTATATACTAATGATTTTGTCACATTTTCTATGACCCAGCTATTAAGTCATGTATCAGTCGGGATATTATTGCGGCCATGTGTTTGATGTCTAAAGGTTGCAGCAGGCTAGTGTTAATCTCCTAAGGAAGTTTACAGTGACCTGCCAGAGTACCTGAAATTGGAGTTGGCATGGGTAACCGCTCGTGTCGTTTGACAAAGGCTTTTAGTCATCACACCTAACGAGTAGTCCTAAGATTGGAGAAAACCTACGATGGGAGCTGGGCATGATCTCATCCGTTCCATGTTGACAGACAATGAGAAGAACATCATCCACAAAGTTTGACTGGATCAGATTACAGTGACATCCAATCAGAATTGACATAGAGGGTATGATTACAAATTAGATCTGAATGATAGCTTTATAACTCACAAGCAAAAGCTTAGTTTCACCTAGACAGATCATTGTGCAAGTAGGGTTATTCCGGGAAGCCTCTCGGATTCTGCGGTAAAACTCAGAAACAGATTTTAAGGAAAGACAAAGCTTCAAAAATGTCAAAAGATTTTTAGGGGACAGAACTTTCGGTTTTGTTGAGTTCCAAGTCTTCAGGAGATGAAGAGGGAAAAGAGATTTGTGAACAGTTGGAGTCAACAAAGTCTAGTCAATTGAGAGATGGTGATAGAAAGTGGTGGAGGAGGAAAAGGATTCTAGAGGAGAAAGTTGAGGAGTAGAAGGAGCATAGGGAAGTCGATGAGGAGGAGAAAAAGTAGTATAAAGAGGTCGAGAGGGGAGATGGAATCTGGCAAAAGTTCTGGAGGAAGAGGAGAAAGGAAATAGAGGAATACCACAGATGAGTAGAATACAAGGACAGGTGGAAATCGATCTCACACAAGTGATGCAATAGGTTATTGAAAGTATGAGCGGAAGGAGTGTACTTGGGAAATTTGAATCATTTCACTATGGAAATGCTATTAAATTGTTATTCATTGAATTTCACCCTTTATTTGTATATTTAACGATTTAACCGTCAGCATTGCTGATTGGGGTCTCAAAGATATACATCTCTTTCACTAATCCAGTCAAAATCGAGCCTTGGTGGGACTTCAATAATAGTCTAAATATCATATTGGATGCACCCCACCCCAATCCAACCATAAGACACAAACCAATTCTTCACAATCTTGTGACTATTGATAGCATGCACTAACATCTTGTGACTATTGGTGTCATGTAATATTGATGGTATGCACTAACATCTTGTGACTATTAACAGTATAACTAACATATTGTGACTGAATGGTACGCACCAACATCTTGTGACTATTTATAGTATGCACTAACATCTTCTGACTAGTAATGGTATGCACTAACATCTTGTGACTATTGATAGTAGGCACTAACATCTTGTACCTGTTGATGGTATGCACTAGCATCATGTGACTATTCATTGTATGCACTAACATCTTGTGACTATTGACAGCATGCACTAATATCTTGTGACTATTGATGGCATGTACTAACATCTTGTGACTATTGATAGCATGCACTAACATCTTGTGACTATTGATGGCATGTACTAATATCTTGTGACTATTGATAGCATACTCTAATATCTTGTGACTATTGACAGCATGCACTAACATCTTGTGACTATTGATAGCATGCACTAACATCTTGTGACTATTGATAGCATGCACTAACATCTTGTGACTATTGATAGCATGCATTAACATCTTGTGACTATTGATGGCATGCACTAACATCTTGTGACTATTGATAGCATACACTAACATCTTGTGACTATTGATAGCATGCACTAACATCTTGTGACTATTGATAGCATGCACTAATATCTTGTGACTATTGATGGCATGCACTAACATCTTGTGGCTATTGATGGCATGCACTAACATCTTGTGGCTATTGATGGCGTGCACTAACATCTTGTGGCTATTGAGGGCATGCACTAACATCTTGTGACTATTGACAGCATGCACTAACATCTTGTGACTATTGATAGCATGCACTAACATCTTGTGGCTATTGATGGCATGCACTAACATCTTGTGACTATTGATAGCATGCACTAACATCTTGTGACTATTGATGGCATGTACTAACATCTTGTGACTATTGATGGCATGTACTAATATATTGTGACTATTCATGCTATACTGTAGTTATGAGGTTAATAATAAAGTCATCAATCAGACAAAACCAAGTCAACAAAATTTAAGTAACATCAATAACACAGAAATGTGAAGTGATGGTGAAATAACACATTTGTAATAAACAGAAAATTTTGTAATACAATATAAGGTGTAATTAACATAATAAATGCTGATAATTATGAGATGATATTATAATTTGCAATAATGATACACACCGATACCCTAGGTACATTCATATTGTGCTTCACATCTTGATACTTGTGGTTCACTGCAATAGTGGCCCCCAACATCTGATAGTCCTCACATTTGTATCGAGTTCTAAATTTCTCTAAAATAATAATAATAATAATAATAATAATAATAATAATAATAATAATAATAATAATAATAATAATAATAATAATAATATAAATAACAATAAAAATGAATAATATTTGTATTTCCTATGTTTGCAATTTTTCTGTACTTTTCTCATATATGTATCAAACAACACTGTGTAGATATGATAAAAACTTCACTGAAGTCTTTTTCCCTCTAATGGTCTCTTAAGACATAGTCTCTCAACACAAGTGGTGATCTCTCAAGACAAGATATCTTTCAATGGAGGTCATCATATAATAAAATTGACCTCAACTTTGCAAATCTGATCTTCAATTATATGAATATCTCTAAACATGGGTCTTTCTAGTCTCTTTGTAAGATTATTCAACATCATCATCATCATCATTATCATCATCATCATTATTATTATTATTTGCTTTTCAAACACAAATTATGAATGAAGCCATCATAAAAATCCATATATTTCTATTTTGTCCCACTGCTCCCCAGACCAACACATACCCATACCTGCATATGAAATGTCACCCTTTTTTTACCTCACATTAAATATGATTGTCTTCCAATAGGTGGCGTAGATTGGGTTAAGGTTACAAAAGAATTGATACGACAATTATGACCTTTTCACAATTACACTCTTTCCTTGTTAATGTAGACCATCTTATTGTAAAACATTACTGATGTCTGCTTTACATGTCTGGTCATGAATGATATGAGATCTCCCAAAACACTGGTCCTCCAAGTCATGTAGTAGTAGTTGCAGTACATAAACACCAGCCATTACAAAGATCAAAATCATCACAAACATCCACATATTTTTATTCTGTAACCCTGAGGATAGAAATCTCATTCTCCTACAAAATCACAATAAATATGACTACCCTCCATCAGGTGGCATAGATGGAGTTCAGATTACGAAGAAGAGACCAAGTACAAGCAATGAAAATAGTTTCCAAAATAACACTCATGTTTAGATAGATATAAGGGTACACCAACATATATGGATGGACAGCTGGACATGAAGATACATTGATGTATGGACAGATAGACGTAAAGATATACCTACAGGTATGGATGGACAGTTAGACATGAAGATACACTGATCAACAGACAGATGGATATGAAGATATAACCATGTATGGACAGATGGACATGAAAATTACATTGAATGATAAACAGATGGACATGAAGATACACTTATGGATGGACAGCTGGACATGAAGATACACTTATGGATGGACAGATGGACATGAAGATACGCTTATGGATGGACAGATGGACATGAAGATATACTTATGGATGGACAGATGAACATGAAGGTACACTTATGGATAGACAGATGGATATGAAGATACACTTATGAATGGACAGATGGACATAAAGATACACTTATGGATGGACAGATGGACATGAAGATACACTTATGGAGGGACAGATGGACATGAAAATTACATTGAATGATCAACAGATGGGCATGAAGGTACATTTATGGATGGACAGATAGACAAAAAGATACACTTATGGATGGACAGATGGACATGAAGATACACTTATGAATGGACAGATGGACATGAAGATACACCACTCCCTTGATAACTTGTGGACATCAGGGTCCAAAAACATCGATCGCGATATAAGTGAGGGCGCGAGTTATCGAGGGCTTGGCATGTTACAGTGTTGAATACTCAATTAATAAACGTGCTAAGATTAACAGTGAATAAATATCTCTTCATATCGGTATATATTATTTTTTTCCTTCAGAGTAACATTAATTTCAGGATAACTTGCAGTATATTGATCATCAAAACATTATTCCACGTGGTTTCTATTCACTTAGCACATGTACGACTTCATGTTGTGTACTACGTCACTAATTTTTGCTGTGAATGGTATACATTCTAGTTGTATTGTTTGATCTAAAGTAGACATTTTTTAAATACAAAAGATCAACACATTTTGAAAATACAATGTCGATCGAACGATGTGTAGATTTTAATTGCGGTAGAAGTAAAATGGAAGAAAAAAATAAATTCACAAGGGTTAACCATTACCAACATGAATTTAATAAGTCTAAAAAATTAAAAAAATTAAAACGACATAAATTCAAACACGATAACACTTTCAGTTTGTGACACATTGCGTGAACCATATGTACACAGCATCATCTAATTCGTTATTGCTTGCAGTCCGTTCTTGTTTTCGTTTCATCCTTTCATCTGCATCAACATCATCGAAGTTTCGGCTCATCCTTAAGCCAACCTCTAAATGTCAACTGTGCAATGTTTAGTTTAATGCAAATTTTTAATCTAGCTTCGTCATTATGAACACTATCCATGATGCACAGCTTTTCAGTCACTGAGTACGCATTTCGCTTAATTCATTTGCTCTCCATGGTTACATTTACAAATAATTAATACATTTAATCGAACTTTTAATGATCACTGTGATCAGCTCCGTTGAAAGCTTTAGAACACTCGCATTTTTTAAAGTATTAGTCCTTGCTAGAACAGACCACGTTTATTAATCTGTTTTTGACCGCAGATTTGAATTACCCACGCATGCGTGCCCCAGTTATACCACGTGACCACGCAGTCGCATAAATATTATTATTTTGGAATTATAATTCTTAAGATAGTTATGGTAAAAACGTAATGTTATTATTTTGGAATTATAATTCTTAAGATAGTTATGGTAAAAACGTAGTAATGTTATTATTTTGGAATTATAATTCTTAAGATAGTTATGGTAAAAACGTAGTAATATCGCAAATAGAAATATCGGTATATGTATGATGGCTAACTTTCGAAATTCGCAGAGCTAGTTGACTAGAAAAACAACGAGCAAAGATTACTTTGAGGCATTATGAAGATTTCAAGGTGTCTAGGTGATGATTGTTCATAATATACATTGTGGGATTTCTTTGACATGTTTGTTCGGAAATCAAAGGTATCCATCTGGATTTCAATTAAAAAGAGCGCGCAATGTACCGATCATTTAGCACCCACATTCAATAGTTATCATCTACAAAGAGGTTTATTACTTGTAGATCAAATGATTTAACATTGGTATATCATGCCTCGGGGATAATGATTGGTCCAGTTGCACAACGCCAATGAATTTTATTAATCAAAACTGACGGTCTGACATTTTGTTTATTTATATTAAGCAGAGATCTGGTTTCTGATTATAGCCATAGCTGTCACACCTGTTTGAAGTGGTTGGCGAGTGTGGCGATTTTTTTTGTTAAATTTTTTTTATGGGTTTACGTTTCAATAACCGGGTTTTTCTATATGGTCAGGTACCCGAGTAACAGCCCTAGACACATTACTGATATTATATACTTTAATGATCTTAATACATAAAATGTGAAAACATTTTCGATTGGTGAAGTAAAATTAAATTTGATAATGGTAATGAATACAAGAACGTATGCTCCTATTGGCATGCCTTTGAACTTTCTTTTATTGTACTTACCTTGTTTGATTTGATACAAAATACATATTCAAAGTGATAAAACAACACAGGTCTCTTTTAATTGATTCTTTTATTGTAACAAACACTTCCCCACAATGTTGATCAAAACAAAGCCGACATACAATTAGGTTATCACAGAAGTACTCACGGGTTTCAATGTGACGGTTGACTGACTCTTTTAATGTTTTCATAAAAGAGAAAATGTTTGTTGGGATTATAGGATTGAGACAAAATTAAAGGATTATAATGTGAATTTCAACTAGCAAGACATTTAATTAGTGTCTATTTCATTCTCTGTTGCCACATGTTAGCATTTACCAGAATTTTTCATTGAGCGCTGTTTTTTACAATTTACGTTGTATTAACAACTATTTCTCTATTTAAAAAAAACCTAATATGTGATATCTTTTTAGAAATTGCAAATTTCACAATTCTATCTTTACAGGCAATAAACACCATTTTCGATGATAAAAACGATTTATATATCAAGGTTTAATTTACCAATTTACCACTTTTTATCACGAATTTTTTTACGTTCAACACATTTTAAAATATATTTTCTTTGAAAAAATTAAGAGTCATGCCGGACACAGCGTTATAAGCGGGTTCGCGAGTTATCCGGGTGCGAGTTATCGAGGGAGTGGTGTACACTTATGGGTGGACAGATGGACATGAAGATACACTTATCAATGGACAGATGGACATGAAGATACACTTATGGATTGACAGATGGATATGAAGATACACTTATGAATGGACAGATGGACATGAAGATACACTTATGGCTGGACAGATGGAGATAAAGATACACTTATGAATGGACAGGTGGACATAAAGATACTCTTATGAATGGACCGATGGACATGAAGATACACTTATGAATTGATAGTTGGACATGAAGATATACTTATATGTGGACAGATGGACATGAAGATACACTTATGGATGGGCAGATGGACATGAAGGTACCCTTATGTATAGACAGATGGATATGAAGATACACTTATGAATGGACAGGTGGACATGAAGATACACTTATGAATGGACAGATGGATATGAAGATCCACTTATGGAGGGACTGATGGACATGAAAATTACATTGAATGATCAACAGATGGACATGAAGGTACACATATGGATGGACAGATGGACATGAAGGTCCACTTATGGATGGACAGATGGACATGAAGATACACTTATGGATGGACAGATGGATATGAAGATACACTTATTGTAGACAGATGGATGTGAAGATACACTTATTGTAGACAGATGGACATAAAGATGGACAAGAAGATAAACTTATGAATGGAAAGATGGACATGAAGATATACTTATGAATGGACAGGTGGACATGAAGATACACTTATGGATGGACAGGATCAATAGCAATAAACTGCCACACTGCAAACATCATAGCGATGTGACAAATTTTTTTAAGCTACATTAAAAATCCAAATCACCTCCCTCCCTCCACACACACAGACACACATGCACACACACACACACACACATACATACACACCCATGCAAACGTAATAAGCAGGACAATAATATATATGGCTGTCAGAGGAAACCAGGAAGTATAGTAAATTGTGAGGGACCACTATGTAATACTCACGGCACATAATATCCACAGTGTTTCGTCTCTGGCAGCTCCCTTTTTGTCTCAAAGAATTAATCTCACACTCGTAAAACCCACCGTAACCCTTGATGCCATCTACACCAGTTCGGTTTGGTGCTCCAACAAGAAGACTAAAAACGATAGATGGGAAAATGTAAGTTGACATTCGACAACAGTAAATATTCTTATAAAAAAGATGGCATGAATATACTTATTTCAGATTATGAATAAGTTGAGAACATAACATACGTCTATGTAATGCAATCAAACAATGTGTTATGCAATCAAATTATCAAGTCACTAACAATCGACAGAGATCCATTTACTCATTCCATTTCAAACAGAAAACTAAAACCAATGACTAATCTATAAAGGAACTCATTTTAATATGTATTTGTGATTTAAATGATTAAAGTGAGAATGATAATTAAAGAATACATTTTTAATGTGATTGTGTCCATTCTTGCAAATAAGGAACTAGAGTTAAATATATCCTTTAACATATCGAAAGTCATTCATGGACACATTTCCAAAAGACAACTGCATTTACAAGCTGTGAGAATGTTGGTCAGCTGCTTGTTACTGTTTTGATTGTATGACGTCATGATTATTCACAGTAAATTGATGTCCACTGTAGTATGTGAAGTTTCCAAGGATATTTTTTTTATCACACCTACAGTAGATGTACACAGGATGCGGTTTACAATTTGAAATGAATCAGTCGTATCTGTTTACATTATTTGATCTGTGTAGGCCGATACTAATGAATATAAATAACATAAGACATAGCAAAGGCACTGAATCAGGGTGATTGGGATGGCGACTGAAATGTTTCTCCGGCTTTGCACATACATATAATTATGGCCACCCAGCAATGAAGAAAATTCCCTATACCCTAGAATGCAAAGTTATAATGGTATCAACTTTAAGAAGGGAAAAAGCTGTTAATCTGGGACAGAGTGAAATTTGTTTAGTGGCCTTTATTCCTAAAAAAATTTATGTAGCATATATGAAAAAAAAAAAGAAACAAATTTGTGTGCAATTTCTTTTAAATTTCAATTCAAGGCTAAACAAAATATGTTAGGATTCGTCTGAATTAGAGCAGGTTAGGATTCATTTGAATTAGAAAAGGTTAGGATTCCCATAAATTAATGATAATAACGAGGAAGAGATTGGGAAAGAGGAGTAATTCCAAAGTTTGTAAAAGATATTTCATGTCTCTTATTTTATTTATCTACAGATTCCTGGTTGTGAAAGTTGTTAGTGTCATTCACTTTGAATACAACATAGACAGGGAAAGAGAAAGCATATGTTGACAGAAATATTGAGACATGTTAACAAAAAAATCTGGAGATTTGCAGTATATGGTACATAAAAGAACATGTTGTTCCTTACATCATCATCAACATCAACAATACCTCTACCAAAGATGTTGTTAGGGCACCGCAAATGACCTTACATCCAATTCTTTCCATTTTTACCTGTTCTCTACTGTCCTTTGGGAATCTTCGAATTCCATGCCCATCCATTCCTTAATGTTGTCTTCCTACCTCTTATTTGTTTGTCTCTTCTTTTGCACCCCCACAATGTGCCTTGCAAGATTGTTTTTGCCAGTCCAGATGAAATCTTGAGATGTGCACCTTTTTTTTTTACAGTGATCTAGAGGTCTTTGTAGGATCCGATGGCTCATTGGATCTTGTTTTGGGCCTCTTTGTTGGTTTCACAGCCAATGAATGAGATACCCATGATCATGCTGTAACATCTCATTTTGAAGGTCCGAATCCTTTGTAGATCTGATGTGAGCGTCCATCTTTCACAAGCATACAGAAAAATGGCATCAGCCTTAATTTGGAACCAAAAGCAATGTTGGTATCTTTCCCTATTGAACCCAACCTTGGAGAGGTTACTGTTGTCTGGGCAATCCTGCAAAATATTTCTGGTTTGGAGCCCTCAACTGTAAAAATTGATCCCAAGTACTTGAAGTTTGTGACTCTTCCCAGCTTTTGTCCACTGACCTTTATTTCTGCATTCATGTCATTGTTGTTATTTGTCATTTGTTCTTTTGCGCTAATATCCATACCATATGCTATGGATGCTGTGTCAAAGCGTTGAACCAAGTCAGCCAATTCTTTTTCGTCTCCTGCTAAGCCATCAATATTATCTGTGAAGCAAAGGTTGGTGATTGTTCTTCCTCAGATGCTGACAGTGCCTTTGTGGTCATGCAAGGCATCCTCCATGATCCTTTCCAAGAAAATGCTGAAGAGTGCAGGTGACATTACACATCCTGTCTGACTCCATCTGTTGTTATGAACCAATCTGCTCTGGTGCCATTGATGGGGACAGTACTGGTGGCTTCGTCATCGGGGTGGTCAACAAGCAACACAAGGTCTGAGCTGATGTTGTACTTCCTAATAGCTGCTCATAAGGCCGCATGGCATACCCTATCAAAGGCCTTATTGAAATCTATAAGAATGTGGTATAACTTATGCTGAAGCCGAAGGTATTTCTCGTTAAGTAGTCTGAGATTGAAGATTTGTTCTGAGATTGAAGATTTTTGAAGATCATCATTGTTCCTTACACTTGACTGAAAAACATCAGGAGGTGTGGTGGGGCAGTTAGGGCATTATTTTATATAAACTGATATAAGATTATTTTATATAAACTGATATAAGATGGTCAGTGCAGTTATATTTGTCTTATAGCAGTTTTCATTATACCCCATAGGTATTTTAGTAATCATTGTCTTTCAGGACCAACTAGCAGTTGGTCCTAGCCACTAAAAGTCTTCGAGTGAAAACCCAATGTCGATATGGCTTTATATATGAAAACAGCAATAATAACAAGATTTTCCAGCCAGTCTAAGTGGCAGGTATACTGCAAGTCGAGTAGCATCATTGTCATATAGGATCATCTAGACCTCAGCATGAATGTGTGTATACAGTTTTAGTGCAATCTTCCAAGCAATTTAGGAAGAAAAGCTATAGCAAAGGTGGTAAACGAACAGATGGACAACGGAAGACAGGCTGATCCGGACGCTTTTGGTTTACAGCCAGCACATCTAAAGGCCATAGCTCTATATGCAGCAATGCAATGATGCATCTAAAAGCAATCCACATACAATAGTGTTCAACATTTTGTGTCTATTATTTGTTTTTGGGAGGATTATGTTTTTATCAAAAGCCTCAGCTTCAACCATTCATTAAAGTTAGATTATTTTGCCTACTAATTATAAGAGACATAAAACCTGCAGCAATCATAACAATGTCACTGATATGTATGATGTGTCTCTCTATTTCGCTTGAGATTAACATAATGGGAGATTGGAAACCCTCTACTTATGTTCTTACTGTCTTTATCACAATGCAAATGAGACTTCCATTTCAATGTAATATCACAAGGTGCAATTGTTAAAAGGGCTAGACAAGTTTATTCACGGGGGAGCGATTAAGCAAATATTGCGTGAAACTGAGAATTACATGATAACTTTTGTATTTGTATACAATTATATACCTTGGCTTTATATAAACTTATTTTCAAAGGCTGTATGTAAGATACATGAATAAAATTTACACTTAAAAACTCTCATTACAAGGTATTATGGGAAAACATTACACATATGTATATCTCCTTAACCCGAAAAGCAGCATTTAATCTTTTGAAATTTGACTGTCATTATGTACATCCAATCCAGTTTTTCCATGCTGCGAGATGAAACCAAAAACATATCATCAATAAGAAAATAAAAAAATCTGGCCGTATAGGTGATGATCTAACAGCCCCAAAACCAATGATTGGTGGCTTGCCTACATTGTGCACATATGTGTTAATAAAGTTGCTAATTTCATGCATAATCAACAGCCACATACAGGTCTTACCCTTGATAAACAATACTCTATGGATGATAATATTCAATTTATGAACAAACCCTGTTGTGTAATATATATTTACTACTTATGGACCATTCTATTTTCTGATGGTTGACATGGAAAATCCTGAGATTTGGATCATTTTGCATAGATATTTATGATACAGCTAAACCATAAATTGAGTGAATATGAATGTCATAGATATTCATGTTCGAAAACCGTAACTCAAGTGAATACATCTGTCATATATACTGATAAAACTGTAGTGATCATTATATTCCAAAACTGAAATTGTTCTAAATTAATTATCATACCTACTGATGCAGCATAACCGTAACTCTAGTGATTCTGACTGTCATAGTTACTTTACATCCCAAACTGTTTCCGTGGTGAATCTGACTGTCATAGTGATGTTCCAAATTAAATTTAGATGTAAATGTAATAAAAATATTCATAACGCTTTATCTACAAAGATTCATGTCAAAGAACTAATATCCACCAATATGTGGAATATTCTTCATGTCACTCATTGTCATGCAAATGCAGCCTACCATATAGCCAGAAAAATGAGATCCATGCATTATTTGAGATGATTGGCAATTACAAAATTTGCTGAACAAATTAAAAACATATTTCCAAAATATAAATTATCCTATGCATATAATTGATTCTGCGCTAAACAAAGCCAGTAATCTTACTGAACATGAGAATTTAAACACAGCAAAATGTAAAATAGAGAAAAATATAATTCTTTTCACAATATAGTATAATTCTTTATTACCTAAAATAGGCCTTATAATTATTAAATATTGGTGTCTCCTAAATGTATTAAATAAAACCAGCGTTAAATCACTTTACAAAAATAAACCAATTCTTGCTTATACAAGACCCAAGAATTTGCAAGAATTTCTAATTACAACTAAACAAACAGAAAATAAAAAAGACAATATTTGTCATCTAAATATAACAGACACCGGTGCTCTCAGTGTGCAAACATAAGAAAATGTACTTCTTTCAAAAGCACTAATTCTAAAGAGGTATTTTCTCTATGTTATAACACTAACTGCATCTCAACTGATGTGATTTCTTTGATAACCTTTAAACAAATATAGAATGCAATAATTTTGACAAACACTCCAAGTTCCTAAGAGAGTGAATAATCGTCTCTTTAATATAAAAAAATTATCGAGATCCCCAGTTTTCCTCTAATATTTCAACACACTTTAATTCCAATAATCACTCTTTACTCGATTTTTCATTCATGCCAATAGATATTATGCATGGTGACATGAATGCACTCATAAATGAAACTCAGGATTCATAAGTTAGATACATACTTTGTATCCTAATGGCCTTAATACCAAGGCACCATATATATATATATATATATATATATATATATATATATATATATATATATATATATATTGTATATATAAATTGATAAATTGTTTATATTTTATAACAATATATGTATATGCATTACTTTTTGTTTCTATTTTATTTTAGTATTTTACAAAATAATTTTCAAAATTTATTATAGATATACCAACTTCTAAAAAGCATGAAATAGCAATGTGCTACAAAATTTGAAATTCGAATTTACATTAGAAATAGTTCAAAGTTTTATCCAAGGAGTAGATAGATAAACTATTAAATGGTAACAAAAATAAACTATTTTCAACATGTATTTGATTTCTTCAATTCATTTTAAAATGTTTTGAATAAAACGCTTTTGTAATAGTAAGGTTATCTTAGAGTTGTAGGTACAATTGTTCAAATAATAAAATCATCAATTACACACACTGTGTATTAACTGATCCATTCGTATTTTCTGGTAATACATGCTGGTACTTGTTAATTGATGTTTTGATTGATTCAAATTTATCTATATTTGCCAGCTGTACATAAAAGATTTTACGTAAATATCTACGAAATGTCACTCTGTAGTCGACTACCATAAGTCATAAAGATGATATAATCTTTTACTTTGAATTTAATGATTTAATGTCCACAGAGTATCTAGTTGAATCAATATAGCTTGTTTTGACACTTATTGGTATTCACTCCTTATGCCGATAAATAAGCCCCACACACAAGATGATATTGACTGATGTTTCGGGGAAAGATATCGCCTATTAATAAAAATTTTAAAAATCTGCAGTCAGTCTTATCTGCACTCATCTGTATACAATTTATACACGTACCGATATTTCTAACAACTGTTAAGCTACAGTCGGCTGAAGGGTTCTTCTGGCGACATTTGCATTATATTCCTGGAGCAAATCCAATGTTTGGTGACTTGTAGATCCATATGGAATAATACAATCCTCTGTCCTGTGGACACTTATTTTGTTCTATGACTCACTAGCACCAATAAGTGTCTAAAGCGTACTCGGGTGTGTTCCGTAAAGATTTTCAGCAGCAAAATTACACATTTTAATAAAAATATGACATCAGATCCTCATATCATCAACCAGTATCAACACAGATATGGGGTGGGTGGGTGCAGGTGATTTATAGGAATAATATAAACTTGATGTGAATATTTCCACTGTCAAAGGTAATGTTTTGTTAAGTTCCCTAGTTCATGTTTGGTTGTATTTGATGTTTGAACAGTATTTGCCAGAATCGATTTGACCATTAATAATAATGATAAAAAGGTGGTGAGGTTGAGGATAAATACATTATAATAGATTTTATACTCTTGAACAAGACCAACAACTCTATATGACCTATCATCCAAAAAATGTATAAACCAGTTAGGTTCTAACAGAACTGAATTACCTGACCTTTCAGGCTGAAATTCACCATAAATTATTTCCTCCATGTGAACTATTTTCATCTTCATAATAATGTTATATAAAAATATAAGGCTTATATAATAATCAATGATTCGGGGGGGGGGCGAACAAAAAATGGAATTTTTCTACAAGTTCTTTGTTGTTGTTTTGGGGTTTAACGCCATTTTTCAGCATACGATAGGCTATACGTGGCGGCCAATATTAATGGTGGAGGAAGAAACCGGGAAATCCGCGGAAAGAACCACCGACCCACGAGAAGCTACATGCATGCTTTCTCAAATATCCACATTTGCCGAATCTTAGACTCGAACCCACACAGACAGAGGTGAGATGTCAGTGATCCGTAACGAAAAGCGCTTCAGACCTCTCAGCCACTCGGAATCCTGAAGATAAATGTGACCCTGGTGTTACATAAAATTAAGCAAATACAACACTCGCAGGTCGTGGGGTTTATTAACCCTCAGGAAAACATGAGATAACAGAAGAAAAAAAAAACCTGCAACGAAACAGAACGAATACGTAATTATCACATAGTCGGTATTATTTTCCTACAGTGCGTGCAGGTTCATATTTTTGATATTATACATGTGAAATATCACTTTATGTGATTCTGATAGGTCCACGTGAGATCATGAAATTATTGTGCATTAGTGTCTTTAATGATTGGCTGCGACTATGGGAAAACGTTTTTAACTCCGCCTTCTGGAAGGTTTGATCTGAATCAACATTTTTTGGCGGCCATTTTTTAACTCGACTCGCAAATGGAAATTGAGGAAATATCATATCGGCTGTCTCAATATGGATATGCTACTCCCACAGGGGTTCATTATGTCATGTTTAACAATATCGTCATAAGAAAAAAAGGCATAAAACTACAAGACAAGAACTATAATAACGAATAAAACTAAGGGATAGCGGGGTGGGTGTGGTGCGTATATAAGTAACATAGATATAGAATCTACCGTATATACAAGCGTGGTTTAAATGTTAAATTAACGAAGTAAACAAACTCACCTCTGTTCGGAGAATAATCTGGATATGATTTGGTCTCCTAACTGACAGATCTTTATCGAACCACAGCATCTTTACGTAGCATAAGGATGTAACAAATAAATTTGTTTTCTTCTGTAAGTCTATTTTTCAAATCAAGCACTACAAATATCAGGTGACAAATGTATTTCAGTAAATATGGGACTTTTTGTATCCGGTAATCCATTTCACATGAAAATGCAACAATGTAACGTTTTTAAACACATTTTAGGGTCCACGTATATTCTCCTGTCGGCCTGCTGTACTGCGACATCTTACCGTAAAACAATGTGGCAGCATCACATCGCATTTATAATTCTGTTTTGAAAAATGATTTTGTGGTTACAAAATGTTATGTTTATTCGGATGGAAGCTTTTTCTTTGATTTATAGTTTGCAAAATAGTACCATCTAATTTTACTAGTTCAACTTTCTTTGGGATTATATTTTATGCACACAAAATGAAAGGTACACCGTCTGTCAGAATGAACGAAATTATTCGTTCTTCTATCAATCTAAATAATTTCCACTGAATTAAAAATTATGTGATAAAAAGAATCTCAAATGGGTAACGATTTAATATTAAATTTATGAAACTCGTTGAATAATGTCCAGCTTTTGCTCGCCAAGGCTCGCAAAAGCTGGACATTATTCAACTTGTTTCATAAATTCAAATTTAAATCGTTACCCATTTGAGATCCTCTATATATACAATACTGAAACCGAACGGAACAAATACGATACACAACGATACACAACCCGCACGCAAGTATTTAAGCATAACAATACGATAACACAAAAACGATAGCCTACCACAGGCACGCATTTAGGTCACATCTTCCCTTCCTAAATGTAAATGTCTCCCGACATTTAACAAATTTGAGCCTGCAACGTAAAAAAGGACTAGAACAAATAATCAATTAATTAGTACTATGCCTGACTTCTTCAGAAATAAATAAAATTAATTAATACATGATAGATATTCACAAATGATTTATAAGCAACAAGTTTTGCACACAAAAATGTCATCCGAAAGTTCATCTTTCTTTATATAAGAGACACCATACAAGAACGTTTTCTATTACTATGTGTTCCGTTTTTCTTTTTCATACCGTAATGAGTCGGCTAGCGTGGAAGAAAGAAGGGATAAGTGATAACAATTGTATAAAAGGGAAAAAAATAAAACATTCCTCGAAGCAAACATATGGAATACAGAGTAGAGTGATAAATGTCATTATCAACTTTATCACGCTGCGGAAGACCAGGGCAGTATTGAAGCTGGTGTTGAATCGTTTAGTATTTAATTTTATAATTGGTATGTAAATGGTTTGTCGAGAAACATTCATGTAAAAATAAGATAAAAAGGTAAAATGTTATGTGAATCGCACTGCTGTTAGCACTTAACGTCTTTATTCTCGCAAGGGCGATAATACACAACTAGGAGATTGTGAAAAAGAATGAGATACCGTTCCCAAAGATAATCCGAGGTGACCTACCCTAGCTGGTCTGGACGGTGTCAAACCCCGGGGCAAATCGTTTGGTATCTAATTTTAAAAAATCTTTAAACAAATATTCATAAAAAGAAAAAAAGTAAAAGGTTTTGCATCATACTGCTGTAAATTCATGACATCTATAACCTTTTTCTTAATACGCTAATATCGAGAGATATTGCTAAGTATACTCCACTTTGAGATTGAGAAAAGGAAAAAGGTACCCGCCTCCTTACACCTGCAATTGCTGCATTTGTTGTATATTTCCAACACTTACAGTACATGTAATTGTGGTCATGTAAGCGCAATTAGATATCTTAAATTAAATATTAATTGTTCTAAAATTGAATGCTAATACAGTTTAACCAAAGCCTGATCAATCCTGATTATTGAATACTCTCCATCATAACTGTTAACAAATTTCCAGACATCAATTTTTTTTTATCACTATGGAGTTTTACATGGTGGCAGATACTAACTAGGTTTTTTAAAAAGGTCAAAATATTTCCAAAATGTGTAAAAAAAAAAAAATAATGGAATTTGTTTGAAAATATAAACCGCTTATCTACAACTTTATACAAACAAGCCTTTCAAGTTTCATTTCGTCTACTTTCAGAACCTTTTTTTAAAACATGCTAACTAGTTGGAATTTTTTTGGGGGGGAGGGGGAAAGTCCAAATGTGAAATAATCCGTGCTAAAAATGAGAAAGATGCGTACAATGCCAAGGGAGACTAAAATTGTATGTATTATTCTTGCCTAAAAGAAAAAATAAAAATAAAACAATTGACAAGTCACCTAAATGAAGCCTCGAAACCCAACCAATGTATATTAAAATCAAATGTAGTCTGGTTGCCTCAAACGTTTTTGAGCCATCTTGTGATAGATATAAGACTGATGGATGGACAAAAGAAAAATCAATATGTCTCCCTCCCCTGGGAAGAGAGACATGTTTATTGGAATATATCAAGTAACTTAAATGCAATTTAATATATTAAATATTATTATTATGTATATTATATTTTCTGTAAACAAAAAATTACCGATTGTAATCTGGAAAAGATATTTATAGCGTTTTTAAATGATTGCAAATTAATTCATATCCGCTGATGTCATCGTGACTAGAAACAATCCAAGGAATGAACGGAAACGCATGACATTGAAATGAAATACATGAATAAGACTAACCATTTATGGGGGGGCAGATTTATCAGTGAATGAGATATTCTTGCACTGATTTTTAGAAAAATGAGTCTGCTGTATAAATTTAAAAAAAACCCAAAAGATAATTAAACTGAAAGAAAAGCACAAAGCCGGTTCAAAATAATAAATACCGCTACCCCACACCTTGCCCCTACATTCACATTTCCAACCATTAAATGAATTGATGATGACATTTTTATCATTTTTTTCCCCTAGAAGGTGATGAATCGTTGGATGCCGTTGATAACAGTGCAGAATATGACCTACTTATGTGCATGAAGTACACACACACACACACACACACACACACACACACACACACACACACACACATATATATATATATATATATATATATATATATATATATATATATATATATATATATATATATATATATATATATATATATATATATATATAAAATTGAGAATGCACTCTTACACGCGGGTTTATTTTCTCCCGTATATACATTTCCCGTCCCATATAGATATTCTCACGAACAATATGAGTCAATACTGTTCTCTCTTTGGATGAGGGTTTGAAAAGAAAACTCGCATCAAGAAAGTCATGTGCAACTCTCTTTCATTAAATATTAAATTAATCTATTTCATACTTATTCATTTAGTGCTCTTTAATAATAATAATAATAATAATAATAATAATAATAATAATAATAATAATAATAATAATAATAATAATAATTATGGCATCGCTTTCCATAAAATCTACAAAGGCAAAACTCATACTGTTAAAGTCACCTATCTCTTCCTTAAACTAATTTGATCGGAAACATTTTGTCATGACTCCAGCAAATCTCTTTCAAAACACACACACATACACACACACACACACACACACACACACACACACACACACACGCTTCCTACAACTAATTAACTTTAACAAGGCTACTCTTAAAATAGAATCAACCGCCTAAAAGTTTTCCAAAAGAGATGAAGTAACCCTATGTGTCTACGGTAATTTCACCACGCAATAAATGTACCCAGATAAACGTATATTTGATGAACTTTCGGGGAAAAAATCCCATGAAACCACCTACCTTATTATACCAGAGCTATTCGGTATGAAAGCTACAGTGTATCCGAACATTGCATTTTTTTCTTCCTGAAAGTAGATGGGCTTTTCAACGTCCACATTGAATGCCCTGACTTCCACAATACCCCAGACGAAAAGAGTCAATAAAACCTGATAATTCACCAAACGAAACTTTTTCTTCATGTTTGAGCCTCTGTATCGCATTAGAAAATGACATACAAGCAAAGAAGGCGAAAAGTGTGTACCTATGCTGCTGAAATGTGTGTCGGAAAACGGGCGTGCATAATTATCACATTTTCCTATATCCCTGTATTCCCGTATACACTAATATAGGGACCCTCATATTTTAAATCGTGGCTTGACTGGCAGTAATATTTCTTTGAGTGTTTGGATTTCTGACATATTATTAAACATGACACACAGATGTTACAACAGGATGGGGTACACAAAACAAACGGTTCTGCAGATTTTAAACACACCTACAGTATACAATCGGGTCAGAGCAGATAACAGCTTTTCAGAAGATAAAAGCACAACATGTTGATGCTGACGTGTATGGGCGGCATTTGTTACATTCAATATAAAGCTCACTAATTGTTTAGCAAGCTTTCCAAATAAATTAAAGAGCTACAATTTATTTAGAAAGCTCTTTTTATCAATTAAAGATCCCTCTTTATCAATTAGAGATCTCTCTATATCAATTAAAGATCTCTCTAATTCAATTATTGCCAGCAATGATTTGAGCACCATTGCAAAATAATTAGATCCTATTCTAGAAGAATTTGAGACCTCACCAATTCAGTTGTAGAGCTCTCTAGGAGTCACGGTACTAATTCAACTCCCATAGTAAACATATGGAAAACCATCATATTAAAGGTTCAATAACCTAAAATTTCTGGGTTCTGATGATCAGACCTATATTTATCCATGCACAACTAATCTTGGTGCAAGCTTCTGTGTGGAGAACACCATAGGAGACGCGGCATTTTTGTTGACCTACATGTGAATGAAGCAAATTCTATTGATTCTGCACCAAGCGAATCAAGTGCTACTTTCATTTTTTAGTAATCCTAAGTCAAGTCTTTAAAGATACTAAAATTGCATCAATAGAAATTTGTCTATATTATTTTAAATTACTCATAGGATAATCTTTCAAAAGATAGTTTTTAAAAAAATTTACTTTTCATTATTAACCAATTATGGACAACCAAACCCGTATATACTCTATTATTTACCCATTTCTAGACTACACAGTTCTTCCATATAATTAGTACCGTGTGTCCTATAACCAGATCTAATTTGTTTTAGAAAAATGCGTATTTCACTTATTGATATTATAACATAATTGAAACAAAGAATTGGCCATGCTTGTGCAAAGATATTAGTACAATGGTATTTTATGTGATACCACTGTATATAGTTGAATCCGCATTACATGTTGCTGTGTTGTAGCACTTTTATTTGTGAATTATTGTTGTTATTCAAAATAATTGCTTCTGCCTTTTTATCATCATGTTATCTTTAAATGGCATGCATGCTACACAAAAGAAACACAAACATGCTGACATCAACAAGTATGATATCACAGGGTATCAAATTACATAACACTTTGTATTTTCATCTCTTACTTGCTGTAAGTCAATTTTAAATGTTTTAAATTTCAAAATTGCATTTCTTTTCTTTCTGACTGTCACAGATATAAGATACAATGCATCAGTATTCCTCACATTCAGAGAAAACCAATAGGTGTACCACATGACAAGTCAAAATGATAAGAGGTAATTGCCCTTCTGTGACTAAAGCATGAAGCACCAAGAGGTTCTGACATTCCCAAACTAATTAAACTATCAGCACATCTGATTTATCACCCACCCCCCAATCTTAACAAAAAGATATAAAAGGCAAAGAAAAGTTCCATAAGTTTTATTATACGGAAGAATTAAATAGCTGAGTGCTAATATGTACTATAAAACCATGGGAAAGATTAAGGAAACAAAGAATAGACAATCATTTCTTCAAGCCTGGTTATGTTTCTCACAACAAAGGAAAAACAATGTGCATCAACCCAAAAGACAAAGCCACTTGAGGTATGTTACATAAGGACAACAAGAGACAGATTTGAGAAAGATATGCAAAGTTCCTATAATGCTGACATTACTGTTGGAGACAGTAAGTCCATGTGCAAACTGCTGCGGCTTAAGTCAAGAAGTAAGCTGGAGGCGAATCAATATGTGGAAAAGTTTGCGATGCCAGGTTAAGTCCATATTTCTATGCAATATACAGACACTGATATAATTTATTGCTGCATAAACCACTTGGTAATTTTAAGTAATAGAATTGAATTGCATATGAATGTTGTCTAATGCATAAATTTATACCTACATTTACCCAAAACTCATAATAAGTTAAGAAAAAGTATCAACATCATTATTGTGACTACTTTCCAAATCAAGCAGTGTTAAATTACTTACTTTTAAATATGAAGATGAATAAAATAATTAAATTATTCAATTGTTGTTGTTGTTGTTGTTAGGCTTAACGCCATTTTTCAGCACACGATAGGCTATTCATGGCGGCCAGTATTAATGGTGGAGGAAGAAACCGGGAAATCACCGGAAAGAACCACTGACCCACGAGAAGCTACTGGCAAGCTTTCTCACATATCCACATTAGCCGAATCCTAGACTCGAACACACGCAGACAGAGGTGAGATGGCAGTGATCCGTAACGGGCAGCGCTTTAGACCACTCGGCCACTCGGGGCCCCTCAAATTATTCAATGGTTCTCATGCTAAAAATGAATAATAAAGCTGTTTACTCAAAAGATGACAGTGGTCCAGAATCTTTGTCAGCAAAATATACAATGTTTCAAACTATTGGCTGTTTATCTGGTCAAACAAAACTGAATTGAACTTTTACAAATCAAATCCAGTAGTCAAAATTATCATTACAGTAACACATAATGAAATAAATAAAATAAAAAAAGATTAAATCTAACAAACAGGTAATTAAATTACATATACATAACACTTCCCTACGTAAAAGAAAAAGAAATATTATATAATAAAGCTTTCTTTTTACCATAGGTTAACTATATGAGGTAAAAATTAAATTTGAATAACCCTTATGAATTATAGAAAGTATACGTTAAATAATATTTATATACACGGGAAAATGCATCTGCTACTAAATTGTATTTTCCCTTTATGTGCTTGATGTTAATATTATATTCCTGTAACAACAAAATGCACCTTAATAATCTTTGATTTTTAATTTTCATCTTCTCGATAAACGTAAGGGTGTTGTGATTACTAAGCACAACAATCTGAGAAGGAGCTAAACTAACGCAAACTTCAAAATGTTGTAATGCTAATATCAAAGCCACACATTCCTTCTCAATTGTTGCTTATTAGAAAAATAGCACACTCGATGATCAACACTGTGCTTGATGTCAAAATGAAATTCCTGTAACAACAAAATGCACCATAATAATCTTTGATTTTTAATTTTTTATTTAATTTTTTAATTTTTTCTCGATGAACGTTGTGATTACTAAGCACAACAATCTGAGAAGGAGTTAAACTAACGCAAACTTCAAAATGTTGTAATGCTAATATCAAAGCCACACATTCCTTCTCAATTGTTGCTTATTTAATTTCTTAGAAAAATAGCACACTCAATGATCAACACCACTTCTATCTTCTTGAATCAATACTACTCCAAACCAAACATCACTTGCATCAACATATAGTTTAAATGATTGACTGAAATTTGGAGGTGTAAGAACTGGTGCACTTCTAACCATGTCCTTTAACTTCTCAAAAGCCTCCTGACATTTTTCAGTCCAAAGAAACTTGTTTTTCTTGATAAATAAATTTGCCAGGGTTCAGCAATTATATAAAAATTTGAACGAAATTTCCGATTGTATCCATCCATATCCAAAAATTGCATCAGTTGCTTTTTACTGACAGACACAGGGAATTCACAGAAAGCCTTGACCTTGGCATCTATAGGTTAAACTTGTCCATGTCCCACAATATGTCCTATAAAAGTTACACTAGCACGGCAGAACTCACTTTTGGATAAATTTATTGTCAAACTTGCATCAGTGAGTCTGTCAAAGATATTCAGAATTGTTGCTAGATGTTATTTCCAGCTGTCTTTGTAGATGACGAAATAATCGATGTAAGCATCACAATTATCTAGACCCGAGGTAATCATATTCATCAGACTTTGAAAGGTACTTGGAGAACCCTTCATCCCAAACGGCATTACTTTATATTGATCAAGTCCATCTGTATTCACGAATGCCAAAAATTCCATTGCCCTTTCGGTTAGTGAAATTTGCCAAAATACTTTTAGAAGGTCAAATTTGGTGACATATTTTGCATTTCCAATTTTATCAATGCACCCATTTAACTCGTCAAATGCTTTACCGAATGGTTCAGTCGAAACTGAATTTTTCAAACAATTGATCGAACATAAATCTCAATTTTTCAATCGCCCACCACAAGATTACGTGTGGTTTTACAAAAATAAAATGGAGATCGGATGGCATATTGCTCCAAGGAAAGTAAGGGACATTTTTAGTTCCTTTAAGAAAGGTATTCCTCACGAACACAGCTTGAAATCTTTGATGACATATTAGGAGAAGACAAAAAAGAAATTAAACTTTGCTTTATACGAAAAGTAAATTATAGTAATATCATTATTACATACATTACTTGAATTTTTATTTCAAGAAAGCGAAAAACATGACCCGAACGGTCCTTTATGCCCATTATGTTGAATTGTTGAAAAGTCTAAATGATAATTTTAAACTTCACGTGTTTTTCAAATAGGAAACACTTGGCTGAAATATGTACATAACGATGCCACTTAAACATCCATTGCTTATTTACTTATATATTTAAACCTACAACATCCATTGCGAATTTACTTATAGATTTAAACCTACAACATCCATTGCGAATTTGCTTATAGATTTAAAACCTACAACATCCATTGCGACTTTACTTATAGATTTGAACCTACAACATCCATTGCGTATTTACTTATAGATTTAAACCTACAACATCCATTGCGAATTTGCTTATAGATTTAAAACCTACAACATCCATTGCGACTTTGCTTATAGATTTAAACCTACAACATCCATTGCGTATTTACTTATAGATTTAAACCTACAACATCCATTGCGAATTTGCTTATAGATTTAAAACCTACAACATCCATTGCGACTTTACTTATAGATTTAAACCTACAACATCCATTGCGAATTTGCTTATAGATTTAAAACCTACAACATCCATTGCGACTTTACTTATAGATTTAAACCTACAACATCCATTGCGTATTTACTTATAGATTTAAACCTACAACATCCATTGTGTATTTACTTATAGATTTAAACCTACAACATCCATTGCGTATTTACTTATAGATTTAAACCTACAACATCCATTGCGAATATGCTTATAGATTTAAAACCTACAACATCCATTGCGACTTTGCTTATAGATTTAAACCTACAACATCCATTGCGTATTTACTTATAGATTTAAACCTACAACATCCATTGTGTATTTACTTATAGATTTAAACCTACAACATCCATTGCGTATTTACTTATAGATTTAAACCTACAACATCCATTGCGTATTTACTTACAGATTTAAACCTACAACATCCATTGCGTATTTACTTACAGATTTAAACCTACAACATCCACTGCGTATTTACTTATAGATTTAAACCTACAACACCCATTGCGTATTTACTTATAGATTTAAACCTACAACATCCATTGCGTATTTACTTATAGATTTAAACCTACAACATCCATTGCGTATTTACTTATAGGTCTAAAACCTACAACATCCATTGCGTATTTACTTATCGGTTTAAAACCTACAACATCCATTGCGTATTTACCTATAGATTTAAACCTACAACATCCATTGCGTATTTACTTATAGGTTTAAAACCTACAACATCCATTGTGTATTTACTTATAGATTTAAAACCTACAACTCATGATGGCTTGAGATTTCGTAGCAATTTCTTTCACAATTGGTTACATGAAGGAGGTCCTATTATTTACACGTTATCTTTGGCGTCTGTCTGTAAACAAACAATAAAAAAACATACTTCATTTTTTCTTTCCAACAATATTCAATATAACGTCCGTTCAATCCCATCCTTGTGCTAAATTAATTCGTGCTCTGCATGCAATCAGTAAAGAAACAAAATGCACCAGTACAGTAATATTTATCAGAAGTATTACGATGGTTGACCTTTTTCATCACATCAATTACAACAAGGAGTCATTCACATGCCCAATCAAACAGAACGTTTATTTTGAAAAACATAAAGTAAAACATTGTCACTATAAAAAGATTGAAACCGAATGGGTTTTTGGACTGCGTGATAACACAACACAACGTATACTGGATAAACCCTAACAAGGACTGATACGAAATAGTCCAAACTTTAAGACTGGTTTTGAAACAAAGGAGTCATCACCGTCTTTGATGGCAAACGGACAGAAAAACCAAACCTAGATTTCTGAACCAAAATTTGAAAAAGAATTGAGAAAAAAGATACATTCACTTTTCACCGCTAAAGAAACGAAAGCAAGTGTCTTAGAAATTTTCGAAGAACTTTTAACAGTATATGTGGAAATATTTATGTAGTGGCCATACTTGATGTCTGAGCAGCACATCTTCACTCTGTACTTATTTTAAATTATAAGAAGTTATTTAAATAACAATCTTGATCCATCAATCATTGAGGAGTAGAGATTTTCAACATTGACACTGTGGCAGCCATATCGAAATACACACAAGGGACCGTTTTTATTAAGAACCATCTAGACAATACGAGAAGACTTCTTGTTGAAACCAATGGCAATATTACTACTGTTCTGGAGGAGTCGCATTTTCAAGAGATAGTTGGATCCATTTCAATTTTTATTCTCTATCAGTATCAGTATATATGCAACAATTCTTACACTAGTAATATTAATATGTTCTCACCTGCTGGATTGTAAATAATTTTTCCTAACTTGTTTCCTTCCAGGACAGTAACAATGAGAAACTTAACATCTGACAGACTGACATCTTCCACTCAGACTATAACATCTGACAGGTTAAGACATCTTCCATTCAGACTATAACACCTGACAGACTCAGACATCTTCCACTCAAACTATAACATCTGACAGGACAGACATCTTCCACTTACACTATAACACGTGACAGTACATATATCTTCCACTCAGTTTAATATGTCTTCATAAAATTTTTAGTAGTGATGCTTAGTAGAGTTATAACAGGATTTGGAAGACTACCCCTGCCACCAACAAAACGAAGATTTCTGGAATATGTGGTCTCTTGTTGGAGGTCTATTTCTCTATATAACGGATTAGTTTATATATAGAGTTTCAAGACAGGTGTTTTTTTATAGCAGTGGTCTATCTAGAGAGATTTTACTGTATAAAATCTTACCATTATGAAAATGGTATATTCCTGACCTAGACTGAATGAACCTGGTTCTCATAAACTACTACTTTGTATATCTTCATAAAGATTTTCATTATTTACTCGAAATTGTAATATCATTGTTGTGAGCAATTGTAAAAATCGATAGAAAATGTATTGTGCTAGACCGGATGTGACCTTGCGATTTCAAAAATATATCTACTATGTCAGTTGTCAGTCCTGACTTTCATCATGACTGTTTGAAATTAATTGTCCATATATTTTTAAACTGCGGAGCAGATAGTAATGAAATTTTGTATCTATTTCCATTCATTCCGTGTTAGTAAGTGCAACCAAATTCATGTACAAGCTGTAATGGTCTACTAATAAGTATATTAACTTGTATAATTAATCATAACATGAAACCGAATAATGTATCATATCTCTCTTTCATATCTATTATTAAACTTCCTTAGCTGTGAATCATTGTACATGCAACATTTAGTTGAATACGTTAGATTTCACAGGCAGTGGCATGTTTTGAATATAGACGAGTATAAAAAAAAAATAAAAATGCCACTTCTATAATGACTTAGTTGAATTCAAACGTTCTAAGTCGAACATGGGTTATAACTCTGTTGAGTTTTGCAGAAAAACAGATCTACTAAGGTTTTTCTTAATGTATAACCTCAGTCCATGAAATCCTTTAAATTTTACTGTGCAGCAACTAAAGTGTAACATTCCAACTAAAAGGGGTCATTGCTAGCTAAATTTCTGTTGGAAAAAAGCAACAATTGAAGTCGTTGTCTCTCTAATGTAATTTCTTGTATGTTTTAATGCATGGAAGCCTGCAAAAGGTTATTGAGTGAAACATAATTCCTGATAGATGTCACATGATGTAGGGTCGAAAATGAGCAAGACCATGAAATCCCTTAATATTTCATAGTTGCAAATAAATACTCAAAGAAATATTACACAGCATGAAAATGTTCCATCAAATAGGACTTCATATACGTTAATGAGCATTACTGAAACCATTAAACTATAGGGTCCAAAATTCCATAAACGTAGTCTTACAAACTAAAGTATCACTACTTTAGTTCTGTATTCGTAAAATCCAATCAGCATTTATATAAAAGGAAGGAAATCAAATATGTAAAAGCTGTGATGATATGCTTGCAAAATTTAAGATACCTTCATCAGCATAAAATAGGCTTCCTTGGAATTTGAAGCCAGTCAGGTTATACCTTGACTGGTGCAGGGCAGCAATGATAATCGAATTAATTATTCACAAAACTGAATAATCAGATGCCTCTTCAGAAATTGGTTTACCTTCACAGTCAGAGACATAATTGCAAACTTTGTTTATTATTTTTCAGGCTTCATTCTGTGAGAGTTTAAAACTGAAATTCTAGTTATCCAAAATTTTGAGAGTCCTGTGCATAAACAAAATGAAGCTCAGATTTTGAAAACTGAGTCGAGAATCAGAAGCTGGATGTTTCTAAGAGAAAGGAAACCATCAACAGAGAGTTATATTTTAAGAAAATGAAGCAGTCACTATGGGAATGGAAACATGTATGCTGGTTTTATAATATATGGTATAATATATTTGGAAAATAGGAAAAATTCACAACCTGTCCAGGTATGAGATTTCATTTTAGCGGAGACATTCCTACTGGAGTTTGGTTTGTATCTCTTTTCAACCTGATGTGAACAATTGGTTGGTTCAG
Organism: Potamilus streckersoni; assembly: GCA_016746295.1. NCBI lineage: Eukaryota > Metazoa > Mollusca > Bivalvia > Unionida > Unionidae > Potamilus > Potamilus streckersoni. Next base: position 4,652,796 of record JAEAOA010000745.1, on the reverse strand, counting down.
TCAATGTTACAAAAAGAATATAAGATAAAGGTGACTGTCATATTTATGAATGCTTTTAGAGAAGCGATTGTCACACTCAACCTTTTCCCCTATCTACCTATTAGGGTTATCGCTATTATAATATGAAAGCCATACCTCGCTTACCTAGTGATTGCTTCATATGTCTTTTCCCTCCAACTATTCCAGGAGTCAGTTCCCATGACATGTCTTTGTTGAATGCATAGGAGAATTTGTAAGACATGTCTTTGTTGAATACATCTGAGTTATTAAGGCGTTTCTTTATTAAATACATTGGACAGTTTGTAAGGCATGTCTTTGTTAAATACATCGGAGAGATTTTAAGATATGTCTTTGCTGAATACATCAGGCACATTCCATCACTTGTATTTATTGCATACACCGGACAGTTCCTAAGACATATCTTTGTTGAATACATTTGCGTTATTAAGGCGTTTCTTTATTGAAAACAATTGACAGTTTCTAAAGCTGTCCTTGCTAAATACATCCGGGAGTTTCTAAGACAGGTCTTGGCTGAATACATTGGACAGTTTGTAATTTATGTCTTTGTTGAATACATCTGAGTTTGTAAGGCATGTCTTTGCTGAATACATCAGACAGCTTGTGAAGCATGTCTTTGTAGAATACATTGACATTTTCTAAGACATGACTTAGTTAAATACATCGGACAGTTTACAAGGCATGTCTTTGTTGAATACACTGGACAGTTTTCATGGCATGTTTTTGTTGAATACATCAGACAGTTTCCATTACATGTCTTTGTTCAATACATCGAACAGTTTGTCAGGCGTGTCTTTGTTAAAAAAATCGGACAGTTGTAATTTGTGTCTTTGTTGAATACATCGGAAAGTTAAAATTTATGTCTTTGTTGAATACGTCGGTCAGTTTGTAAGACATGTCTTTGTTGAGTACATCAGAGTTTTTAAAGCATGTCATTGTTGAATACAACGGACAGTTTCCATGCATTATTCTGAGAATACATCAGTTTCCATGACATGTCTTTGTTCAATGCATCGAACAGTTTGTAAGCCATACCTTTGTTGAATACATCGGACAGTTTGTAAGACATGTCTTTGTTGAATACATTTGGCAATTTCAGTAACCTATCCTTTACAGTGCCATGATATTGTTTCCTACTGTTACATTATTTAATACAGCGATCTCAAACATGTTTCCCGTGGGCCCGTCAAGTCGTATCCTGTGGCCCGCAAAATGACTGGCATCGGTTGTGTGGCCCTTAGGCCATTACAAATGCCCTCATGCTGCCCTCAAGGTGGTTTTAGTTTAAGACACTTGATTTCATGAATAAAAAAAATCGATTATGTAACTGGACCGGAATGTTACTATGAGATGATTTTGTAGATTCTGCAGTCTCTAAGAAACCATGCAGCGATTTATAAACTTGAAATAATGTATCTTTTAAACAAAGTGTTGCTAATCAAAATTTTGTTTATGTTGCTTAAAGGCAAATTCTGTAATTGAAATCAGATTGATTTAGCATTATCGGTAAATCTACGTGATGTAAAATGCCGTGTAATGTGTATCAGCAATATCAATACATCAACCTGATGCGTAATGCTATGTACTGTGTATCAGCATTTTTCAGTAAATTTACCAGACGTGAACATGGGTGATCGCAGCATAGGTCATGCGTGTGTGTGTCAAGTGACTATCCCAAAATCATACGGCAAATATACATTACGACAAGTTTACACATGAAAATGAAGCTGAAATATATCACAAGAATCTGTGTCAAGTGACTATCCCAAAATCATACGGCAAATATACATTACGACAAGTTTACACATGCAAATGAAGCTGAAATATATCACAAGAATCTGTACAAAACGCTTAGCAAATATTAGTTTTAGTTTCAGACTTCTTCTTATACTAACTCTCCAACCGTGACTGACTGACCCCCACCCCCACGAAATAAATGCAGACTCCCTCCTGCCACCGCTGCAAAAAATTCCGCGGGCGCCCATGGATGTGTATTGTTTATCAGTAGTATCAATACATCTACTTGATGTATAATACAATGTAATGTTCAATTTCTCAAAAGGGAAACGCAACTTTCGGCTTCATTTCCTTATGTATAAAGAAAGAAATGCACTTATTACTTAGAAGGCGTTGATTAAATCAACAAAATGCCATTGCCACGCGTATGTTTGATCCGAGACGTTATAAAGTACGTCAATATTTTCTCACTTCCACATTTTCAAGAGATAATTTCGTCTTTGTGCTTATATTCATAGAAAATATACAAAACTTGTGTAAATACTGACCTAAATTTTCATATTCAGTTTGCTATGTCTCTCTTTCCGTCTCTATCTCTGTCTGTCTTTCTCATATTTACACACACAAACTTAGATCACTTTCTACATGTTTAAAATAATTGTTTTGGAGGGTGGTGAAACAATGAAATATACATGAGGTTTCCGTTTAAAAATGCTGTCAGTACGCTTTTGTTGTTACGTGGATGCTTCCTAATTACTTTAATCGTCCATGGGGGGTTTCTGTGTTGGTTTTGTGGGTGGGGCTAGGGACAAAGAATATTACTGTTGACTATATAATTATTTACTTCGCCAAACATGTTACTTCATACAAATGTAAAATCATTCTTGTCTTTTGAACAGGATCATACTGTGAGTCAGACGTTGTATGGATAGAAATGACAACATTCGCTTGGGGTTTGTTATGTGTCAGGGTACAGTTTCGTAAATTGGTCTATATCAAATTTCTTTAGCATCACATGGTGTCAAAAATGACCTTCGGACATGAAAATTGCAGGTATAAATTTGGGGTTTGGGTGCATAAACTTCTTTTGCTATGAACTGTCACTGACCTCTCTAGTTAAGAGGATACTGTTTTTATGCTTTGTTTTAATATAGGTATCTAAAAATATGGACCTTCTTGACCTGACTTGTGTTTTTGATTTTTTTATGAAACATACAGACAGAGCTCAGTAACTCACACATAGTAAATCGTTTCCGAATACATCCGCTCACTCCGCCGGTCAGGTGGTTTTCCGTCTCTAGATGAACACCTTACCGGTTGCTAGCCTGAGTCTTTCCGTGACACCTGTTGTGCCGTTGGTCCTTAAACTAATCTCACGAACTGATGCTATGTGTCCCCGTCTAATACGGTCGGGCTTCAAACTGACCTTTGGGTAGACATCAGATTTCGATTCCGAGACCCTTCTTTCCATGTACAAGGCATCTAGGTGATTGATATCACCTGATATACAGCCTTGTTCCACTTGTCGGCTAAACTTTTGCTTCCCTTTTAGCCTAAGATTGCGCTCTAGGATTCGGTCCCCTACCACAAAATTGGACAAGCGGACCTTCTTATCGTACTGGGAAATCAGAGACGGTCTTTTAGTTCCTTCCATGTACGTGTGAGGCTCTTCAGCAGCCTGGCCACAGTCTGATGTAGGCTGCCACCCTAGCACAAAAAAAAAATAGGATGAGAAGCCAGTGGAATCATTCTTATGCATGGACTATTGGAGCAATGTACGACTTCTAATTATGTTTTTACTCTTCCTCCAATGTTCCTAGCATTTTTTTGATCATTCCATTGAAGTGTTCGCAGGCATCATTTCCCAATGGTTGAAACACAGAAGAAGGAGATTTCCGTATATTCGCTAACTTGCATAGCTCCTTTATAACCTTGCCTTCGAAATTATGTCCCTAATCGGTGTGAAGCCTTTCAAAGAAACTCTAATATCGAAAGAAGTGTTCTCAAAATGCTTTAGCGGTAGTCTAAGCCTTCTGGTTGCGGCAGGGAAGAATTTGAGCTTATCAAATGAAATGATTAGTCATCATCAAAATCTTCTCAAACCCTAAGACCGCTCTAGAGACATGAATCTATAAGACGAGCTCCATAGGGAGACTGGTGTGAAATGGGATTAATTCAGCCATTGCCCTAACAGGGGTCTTTTTGCGAATAACCGTTAGCAAGACTTCACCTTGCGATTCTCATCCCTCTCCAAACCAGGTCAATAAAACCTTTGCCTCTCTAACCAGAGTGTTTTCTCCTTGCCCTGATGGCCCATATCGTTAAGGGTACCTTGCAAGGCTAGGCTCCGGCACGACTCTTGGATTACAAGCTGTTTGAATGAGTGACCGTCAAGATAAGCAGTACTTTATAGAATGATGTTTTCAACTACAAGGCGGTTTCATTCACGAAGAAACATCTGCATAGGCGCATTTTCTCTTAAGTACAAGTAGATCCCCCTCACTAGGCTGAAAACACTTAATCTTGAGAGCAGTAATTTTTGCTATTGTTTTATCGGTCAACTGATCCATGTCCCTCTTAATGACCTATGTCAACGGGTTGCTGTCCGTGACCACCTCAAATAAGGAACCTAAGAGATAGTCATGGAACTTATTCGTCCAAAATTTGAGCTAATGGACTGGATAACGCCATTCAATTGGTACCTCGCATAGGCAGTGACCATTTACACAAAATTTGTTCTTGATATAGGACTCCACCTAAATCAGAGCTATTAGCAAAGTATGCACGACAAATAGTTTAGTATCGTGGGTAAATGCTATGGAGGTAGAGGTCAACTTGTCATTAAAGAGTTGCGAAGGTGTTTTCTGGACAGCTCCCTAAGTCTAAAAAGCAACACGTTTCTTTTTCTATCTATTCTTTCGAGACGCCGTGGTCGTGCAGTGCTCCTCTAATAGAGTTTAATAGTTGTGCCATATGGGAGAAGTTATCATCAAAGCGGCGATAGTACCCACAAATCTCCACAACTTACGTAGCTTGTTATTGGTATTTTTGTTTTTGCCAATTCCTAATCGCAGATTTTTTCTCTAGGTCAAAAACCGAGGATATCAATTCACAATTAAAGAGTATCAGCTTAAGACCGTGCTGATGTAAGCATGCTAAGGTTAAACGGTCCCTATTCTTTCTGAACGTCTTAGAGAAAATGAGAACATCGTCTATGAAAATGTATTTTCTCCATAAGACATTGAAACGTAGCTTCAGCGTTGCAGAAACCAAACCTCATGCGGTTGGCTTTACAATGACCGACTAGACCCACCGAGAAAGCTGTGTATTGCTTTTGTGCTTCCTTCACTCCGACTTGCGAATAGCCTGATCTAAGTCCCAGCTTGGAGAAGAACTTGTCCTCTTGCAAGATATCAACAATATCATCGAACCTTGGAAGCATGTAAGCATCTTTCTGGGTCTTTCCATAGCAGGTCATGCAGTCTATGCATAAACGTAGACTTTTATCACGTTTCCAGACCATCACAGCATTAGAAGAGAAAGAACTATCAGATTCTCTGATTGCACCTGCAAATAACATTTCCTTAATATGCTGACAAACCTCCTCATTATCCCCTGGAATATTTCACTGTATGTCTGTTTGAAAAGCTTATCGTCATCAAGTACTATCTTATGTTTGATGAGATTAGTCTTTCCCAAGTCTGTGCCCTATACCTCATTTGAAAACATGCACTCCCATTTACCCAGCACTAGTCTGAGTCTATCGAGTTTCTCCAAGGGTTTGATTTTCAATGTCGAGCTAACTCTTAAGATCTTCCAGAGGAGAAGTCCAGTGTCATGCTGGTTGAAAAATCGGAAGCTAATTGGTCAACCGCTTTAATTTCACTTATGAGACATACGGCAGACTTGGGTTTGTCGTCACACATTTGGCAGACATATTTCAAATTTAAACCTGAACCTTTGAATATGGCCTCTGATGATTAACCGTATTCATCCTTGGAAAAACCGTAAACTTTTCAGAACTTCCCAAGTTCTCTGTAACCAATTCTGTTTTATAAGAGCATCAACATTACCGGTGATGCCATTGACAGTAATCGTTTTACGTTTGACAGTACCCGCATTGATAGATGTGACTGTAAATGACATGTAATCCATTTACTCTGCATCCAGTACAATTAAAATGAGAAAAATGATTTTAAAATCAGATAAAAATTGCATTAAAATCGGATACTCAATGTATCCCATGAAAATGGTAAAAAGAACCATTAGCAGTAGTCACTTTGAGAACAAGCAACTCAAGAAAGTGTTGCACTGATTTATCAGCAAGTGACAATTAAAAACTATTTGATACAGTAGTCACTATGGACCAACTGTCAGTAAGGGCTGTGCCGGGAACATTGTTTAAATAAACTATAATTTTGTGGGAAGAACCAACAAAACGTTGAAATAGCGTATACTGACCGTTAGGTTCGTTATCTGCCCCTGTATGGCCATCTACAGAGGCAGTTACTCTTTTAGCTGAAGCTGCTTTGCCATAGTCACGCCATCAGTTGTCGTTACCCAGGCTACTGTTTCCAAGATTTCGCCGGTTGTTATACTTGACTCTGTTGCTGTAATGGCCTCGGTTATTATCGTCGTTTTGGCCCTGGTTGTTGTTGCTATTCTGCCATTTGCTATTCCATTCGCTAGATCGCTAATGACTAGCGACTGTTTATGTGGCTTTTCAGCAAAAACGTTGATTTGAGATCCTATTATCTCTTCTATAAGATCTTTGAGTTGAGATCTCTCTTTCTCTACCTTTTCTCTCTTGTCCGTTTTTTACAATAGGATTGTGGTATACTTTTTAGTGGGGATTGGGCTAGCGACCTTCAGCAAGTTCAGCTGTTTGTAGGCTGCACTAATCTCTCACATATAACTCATAATTTGATATATAAATTATAGCGAGTATGGTTCTTTAGGAATTCACTCCTCAATAAAAAACAAAACTTACGTCTGAGGAGGCCATCCTTATTTTATTCTATGAAGTGTCTCTAGTCTACAACTTCAAGTTAGTCACTAATTCCGCTTCTCTCTGGAAAGAGTTGGCATATTCTTGCATGATCATGTCCATGATGTATCTCCAAAGGCAGTATCTAAGAGCCTTCCTTGACTTTAATGAATGCTTCTCGCCTATGACGGTATGTCTCGGCATGCTTCGTAGAGACCATCTGAGAGCCTGAATCATAATTGTTGGAGAATATTCCAGTATAAGACATTTTACATCGATTCTCCACTTGTAGCATGTAACGTCGCCTTTCTGTATTGGATCGACTCCCGAAAAGAATGGGATATTAGGTATTAAGATGAAAGTGGGTGGGGTGGGCGTCGCATTATACCCTGTAAAACATCAAACAGTGATTAAGCACTTATATAACCCTTCTGCTTTGTGTCCACACTCGGTATGCCATATTACCTGAGCAAGCCTCTCCCAATGCCTGCAACTGGAATGCTTTGCGACAAATGGGTGGTTGGGGGTATATAACGGGTTTGGCTTGGGTTATGGTGGGATTTGGTTGAAGTACAACAGGTTTAGGTGGGTCACCAGCAGACATTTTCACGTACCCACTGGCTTTCAATGTCGGTATCATCTCTTTCTCTGTCATATAGCTCTTACCTGTACCCATCACGAGGGGGTGGGGTGAGGCAAAAAATCGCACCTATATATAATCAAGGTAAACAAACCGTACAACAATGATTTATTGTATTTGTTGTACAACACGTACTTGTAGAACAACAATGAATAGGGAAAACAAAATCAAAACACTATTTAACAGCTCTGAAAAATCAATAATAAAGACATGCGATTTTTTTCAAGGTTAAAACAAATATGACTGGATAATTACTTTATGTATAATAAACTCGCTGGGAACCGTCCGATGAGCCTAAAATTCAAGAACGCCCGAAAAGATCAAACGCATTTGCACGCATAATAAATATATAATGGCATATAACATAAAATATAAATGTAAACAACACAAGCACTGAGCTCTCTCTCTCTCTCTCTCTCTCTCTCTCTCTCTCTCTCTCTCTCTCTCTCTCTCTCTCTCTCTCTCTCTCTCTCTCTCTGTTGAAGTGAAGTGAAATATTAATAGGTTTTAAAGTATATTAATGTGTTACTAGTTAAATAGTGGAACTGTCTAGACAAATGAATAACACCTCACGCAGTGTCCAGACAACCATCTTGTATGTCTTAGTCAGATAATCTAACTATAATTCACACCTACATTTATGTGTTACAATAAACGAGACTGAGATACATCCGATCAATATTGAAAGTAATGTAAACTCAAAGTAAACACACGCATAGGTCAAATTAATTAATGTAGAATTATGTTTAGGCAACAACTAAGTTCTTGAATTTACTTAAGCCTTATTGTGCTATAGAATATATGAAAATGTGACGAACTCAAAACAATGATGAAGCAGCCCGTAACCTCGATTTGACCCAGTGATTTCCGTGTCGCGTGCAATACTCGGCTCAAACCCTGTTTCAACCACGTATTGGACTTAGAAATAAACTGGGTTTGAGTAACGTTAGTGATAAACGAAACTATTGAGGCAATATGACATGCTATAGCTGTGATGTGATGTGATGTGATTATTATTTTTAACGTAGCTTTAACAATTTTTCAGTCATATAGCTACGATGTCTGCAGTGTGTCAGTTTATAGTGATGTCTAGCACTGGGGCATCATACCGCAGACATGTAGCATGATATGATGTCCCACCCAGTCACATTATCATGTCACCAGGCCGACCAGTCCTAACACGAGCCTCTTAATGCTGAGCGTCAAGTGAGGCAGCTGTTAGTACCATTTCTGTAAGTTTTTGGTATGACTCGACCAAGGATCGAACCCACGACCTCCCGCATCCGAGGCGGACGCTCTAAACACTAGGCCACTGGAACGGTATACAGGCTATAGCTCGAAAACATAAGCTTACTTAACTGGTGAAGGACGGACGGACGGACATGGTAAAATTGTATCTCTCCCGACTTGGGATTTATGAATAGAGATAAACAGTTTTATTAATAATTTTATTTTTATGTATAATGTATTATATACTTCAATAAAAAGTCCTATTAGTTTAATATTGTTGCTAGGTGTGAATACCGGGCGGTATTGACCAAAGTAGAAATATTGATTGCTTTCTTATATGGTAATTACGTGTTCGAAGAACTAGTTTTGTCTACGTTGAAATAAAAATGCAACGAACGCTAACTTCATTAAAAGTTTGACGTTTCCAACGTATTGCTTCTTTAACCGTTTGGGGAAGAAATAAAAGGTGGAAGCAAGAGATAGAGGCGACGTGGAAAATCTCATTGAAAATCAGAAAAAAAGCACAATATCATATGTTCAGTGAAGGTTATGGGCTGTGAAAAGAGAGGTATGGACAATAGAAGCACCCATCCACACTTATTAAGTGAAAATGTTAGTGAACGTTTTATTTCTCTATGCAAGTGTGACGGCTTGATACAGCTCTAAACGAAAATGAAATTTTTAAAATTACCTACTGTAGCCATCACCAAAATCAAAAGATTTAAGGAGAGAGAGAGAGAGAGAGAGAGAGAGAGAGAGAGAGAGAGAGAGAGAGAGAGAGAGAGAGAGAGAGAGAGAGAGAGAGAGAGAGAGAGAGAGAGGGAGGGGAGGGAGAGAGAGTCATGTTATCTTTGATAAAATGTATCAATATGCGGCTGCACTAGCATGTTCTGTTTTACATAAACGATGCACTTTTAGTCATTCGAATAACATTATCCCATACTTGGGATCCCGTGAATCAGATACTTTAAAATGAATATCAATCCTTTTTTGGAAGTATTACCCATGATCAATGGGACACTATACGTTGGTAACGTTGATCGAGGTTGCAACTGAAAATGCGGGATTTCAGAATAGATTCATGAATCATTTCGTAAGGAAAACAAAAGTACCGCGTTCTCAAAACCTTTTTGCGTATTCTAAAGAAACAAACTTTTCTCGATGTTTCATGCACGATTTATAGTTTCACCTTCTAAGACTTTTCTAACTGCAGCCATTTCCCAGGCCATTTCAGTTGGATGGTGTGTTCAGATTTTACTCTCTTGCTAGCACGTTTACAACAGGATTGTTATGTCTGAATCGTCTGATTTCATTTTTTAGAAAGAGATTCTCCTTTGCTATTTCTTCATTTAGACAAAAATACAGCAATGTTCGTTTCTACGTTCAACATGCACTTGCACGTTCCTTCTGATTGGTCATGTCAAACCATTTTTACGTTGGCCACATGTATTAGAGCTAGTGCCCATGTAAAATCTTGTCTAAGTGGACAATGTGATGAACTTTTAAATACAAAATATATACAAGCAGGAATTTTTTGTGATCTTCAAAGGTCTGACTTCAAGTGGACAAAATACACAGTAATGAAATTTCTTGTACATGTTCGAATCACACTGTGCATGTAACTTCACGAAGAAACATCAGCTTTCTACAAATATTTCGCCTTATAATAGACATTATGACTGAAGTCTTTGAACTTGCTACCCAGTTGACATCTAATTACTGCCTCCTATTCTTTTGATGTATTCTTGTAATGGCAACAGTCACATCACGTGGTCTTTCAGCCACTGAATTCTGTCATTGTAAATATCAGTACACCTGAAACGATTAATGACCACTGAATTCTGTCATTGTAAATATCAGTACACCTGAAATGATTAATTATTAACACATTTTACCACTCAGCAGGTGGTTGACAAGTCTGGCATGTTTTTAATTTACCGCCAAGCTATTGCATATGTATGGAAGACTGTCACGTCGATAAAATGCCCGGATTACTTGTCAACTCGGAACAACTCAATTTTTTTTATATTTTCTAAATCGGGAAAATTTAGCTCAAATTCGGGACTGTCAAGCTTTCCACACATAGTCGGGAGACTCCTGGTTAAATCTAGAGAGGTGACATGTCACTATCTACAATTCTTTGTTGATTGGTATACCTGTCTCAGTTCTGGCAATCCAAGATATTAAATGCACACAGTTTGATTTAAGCTATTAAATAGTAAAACGACATTAAATGTATAGTCGACCTTCCGGACCTTTTTGCAAAATTCTTCCCTGATAAAATACAAACCAACATAGACAAACTTGACAAAAAATTTCAAATTGACTCAACTTTACCATGCAGTTGATATACAGAATTTTAGTGGCAAACTTTAGCAGCATTTGAAATTGTCTATGTGGATTTAGGACATTCAATCGTGATGAAGAGTGCAATAAAGTCACATGAACTTGATTCAATTCCGACATCACTGCTGTTTGAGTGCTTAGATCCAATATTGCCTTCACTAACTGATGTTACTAATACATCTCTCTTTCTCTCAATCTAGGAATTCCCATCATTTTCTGCTAAAGACACACTCAACCATAACAATTTAAAGAACTACCGCTCAGTTTATTATCTCCCAACTTTTATCTCATCTGAATTTAGTTATTCTATCTCAACTTGTATCTCATCTGAATTCAAACAGTCTTTCTAGCAAAGTACAGTATGCATATCGCCCTTGCCACCAAACTCTTGCCAAACTACTCTTCTTAAAATAGATAATGGCCTTCTCTCTGCTTTAGATAGTGGAAAGATTATAGTCCTCACTCTCCTGACTTGTCTGTAGCATTTGGCACAACAATAGACTCTGATATATTACTTCAATGTCACAATCATGGAATTGGCATCCACGATACAGCCTTACTATAGTCAATTCCTGCTTGGACAACATAAATTGTGTCCGCAAATGGAAAATACTCCAGCTCAGTTGATCTATGTTGTGGTGTTCCACAGGGGTCTGTTCTTGGAGTTGTTCTCTTCATTCTATACACTCAGCTACTCTCAAGTGTCATAGATCATCATCCAGTCTCTCACCAATTGTACAAATCTAGCCAGCCAACTGAAGTTGATACTACCATCCAAGGTGTAGAGAGGTGCATTTCTGATGTGAAATCAGTGATGACATGTAACAAGCTGCAGATGAATGATTAAAACACTGAAGCCTTTCTGATTAAAACACAAAGACTTTCTCAATCACATCCTTTACCTCAGAGAATAAATAATGAGCAACATCAACATTACATTCACACAGTCAGTGCAATACCTAGGTGTTACTCTTGACAGTAGCATTGCACCAACATGTCATGAACATATGCAAGGCTGCATATCTTGAGCTGAGACGCATCAGCTCTATTCACAAGTATCTTTCATTTGCTGCCACTAAAATACATGTGTTCCTTAGTACTTTCAATACTATTATTATAACTCAATTATGTCTGGTTCGTCTCAATATCTACTCCAGAACATCAAACAGTTTAAAACTCAGTTTCTCAAATCATCCTTAGAGTACCACGATTAGAGATTACACTGCTCAGTGTACACTAAACTGGCTATCCATTCGATCCAGAACTAAACATGAAAATTGTTCTCTGTACTATGTTTAACTTATGGTCTCTAGTCCAACATACCTATCTGACCTCAACCATGGGTACACACAAGCAAGATACTTAAGTTCCCCTTATGTTGGTATTCTCATTAATCCCACTATGAAAATGAAATCATATGGACAATGTTCTTTGGCATACCAGGGCCAAATAACGTGGAACGAATTGCCCACTGAGCTTGCACGTAAAGATACAGTGATCTCACTCAAAGGCACTCTTAAAAGTCACCCATTTCAACTGCAATAACAGACTTAAAGACCTAATAATATTTCCTTACCTTAAATATTTACAGCATGTTCTGTTTTCGAATTTCGTGGTTTCCGTTTCCATTTTTGTAAACATATCATTATATATGCTTTTAAGTGTTGTGAAATATTATAAAGAGCTTGGAGCTTCTAAAGAGTAGGTGCTATATACAAAGTTCTCACATATATATATATATATATATATATATATATATATATATATATATATATATATATATATATATATATATATATATATTTTCACACACTCACACTTACATACCTATATACATACATACATATATACACACACTTACATACCTATATACATACATATATACACACACAAACACTTACCTATATGCATGCATACATACATATATACACACACACACATACCTATATACATACATACACACATACACACACACTTACATACCTATACACATACATATATATACAGGCACACACTTACATACCTACATACACACACACTTACATACCTATATACATACAATCATACATACATACACAGACACACTTACATATTTATATACATACATACATATATACACACACACTTACATACCTATATACATACATATATACACACACACACTTACATACATATATACATACATATATACACACACAAACACACATACCTATATAGATACATACATATATACACACACACACTTACATACCTACATATACACACACATCATTTTTGGGTTATGACATTTATTTCTAATTTTGTAATTATGTGGATGGTCTGTGCTAGAAGAACAGTATATGTATGTACTTCCCTTGTCCATAAATCTGGGTCGAAATTAGTTAAATTAGTGGGTAATATCAATATAATGTGATCTAGGGTAAACATTTATATCCCATGTGTGTGCCCTGGTTGTTGATAAGATCAATAATTAAAAAAGGACAGACTGTTTAGTTATATCACAATACAGAATACATTAAATACTAGGAATATTTTCTAGCACTTAAGATATGTTGATTTCATGCATATATATATATATATATATATATATATATATATATATATATTCACACACTCACATACCTATATACATACATACCTATATACATACATATATACACACACAAACACTTACATACCTATATGCATACATACATATATATACACACACACTTACATACCTATATACATACATACAAACATACCTATATACATACAATCATACATACATACACAGACACTTACATATTTATATACATACATACATACATACATATATACACACACTTACATACCTATATATACATACATATATACGCACACAGTTACATACCTATATACATACATATATACATACACACTTACATACCTATATACATACATACATACAAACACACTTACATACCTACCTACATACATATATACACACACACTTACATACCTACATACACACACACACACTTACATACATACATACATACCTACATACATACACACAAACTTACATACCTACATACACACACACACACTTACATACATACATACACACATCATTTTTGGGTTATGACATTTATTTCTAATTTTGTAATTATGTGGATGGTCTGTGCTAGAAGAACAGTAAATGTATGTACTTCCCTTGTCCATAAATCTGGGTCGAAATTAGTTAAATTAGTCGGTTACATCAATATAATGTGATCTAGAGTAAACATTTATATCCCGTGCCCTGGTTGTTGATAAGATCAATAATTAAAAAGGACAGACTGTTTATTTATATCACAATACAGAATATATTAAATACTTGGAATATTTTTTAGCACTTAAGATATGTTGATTTTATGCATATATCACAGCTATATAAAGTAATTAAGAATGCAGTGTTTCATTCTTCAGTTATATTTCAGTGCTGTACGAGTTGGAGAGGAAATCTGATTTATTTATAATTTGTTCATTGAAACTGCTAACCAGAAAAAAATATCTAATATGAACAGACACTACCTTGCTGAGCTATATTTAAATTATTCAAGGACTTGAATTCATTGGATTATGTAAAACATTTAAGGACCTACTTAACTTCAACTTTCACTAGATTCCTTGAAGGAAAACTTCTGGATATTAGAACAGTGTTTTTTCAGTGGTGCTAGCATAGCACATAAACACATTAGAATCTTCATTCGGAATACTCCTGAATCATTTCTAGAATACTGTGAAACTGATAGGAAATGTTAATGAATTCAAACATACTGTAGGATTTTTTTAAAATTTATGCCACTTTAATTTTGCACTTTAGGGAAATAAAGGTTTATTTATTTATTCAAAAAAGACATTTCTGTTCGGTAACTGATATTCTGTTAAGAAAAATAGACAAGCTTTATGATAACACTTTAACAAAATATATAGCACCACTCTTTGCTGTGCAACTGATTGTCAGTTTTCCCCTCTATCCAATGAACTCTCTCACTAATGAGAAGAAAGATGTACAATTAAATTACAAATGAAGGGCAATATTTCTATGGATATTAATACATATAAAGTAAGGACGCTTTAATCCTGTAAAGATATCCAGAGTTATTGTTCATGGTGACATTTAGTTTGCAATGGATTATCTTTCTTAGGTGAGAATATACCTTTCTTGGCCATAGCATGTATGGTACTGTATATTCTAGTCAAAAACTTGCGGACACACGGACACACCGTTGCTACAAAATTTATCTTCAGTCTAAGACATACATACATTTTTGTTCTACAGCAAAACAAACTAATCACACTCCATGGGAGACAAAATCTCTGTTTTAATAATAATAATAATAATAATAATAATAATAATAATAATAATAATAATAATAAAATTGTTGGACATGACAGATAATTTATTTATGTGTAAACATTGTTGTACTAGAAACAGCTCCCAGGTATTCTAATATAGTCTTGTATTAATTGTTGACACAGAAAAACAAGAAAACGATATACAATAGACATGTCCAGAGAAAAAATTGGAAATTGCTTCTAAAACAGATTTTAAAAAATAGTTTTTCTAAAAGTGCTCAAAGTGACAAACATGGGCTGCTTGTAATTACAGCATGTTTGTGTTATTTAACATTTATTTCATGCCAAATGAAAATGTAACCATTGAGGGCTTTGGCACTTCTCCATCATGTGAGATGATAAGTTATTTTGAGATTCTATTTATCACATAGCATTAATGTTTGGCATATCTATCATATCAGATGAAAGTGATGTTGAAAATCTATGTATATTAAAATTTATTGTACATATGAACTTCACTTATTAAATAGCACACAAGCTGTATCATTAAAACACTGGCCTTAGACTAAGCAATGTTTAATCTGATAAATTGATATGGTCCAAGACACAATGAGGAGCATACTGCATAATGAATATGATTACCTAATATGGAATTGTTCCGATCACTGTAACTTTGATTCATGATGGAAATACAGATGACCAAAGCCATTGTTTTTCCTGTATGTCATGGAAGTTGTCCCCAGTCTTAACACTAAACTCTTAATGCTGAGTGCCAAGCGAGACAGCTGTTAGTACTATTTTAAAAAGTTGTTGGTGTGACTCGACCGGGGTTTTATTCCATTACCTCTAACATCCGATGTGAATACTCTACCATTAGGCCATAGGAGCTGTCCTCATCTTGTATAAAAGGATTCAGTGTTATATATATGTATTTAAATTGCTTGTGTGTTGCTTTTAAATCCTTTTGTTTAAAATTTTGTTTCATTCATTTTATTTTAATGATACTTTTCATTGGATTTGAATCTCTTTTCCGAAAATTGGCTTAGCCTGATTACATTAAAACATTTCTTCAGCAATATTATTAGCTCACTTTGGTTCATAGATCTTGTAAACATCAAGATAAAATGATTGGCTATTACCAAGGCCATTATGGACAACCTGTTAGCTAAATTGTAAACAACCTTTCTTTTTCTATATATTTCCAGTGTGATAATTTGATTCTTAGATGGGGCTATTATTTCCTAAATGATAATTTTCATTTTATTAATTATGCTGTTCAAAAATTAAAAATCATGTAGCCAGTCACGGAGCCACCATGTGATCTAAAATTGAGGCTCAAAACAGTCAATTGGTATTAAAATTATTCAGTCATATTCTTACACCTTGAGGAAACAAGATGCTTCTATTGTTGTTGCCAAATTGTTTTGAAGTTGATCTTTTTCTGGAAATTAGTGATTTATTCTCTCAAAAACTAAGCAAGTGTACTTATACAAAATTTTATAACGAAACAAAATTCAATGGAAATTAATTCTGGTGTGTTTGTGATTTAGATTTTTAATGTAGCCTTAACAATTTTTCAGTCATATCATTAAAATATATACAGTGTGAAAGTTTATAGTGATGTCTAGCACTGGGGCATCATGCCGCAGACATGTAGCATAATGCCCCACCCAGTCACATTATTCTGACACCAGGCCAACCAGTTCTAACACTGACCTCTTAATGCATAGTGCCAAGCAGGACAGCTGAAAATTTATTCTGGAATTCTATATGAAAACAAACTGTGATTCGACTGAGGATCTCTTGCCACCAGTCCAACAATCTAATCTGACATCAATGCCTCCATGTTGGAATTTCATCAAGATTCGAACCTGGATTTAATTGATAGGGCTTATATTTTTCAATACTTGGCATAAATTCTGGATTATATTCACTAAGCGAAAGGCCTAATTTGCAATTTTAACATTGTTTTATAGGGAAATAAATTATTTTGTTAAAATTTATAAAGCTTGTTGTCTTCACTCCTTTCTTTTGCTACTTTGTATGATCCTACATGTAACACATGTCAGAATATTGTGAAGACATTTTATTTATTACCTATCCTTAAGGACTTTGGCGCTTGACTATCTTGTCAGATGAATATGGTTGGTAAGATCCTTTTTAACAATGTTAACACAAGTGAATTTTATGTGATATACTTACATATTATAACATTTATAATGAGAAACAATAAAAAGGAAAAATCAGTAAAACAATAAAAAATATATACAAGTTGATACATCAAGCTAGAAATGTCATGAGATAAAATAAACATGAATATTTAGTTCTGCTACATTATTGTTGTATACACAAAGACATACATATATCAAACACAAATAGCAATATGCCGGCAAATAAAGCAAAATTTCATCAGTGTAATACTAGATCATTCCAGTCCTTAAATATTAAGTTAGCCTTTTGCATAATGCACAGTATTAACTGCCTAACTATAAGAAAGTGAACTTGCTTCAGTGTATTGTTCCTTATATAGTTAATTTTATCCTTGATACACTTCATATGCCATACAGCTGAGTGAGTGTCACCAATGCAATAGATATCTGAATCAATATTGGCAGTTCATGTGACAAAAATTGATTAACTCAAGACAGGTTTTCCCAACTCTGTCGATTATTGATTGATTAGCACTGACAATGATGGGGAAAAAAACATGAAATCAATATTTAATAGAAAGAGTTTGAAAAGTGTACAAGTACTAAAAATTGCTGCAAAGAGTTTGCAAAGTGTACATGTACTAAAAATTGCTGCAAAGAATTTTCAGTGTACAATTACTAAAAAATGCTGCAAAGAATTTGCAAAGTGTACAAGTACTAAAAATTGCTGCAGAGTTTGCAAAGTGTACATGTACTAAAAATTGCTGCAAAGAATTTTCAAAGTGTACAAGTACTAAAAATTGCTGCAAAGAGTTTGCAAAGTATACATGTACTAAAAATTGCTGCAAAGAGTTTGCAAAGTGTACAAGTACTAAAAATTGCTGAATGCAAAGAATTTGCAAAGGGTACAAATACTAAAAATTGCTGCAAAGAGTTTGCAAAGGGTACAAGTACTAAAAATTGCTGCCAAAGGCTAATCTGAACAGTTAGAATCTTTTTCAGTTCTTACTTGCATTCTTTAAAACAAGTAGAACCGGCGACAATTTAGAGTTCGGCATCAAACCATCATATACCAGAATAGTGTTCACTCAATAGAAACTTTAATTACTAAACTGCAAATAAGGATATCATAGACACCGAGAAAATGAAAATAGATCTAGGTTTGTGCTTGTGGTTTTTCATCACTCCCCAATGTGCTCATCTTTATACTTTTTCTTTTGTACAGACTTTCCCTCTTGTACTGTTGGAGTTCTTGATGCTTTTTCCTCTTAAAGAATCCACACTAATAATACAAATAGATAGAGTCAATATGTTATATATAAAAATATTACAAACTTTATATAGCAGATGCTTTTAAATCAGGAGAAATTTGTTGTGAATTTAGGTATCAACAGTTCTCTAAAGAAAATATATCACTGAAACAATAGGGTCCACATTTCATTAACTAAATTGGACACGTTTTGTAAGACAAACCAAACTTTTTTTAGTCAACAATTTAACAGACAATACAGACATTTTGATAATTACTTGTGAAAATTTGCATGTAACAAAATAACTGAACTATTGTAAAGGTGAAGAAACAACGGATGGGACAATTGTCAGGGTGGAAAAGGATGAAAACTCATAGCTCAACCCAATCCAAAATGCATGCATATGACAAGCTTGCTGCAAGATTACGACATTGGAGGAAGTAGCCCATTTCTACTAGTTTCTGTCCTGCAGTAAATATACATTAGGGTCTAATAATCGTTCCAAACAGGCGCAGAATCTGTTCTCTTTTAGTACTAGGTTCTAATATTTGAATGTGATGATGTCATCAACCGTTAATTGTACTATCAGAACTTTAACTATATATTTCTGTTCTGGAAATGTATACAAAAATTATTAAATGATGCAATCTGAAATAAAAAAAAGTTCAACATTTTATCTTGTAAAATTAGTTTTATGACATTATTTAAACCATGGTAGAAATGGGCTACTTCCTCCAATGGTTCATTTTTCCAGAGTTTGTAGCCATAATGGTGAAAATAAAGGTTTATTTGCCAGACTGGATTCATGCGATGGTTGTCCTAAAGTGATGCAAAGGTATGCTACTGTGTATTGAATGGGTATGTGTAGTTTTTCAGTCTTTGTGCGATTCTGAAGGGATAAAAGATGCGTGAGAAAATTTAAATCGAGTGGAGGGTTGTGGTCACGCTTGCATTCCTTATTATAATTGATAATACCGTTAAGTTGATTTCATGTTGTCATAAATTTTGTCTTGATTTATTGATAAACTGCAGACTCCTGTGGTTAAACACGCACTTGGGAATCTCATTTCCTTTATTCTTAGGGTATATTTCCTCTTGCATATCAAATCAACAATTGTTCAGAGGGCTATTGCATTTTAATCTTTTCATCCTCAAAGAAGATGGCCGTTATTTGATTTCAAAATGTCTTAAGGTACATAATCAGTTTCATCGAGTTTTTGTTGTCCAAAACTCACAAGTGCCATTCATCTAACATGTGCCGTAGACCTTTAAAAAAAAATATAAAACTAAAATTTAGGGCTCATTAAAGGATGATCTTGAATAAAACTTACTGATGGTTCTTGGACTTGATAATTGATTTTGGAATAATGAAATAAAATTGAAATGCTTTTGCCAACTAGGTAAATACTCGTTTTTTTCCCTGATTACTTAGTACATGTTCCTGTAACCAATTTCAGTGGATGATACCTGAATTACACAAGAAGCAGTGGAGGATGTAGAATTTTATTCTGAGGATTCTGTTTAGCAGAAGTGATTGAGAGTAATTCTAATGACATAATTGTTTTCACTTAATAGTTTATCATCGTGACAGATGAGAGGGAATCTATTTGACACCATCCTTCCCCAAATGGATTTCTACATGGAAGTAAATTAGTGTAACATTTCCAAAGCAATACATAACAAAAGTATAAGGAATTTACAGACACAGATCCCATTCATATTTCTATTATTATATATTATAAAATGATTTGATGACTTCAATCTTTTTTATTGTGACAGTAAGATCTCATTCTAATTGATGTTCACCATATATTAACATTTTCATTTTAATATTTGATATCACATACTTTTCCCACATCAAGAGCTAGAAAAATGGAGGTATGTGACCTTGTATAGAATAATTCAATAGATGCAATATCAGTTCTTCTGATGCAACTTAGGTTAGCTTTGTTTGCAAGCTTGCACAAGCTTCTAATCAGTGAGATTGCTGCAAACTTATCACAAGCTTGCCAAAAGTTTGTCATACACTTGCCACATGCTTGTCGCAAGCTTGCTACAAGCTTGCTGCAAGCTTGCCACAAGCTTCCCTATTACTAGCTTGCACAAGCTTGCAATTGGCAAGCTAGCCAAGGTTTCATATCTTAGCTTGCTGTAAGCTTGCAATTGGCAAACTAGCCAAGGTTTCATATCTTAGCTTGCTGCAAGCTTGCAATTGGCAAGCTAGCCAAGGTTTCATATCTTAGCTTGCTGCAAGCTTGCAATTGGCAAGTTTGCGCAAGCTAGCCATGGTTTCAAATGTAAGCTTGCTGCAAGCTTACAAAACAAGCTTGCAGCAAGCTTGCCGCAACCTTAAAAAAAAAGCTTGCAATTTTGGTTTAGGAATATCTTAAAATAATCCTCTCACCTATCTGAACAAGTCTTGCTTGGACTGTGAGTTACTCAGAATAGTAAAGGACTACTCAACTATGTAATTCTCATTAGCCAATGTTTCAATACTAAAGTTGTTACAAACCTTCCACAAGATGATGATGACAATGATCAACAACAGTATGCCTCCTGCTACTGAGCCTATTATAATCCAAATGTTGATATCATTTGGGGGAATGGAGATCTGGCTTATCACCAGTCTTGTCCTTTTCTGAAAGAAAACAGCAAAGAATATGAGCCAGATAAACTATTTATTATTTGATTCTTCAAATAAATAATTGGTGATATACAACTAAATATTTTATGAACTACAGAACCAGGCTATGTATGGTAACTATATGCTAAAAGTACTTGCTTATAAGTAGACTCCACCCCCTTTAGGGCAATAAAAAGTCAGTTTCTCATTGATAAGTTTGAGGCAGTGACTTCTCGTGAGTTTGTCTGAACTGAACCTTTGAAAAAATAAAACAACCCCAACTGGATGAATGAATGCATGGAAAGATAATGCCAAACATCAAAACTACATTGTATTATTGAGTGGAATATGTCACAAATAAATTGGCAACTTAAAAGTTTGTTCTAATTACATCCACTAAAATCATTGAAATTCATTAATATCATAAAATTCATGAATTCAATTATTGGTCACACACCAGTATAAAAATAGCTAAGAATTTACTCCACATGTCTTACAAATAAACATTGAAAGTTAATTCCACATTTGTGTGGTTCACAATAGCCTATACAAGATATAAGGTTACCTTGCACAAAGTCCAATAATTCATTGTCTGATAAAGTTTAGGAATTGTAAATCATCGATTAGTCATCATAGATATTGTCCTACTCCATTTCCTAAGCTTTGCTGTTTTATGGGGGTGCTAATGTATACACCAATTTTGTTTTCTGTAAAAAACACTCTAATCATATGGTGTGTTAAATGTATTAAAGGATGCAAAAGAATACATGTCAATTGTACTACAAGAGTCTGATCACCTTCTATTGCTTTGCACTCAGCAAATGTCAAACTCGAAGCTCCATCAAGGGTTGTAAAGTGAAAGAAAAACAAGTTAAGAGATTAAGGTCAACCATTTCTTGGATGAAGTATAGCTCTACTTGGACTGAACATGTACAATTTGGCTGTTCAATCAAAAGGATTGTTAACTTGAAAACAAAATGAGTGTTGCCTTTACAGGAAAAGAGATGGCTGGGTCATGAGCACTGGCAGAAACATTGAAGAATTAAATCTAACTTATGGAGAAAATAAAATAGAATTTAAATAAAACCTGATTGCATCAAAGACAGAGGTTATACAGCAAAACACAAATATTAAAATAAATAATGGTCTTTAGGACTTGCATTTCAAAATTAGAAACTGTACATCCTAGAAAGCACCCACAGTAAACAACAATCATGAACACTTCACTTTACTGAGGGTAGTATTGAGTTTATCCTTAATATTTTAAAACCCAAATAACTTTTGACAGAATGATTGTGTAAGAAATATCGCCATGAAACTGGGAAAACAATGCATGTCATATACTCAGTTCTGAATGGGAGTGGAGGCATGAAAATGTAAAAATATTTGAATTGTCCATATTTTTGTGTGCTGCAGACATTTATAGTTTCAAGAAATTACCTCTAGATTTATTAATTTTGTTATGTCATGCTTGAAAATGACTCCTACTCTGCATGAATCAAATTCTCAGTAAAAAATAATCAACTTATATGTGAATATATATCTATTAAACACCATTTTAAAAAAATGACAGTTATAGATTGTGACTAAAACTAACTACTGGAGATTTAATCCAATTTGTTTCCAAAAAAGGCTGTACATAAGTAAACTGTATATAATTATCAGCTTAAAACCTAAAAGCTCCTTCACTTTATTGCTGCTCCTGTACATATGTGTACTCCAAGATATAAAGTGGGAAACCTCAATGAGGAAAATGTTTAACATGAGAACAAACAAGTCAGTTTTCAGATTTTACAATGAGAGTAAGTTTGAAAACAATAACATTACGATCTGTGGAAATTGAATTAGTTGTACATGTCTACAGAAATAAATGCACCCTGTGTAGAAGGACTCATTTAAAACATGTTACCGTCACCTCTCTCATCTGTCAGTTGGGTGTATTTATTTATAGGTCTGTCTTTATAATGCCAATAAATAGGTCTGTTGCATGACTTTACTTTTCCTTAGTGTTGGGTTCTAGTCATGCTTGATTTTTAGAACAAGTCTCCTAGCAGGTTTTCTGAAATGTTGTGTAATGCATATTGCAGGTGTGTTGTTAATAACAAATCTTCAAAATTCTGTCATAAAGTCAATCACATAAATTTAAGATTTCAGATTCTCAACTTTGAAATGTGGGGTAAGATGATGGCAATGCTTAAATGTATAAATTAATCTCTATAGGCAAATCACTTCCAACAAGTGACCACCTTTCTTGAGAGACTGTTTTGTTGGCAGGTGTCCTCCAAATCAGGTTACAACCTACTGATTCACTATAAGAAATTGTATGATAAAACATCAAGATATTACTAAAAACACATGGACTTTATTATAGGAAATCATATTATATTTTCACTTAGTCAAAATTTACTAACATCTACCAAGCCTTGAGTTGCATTCAAACAACTATCAGCTTGTCTCATGCTCAGAATGAACTAGACAATATCAATGAATTGTTGCTTTCTCACATGATGACCTTACAACTGGTGCTTCAAACAGAAAGTGGAGTGATAAACTCAACAACAAAAATATGGCAGCATCTTATGTATCGAGACAGTTATCAATTTCAAGAAAGAATGCAGGAAATTGTCCTTACAAGAGTATTAAATCCAACCTTTAGAATATGCAACATTTCCAACACATTAAATACTTAATAAAATCAGTCTGTAGCAAGCACAATGTTCTCCTTCAAATGCCCTATTTAGAAGAATGAAGGCCACTGAATGGCCAAAACAATTACTGGATTTTGTCAGCATTATTTTCTTTCGAAATAATGCTATATGTGGGTAAACTGTACAGAACAGTAATCTAAAACCAAAATCTGAATCTAAAACCATTGTAATTTTATCACTTTTGCCACATGTTCTCTCATTTGAAATGCAGATGACGAGGGGCCAAACTTTGATCATGAGTACATACAATTCTTTTCCCAACACGAGTAATTGCTGCATATATACTTTTTTCTTTTAAATACCTACTCTCATTTATGTAATGTCAGCAATTAGTTTCTTTCTTATGATGAATGCATTGTAATTCTGCTAAATATTAACATTATAGGCTATGGGAATTGTATTATTTGTGCCTAATATATCACATATGCATATATACATACAAAATTGAATCAAAAAGGTTTTACAATAAAGCAGTATTACAAGTAATGGCACTGAAATTGTTTCTTATTTAAAACAT
This sequence comes from Potamilus streckersoni, assembly GCA_016746295.1. Lineage (NCBI taxonomy): Eukaryota > Metazoa > Mollusca > Bivalvia > Unionida > Unionidae > Potamilus > Potamilus streckersoni. The sequence goes on along the minus strand of JAEAOA010000745.1, from coordinate 4,628,288 downwards.
GGACTTACCAAAGCAAATAATTTTTCAGGAATCTTAAAATTCACATATGGGTCTGATACCTCTGCCCTTGATATGTATGTTATTTCTCGTAGACTCTGCATAAAATGTAAAAAAAATAATCAATAAAAGTGCTTGTCTTAACACTGTACATTGCAATTCAATACTTACTTATAACTGTTCATTTCAATTCAGTTTTTTTCTTATCACAGTACATCTCTTTAATTTGGTACTTGTCATATCACATAACATTTATTTAATTCAGTACATTTATCACAGTACATTTATTTCTGTATCTTTTATCAGATTACATTTCTTTAATCCTAAGTTTCTTATCACAGATTTCTTAAATTCTGTACTTTTCTTATAACAGTATATTTGTTTAATTCTGTACTCTTCATATCACTGCATATTTCTTTAATTCAGTATTTTTCTTATCAATGTACACTTCACTTCAACGCTTTAACTATCAATGTACATTTCAATTCAGTAACTTTCTTATCACAGTACAATTCTTTAATTCAGTACTTTTCCTATCCAGTACATTTCTTTTCAGTATTTCTCTTATTGAAAACATTTATTTGATTCAGCACTTTCTTAGCACAGTACATTTCAATTCAATACTTTTCTTATCATTACATTTCTTAATTCAGTACATTTCTCATGAATGTACATTTTAATTCAGTAATTTTGTTGTCACAGAACATTTGAATTAGTACAATTCTAATCACTACATTTAAATTCATTTACTTTTCTTATCACTACATTTCCTTAAATTTTGTAATACTGTACATTTCAATTCAGAACTTTTTATCACTGTACATTTCAGTTTGGTAGTGTTCTTATCACTATTCATTTCAATTCAGATATTGCTTAATTTGGATGTTTTTGTGTATTTATATTAGTATTCATAACAAATGTATTTATATTAGTATTCATAACAAATGTATTTATATTAGTATTCATAACAAATGTATTTATATTAGTGTTCATAACAAATGTATTTATATTAGTATTCATAATGTATTTATATTAGTATTCATAACAAATGTATTTATATTAGTGTTCATAATGTATTTATATTAGTATTCATAACAAATGTATTTATATTAGTGTTCATAACAAATGTATTTATATTAGTATTCATAATGTATTTATATTAGTATTCATAACAAATGTATTTATATTAGCATTCATAACAAATGTATTTATATTAGTGTTCATAACAAATGTATTCATATTAGTATTCATAACAAATCTAATATATGAATGTATTTGTACACAGTGTTTTTTCAGCTCTGAATGGTTGTTCATTAGTGTTTTAATAGAAATATGTTGCCTAGCTACAAGATGCATATTTGTACCAAGAAGTTTCACAAAGAAAAATAGAGTTTATTGTTCTATTTACCATATACAGTTAATGAGTTTGCATTACCTAGATCATAACGCTATGTGACATTTCTAAGTATTACATTACAGTGTGGTGAATAACATTTACTGACATGGAAATGAAAGTTATGCCCCACTGACCTTTGTATTTCACTCTTTTACCAATTTTGTCAGCAAAAATTGTGAATACTCTAAGTTCAGCTTGCAGATACAGTTGTAGAGGTATCAATATAAATGTGCAAGTATTTACAAATTCTAGATTTGTTGCACATGTGACACTGAAATCTTGCATTCTCACCACCAAGAATTGTTCAAAGATTTTTGTAACCCTATATGTAAAATCTGATGATAATGAAAAGTCAGGTGATATTATATCCCATACGATAAAAACTTTTCTTATCTACTACAATAAACATGACCTTCCGATTTTTAAAGTGAATTTTCCTCGCATTCTGAAACTATATAACAAGTCTAGCAAGACATCACTAATATAAGTCTAATGACAGGTCACTGATAAAATAGGAAACATGATTATTTTTGGACACTTAATCATTAGTTAGCCTGACAGAAAGATCGACAGATCAGGAGACAATGCAAATGTTGCTAAGTCTCGCTCCATAATAACATACTTCATAAGCAAAGACATTATTAGTAGCTAATAAATTAATGGATGCTGTGATTTTGGTATTGCATTTCAGACATACACATTCACTGTTACTGTTAAGAAAATTCAATATTGCATTGCAGATGTATACAATAACTGTTAGTGTGAACTGAAATACTGCTGCATTGAGCAAGGATACAAACTTGATCCCACCAGTATCAAAAGCCTGTTTTCAAAAATGTTTCAGTGAACTTTATACAAAGAAAGCTACAGGACTTTATCAGATTTTTCAAAGACTCATGAAAACTTCTGTGTCAGCTATTTCTGATAACATATATTCAAAATAAATTTAAGTATTGCAGCCTCATCTGTCCCCAAAATATGGAAAACTGCTAAACTAATGCCAATTTACAAATCTGGTTCTAAGAATGACTCTGTAACTACCTGTCAATCTGAATACTACCAAACTTGTCAAAATTGATTGAAAAACATGTCCATGATTCATTCTTGTCATATTTAACCAGACACTTGCTATCACACACTAATTAATCTATCTTTAGAAAGAAACATTCATGCAACACCACCTTGTTCCCCTAACTGATAAATGGCTTCAAGTACTTGACCAAGGTAGAATAATAGGTTCTGTATTTGTAGATTTTAAGAAAGCTTTTGACATGGTGGATCATGAAATCCTTTCAAAGAAAGAGAAAATTTACCAATGACATGAAAACACAATTATATGGTTTACTTCATTCTTAAGAGAATGCAACATGTTTATATAAATAATGTTCATCTGAACCTGAAACAATTAAATATTCAGTACCACAAGGTTCAATTATAGGAACATTACTGTTTTATATTGTTTATAAATGACCTACCATTTTTGTTAAGGGACTCAATATTTCTATGTAGATGACACAATATTGTCAGACATCCAAAACAAAAAGCATGAACTGGAAATGTCTTTACATGATGCCCTATAAAAACTGGACAACTGGTGGACATGTAATGGTATGGTGGTAAATACTGGTAAAACTAAAATATTACATTTATCAACAGAAATGAGGAATCTTGACAGTGATGAAAATTTCCAAATGGTCTGTCATGATAATGTACTTGGTGTTTTGACAGGCAATAACCTATCATGGACTGAACATATCAAACATATCAGTAAGAAAAGTTAATTCAAGTTTATGGCTTCTTAGTAGGATAAAACATTTTCTCCATGAAAGGCACAGAAAACTAGTTAATAACAGTTACATACAACCCTATTTAGACAACTGTAATTTACCATGGGGTAATTCAAATGATAAAAACATAGCAAAGCTAGCACATCTTCAAACAAGAGCATTTGTACTAATTGAAAATTTATCTGGTAAGTTAAAATATTACCTATTAAAGACTGAATCTGGTTGAGAAAAGCCAAATTAATCAACATGATGTCCAATAATAGTGTTCCTCAATATTTACAATCACTATTTCAGTATAGGCTACTTGGTAATACTCCCAACCTGTAATCCATATCTACCAAACATTATAAAATTCCCAAACCAAATAAGGAATTACATGTATTCAAAAACTCATTAACATCATATGAATAACACTACTGACTCCTGTGAAGTCTAATATGGATGGAAGTTAATCCTTAACTTTTGCTCAAAATGTGTTTGCAAAATAATATAGTGACAAAACTGTTGAATAATTAAAATACCTTATCTGATGGAATGTGTTTCTCAGCAATGTTAATATTCACATCCACTGTTTTCTTTTCTTCTCCTTTTACAGCACCTACATTACACGTGACCTGATGACACTGATAGTTTTCACAAGTCTACAAAAAGATTTTGATTGGATTTATTTTTTCTGTACATAAAACCTGTAAGAAAAGGTATATTATATGACATGAATTAAATTAACTTATAAGAAGGAATGTTAGACATTATAATTTGCAAAGATAAAGCACGATATCTTCATTCCTTGACATAAGGGTTCACATGGGAGGGCCGGGTATTGGAACAAGAAATACCAGATACAAAATCAGATGAAGAAAACAAAATGGACATTCAAGACATGATATATAATTTAGCTTCAAAGTAAACATAAGGAGAGTGAAAAAATGTATATGATTATGGATGATCGGTCAAGAGGAAATAAACATTACATGCTATCATGATATAAGAGTCACAACATAACATGCCTTTACAATAAATAAGTACATTAACTTTTTTGTGTAAATGACCTTGGAATGTTTAAATTGGGTAGATAGTTATATTTTCAGGTAGTCCAATTAATTGCATCAGGTCGTATATTGTTAACACTTGTGTTTTGGGATCTGATCTCACCTATTCCTATGACACTGCCATGATTTTTAAAGACATTACAGATATGAACTGTTTATAGATAATATACACTGTAGCTCATGTATTAGTTATTTGATGTTAATTTTGGCAATGTGAGTTACAGTCAGTTGAAAAGACCTTTTGGCAATGTGAATTTCAGTCAGTTGAAATTACCTTTTGGCAATGTGAGTTTCAGTCAGTTGAAATGACCTTTAGGCAATGTGGGTTACAGTCAGTTGAAATGACCTTTAGGCAATGCAAGTTACAGTCAGTTGAAATGACCTTTAGGCAATGTGAGTTACAGTCAGTTAAAATGACCTTTAGGCAATGTGCAAAGCATATTTCCATGTAAAATCTAATGTCTTAAAGAACTCATCAATCCATGTGAAATAATACATCCATACCTCATGTTACTTATTTGAACCATACTGTTAAATCAGCAGATCATCAACTGTTTAATAAGTATAAAGGAGCTAATCATCTGTGAATATCCTATTTCAAATGGTCATTTTGGTCATGTAACTCAAGTGTCTGGATTATTCATGTGACTTCATTATCTCATCATGTGACTATTACCAAGGTTTAACAATGTGTCATATTACAAAATAAATGGATTACTTGTACACTGTTACCCTAATGAGCAGAAGACTGTCATATTAATAAGTCCATTATGTAATTTGACATGTTAAACCATGACAATAATTCATGCTGATATTTTGATCATGTGACAGACTCATTACAAATCAATATGTCACACGACCAATAAAACAAACATTTTTCATGATTATAAATATATAATAACACATTTCAATATATTATCATGCATAGTGACGTGTAATGGAAAACAAGCTTTAAATTCGACTGTTATGCTTATTTGGACTTCAGGTTTTTCAGTCCTGACATTGCTATTTCCTGCCACAGGAAATAAAATCAGCATGAATTAAAAAAAAAAGCAAACAATGATGCATCAAGAAAGACAATTATGAGTCTGGGCATTATCCACAAGCATAAAGACAATGGACTCAACAATGATGGATCAAGAAAGACAATTATGAGTCTGGGCATTATCCACAAGCATAAAGACAATGGACTCAACAATGATGCATCAAGAAAGACAATTATGAGTCTGGGCATTATCCACAAGCATAAAGACAATGGACTCAACAATGATGGATCAAGAAAGACAATTATGAGTCTGGGCATTATCCACAAGCATAAAGACAATGGACTCAACAATGATGCATCAAGAAAGACAATTATGAGTCTGGGCATTATCCACAAGCATAAAGACAATGGACTCAACAATGATGCATTAAGAAAGACAATTATGAGTCTGGGCATTATCCACAAGCATAAAGACAATGGACTCAACAATGATGCATCAAGAAAGACAATTATGAGTCTGGGCATTATCCACAAGCATAAAGACAAAGGACTCAACAATGATGCATTAAGAAAGACAATTATGAGTCTGGGCATTATCCACAAGCATAAAGACAATGGTCTCAACAATGATGCATCAAGAAAGACAATTATGAGTCTGGGCATTATCCACAAGCATAAAGACAATGGACTCAACAATGATGGATCAAGAAAGACAATTATGAGTCTGGGCATTATCCACAAGCATAAAGACAATGGACTCAACAATGATGGATCAAGAAAGACAATTATGAGTCTAGGCATTATCCACAAGCATAAAGACAATGGACTCAACAATGATGCATCAAGAAAGACAATTATGAGTCTGAGCATTATCCACAAGCATAAAGACAATGGACTCAACAATGATGCATTAAGAAAGACAATTATGAGTCTGGGCATTATCCACGAGCATAAAGGCAATGAACTCAACAATGATGGATCAATAAAGACAATTATGAGTCTGGGCATTATCCACAAGCATAAAGACAATGGACTCAACAATGATGCATCAAGAAAGACAATTATGAGTCTGGGCATTATCCACAAGCATAAAGACAATGGTCTAGACTCTTTTGCATATTCAAATTCACATGTATTAAGACAATATAAAATATTCTATACGTATTTAACATATTTAAATCCTTGTCTACAAAAGCATAGAACTGGCTCTATCACATTCTTCATATTTAACTATCAATATAAACATCATTAAATGTATTGCAAAATCTGGAAATTTGATCACCATGCAAATATATGAACAATCTTACAAGATCAAGTTTTGATGGATCCTGAACTGTCAATTCTAACGTCTGAATGCCATGTGAATTGTCTCTTTTTCGTCTTTGCTGATTAGGTAATGGTAGGTCTATAAAGCGTGTTGTTCGTTCTATGGGCCCCACAGTTGTAGATGACATCAGGATTTTGTCACTATCTTGAAGTGGTATAACACAGCCTGCTGAGGCATTCTAGAGAATCCAACAGAAAACAAATCCATTCACTTTGATTTACATCATTTACTGTATAAATGCATATCATCAAGAAAATCCTTGTTTGAGCAAATAGAAACAATCTAATATAGCAGTACTTCCCAGACTCACAGAGCAAAGTATCTGTTTATTATAACAATATACAACACAATTCACCTGTGCATAAAGATTTTAGTGACTTTGTTTAACTTGAGTACTTACTCAAGCATGCAATTATCACTGTCATTGGTCTTATATTTCCTAAATTGTTACATATATTAACTGCACATATGTAACTGATCTCTGTACTTAAACGACATTTGTATGGCTACTATTAAATCTATTGTACTTCAGTTGCTTTATTTATTACATTAACTTCTAAGGAATATTGGGACTGGTTATAAATGATGCTGTCATCCCAGTTTTCAAATCCTGTTTATTTTATAACATTCACTTCCTTTTAAGCAGATACAGTGGGTCTGTATGCAACAGTTTCTAAATAGAATCAATTAGTTATTCCTGACTTGTATACATTTGCTGAGACAAAATGTTCTTTAAATATTTAATGTTTCTTCTGCCAGTTCATAAAATAACAAAAGAAGTAAAAATTAAATGACAACTGTACAGTAACCAGTTGTATGAATCTGTACAGTAACCAGTTGTATGAATCTGTACAGTAACCAGTTGTACGAATCTGTACCAGTTGTATGAATCTGTACAGTAACCAGTTGTATGAAGAAAGAAGTGCAGAGCTTCCTCCTGATCCATAATTCATTGCCAACAAACAGAAAACAGTTTATTATCCCGACATAAAGTAAATAAAACTGTAGCAAATCAATTATTAACCACTTCAAAATTTAGAATAATTTGAATAACTTCTTTAATTCCATCCAAAAGTCTTTTGTTACATGCAACCTCAAAAAATCAGAAGCTAAAGACTGAAACAAATTAATACCTTTAGTCATTTTAGATTTACTATAGTTAAAGGTTTGATATGTAAATTTCTGCCCTGTTAAACTACCAGTTAAAAAACAAATTCAGAAAAAGCAAAATCTAATATGTTTGCTAGATTTTATTTATTTGAAATTTAATGTTCAGGAAGTTTATTATTGGTTCCAATAGTGAATAGAACCCAAACCCCTACCCCAACCATAATGCTACGAGTATGGAAAATAAAATGGCCAATAAGTATGAAATATAACATTATTACTTTTTATGCATCACAAAAGGCTAGATTTCAACTAAAGAATTTTATCATCAACTGGTAATTTTTATTCATAAGACTGTCATCCTGTAACCATGGTGACCTAAAGAAGGATTCTGGGATTGAATTCAGTTCTGAGGATACACACAGTATAAAGCATTTTAATTCATGATAAGCCATGCTTGTTGACAAGACTATCAAAACTTTAAGAACAATACAGGGCAATCTTTCATGTAAAAATGCATTGACCAATGAAAAACCTACACAACACTTCTCATTATAATGACATAGTTCCTGAATGGACCTGTAATACAAGATACTATTTTCCTGTAAAGTTATGTTTCTTCTTCAAATACATTACCCAATAATAAGTAGATCTACTGCTACCTTAAAAGTCCAGTCCTCTCAGGATAAACTTGTTAGTTAGGTGGCAGGTAGAGCAATCTCCCATTGATACAAGAATTGGCACTATAAACCCAGTGAATACTTCAGTTACTACTAAAGCAGGAGACAAGCTTTTGATATCGATGAAACTGAGAGGAGATTGGAATGATTATAAATATTATAGTAAGGTAAGTATTATGGAGGAAACAAATTTTACTAGAAAAAACATTTGGTATCATCTCAAATATGTTACCTGGTACTAATACCTTAAGAAAATTGTTAATAAGTTGAGGGAGTTTCATCCCATTAATTTGGAGAGGCTTCGTTGGCTCTTCTAAGGTACATGTGACCCCTTCTAGATAATCCGAGTCAAGAACAGACTCCATTGGTGGTGGGGGTCAGCTTTGAAAGGGAAATATTTGTCATCCTGCAAATCTACTGGAGTCCTTATGAAGCTGTCCAAAAACATGGGAAGGTAACCAGTTGCAACATAGCTCTAAGTTCTACTACAAGCTATGATATTTGGGATGAAATATCTCTAAGGTAAAATCTGGAGAATATGTACTCTAGCCTGAATTCAATGCCATGTATTATATCAGTTAGATCCAAATTTCCCTCACATATGCCAGGCTTGTGGTTACTGATGTCCAAAAGAATTCATTTGATTTTGTATCATCTCCTGATATGCAGAACAAGTTTTAGTTATACAGCATGAAAGTGTCAGCTGATTTATCATCCATTTCCTCTTGGAGGGGTAAGATGAGGCATGATCTCCCTCAATGCACATCTTCAGTCCTTTTTCACTACCTGACTTCAGAGGTCACATTACCTCCAATAGGTGACTATGAGATGAAGAGCCCTAATTAGACAGGTATTTAACAACAAAAGACTCATTCCCATGCACAGAAATATGTTCTTGGTAATGAAAGCAGGGGGTGTTATGAGTTAGAATGTCATATTAATTCGAATTACAAGTAGTTCTATTCAAATGATAGAGCACATGACTCGCTAATTCTGCCTGCCATCACTCGTGTGAGTAGGTTGGTTGGTTGGTTGTTGGGCTTAATGCCATTTGTCAGCACATGATACATGGTGGCCAGTATTAATGGTGGAGGAAGAAACCAGGAAATCGCCAGAAAGAACCACCGACCCACGAACAGCTACTGGCAAGATCTCTCACATATCCACATTTGCCAAATCCGAGACTTGAACCCACACAGACAGCGGTGAGATGGCAGTAAGCTATAACAGACGATGCTTTAGATCACTCGACCACTCCAGGCTCCTGTGTGAGTAGGAACTAGGTCTTATATGATAGGTGAACCAATGAAACCATCGAGTGTAGTTCAAATAGTCTTACTCATCCTGATCAGCACCAATCATAAATCAACTTTGTTCATAAAACTAACACCATTAGACGTTATTTTTCCTAGTAAAATGTTTCTTTAAAAATATTTACCCAATCATAAAACCTTAGTAGAACAACCCCTAACTTGCAAATCCAGCCCTCCCTGTTGCTACATTTAAAATATGGTGCCTGTGTATTGAAGTCCATACCCAAGTGAACTTGAACTTGATAAAAAAATATATGCCTACTGGTTAATGTATGATCTTGCTCACAATACAGATATCCACAACCGCAGTCAAAATCTTTGACCTTAAAATAATGTCACAGGGGTCAAGCTAGATTTGAATTTCATGGAGAAGTGACTTCTCCATTTGGACAGAACAGGAGGAAGTGAGAGCTAAACCTGGAGAAGGGGAAGCAAAGCAAAGCAATGCAATATATATATATATATATATATATATATATATATATATATATATATATATATATATATATATATATATATATATATATATATACATACACACACACACAGTGGAACTCACTTATCTTGACCTTGGTTACCTCGCCAACCCTATTAAGTTGAAGTTTTTGAAGTGGAACTACCAAATTCTCTCTTTGTCTTAACATTTTCTCATCAGTTAGATTCTTTTATGTCGACAAACCCTGCTATCTTGAGCACAAAAGAGTGCCAAATTTGCCAATTAATGTTATCTCGATCCCCATGACCAATCAATGGCGATTTTTTCCCTTTATTGGTGACAAAGATGTTCCATCTGTCGACAGACTTTTTGGTTATTTAATTTGTACAAACAATCGTGGCTTTCAACTGGATAAATAAAAGGGAGAACAGAAGGAAGTTACAAACTTAACTAAGTAAGGCATTGGAATCAATCAGTACACAAACGATCCTTTGTCTGTATAGATAACACCTTCTTAGCAGTGCATTGTTACATCATAATCAGATTATGCTGATGTATGGCAGAGTACTGTATGTTTTGACAGTCAATTATGCTACCGTACAATGCCTACAACTGACCGACTTCTGATGACGTGAATAGAACATATAAAATTAATCCTTCTGTTTGTTGGTTGTTACAGCACTTAATCTCAGCAAGAAGAAATAGCAAACAACAAATAAATAACTTTTGCATAATTAAAAATAATTATTTCTCGAAATACAGAAGTGAAAGAATCCCTATATTGGGTGTTAACTACATTAATATATACAGTCCAATATTGCCAGGTGTTGACTTGTGCAAGTTTCATTCCTGGAAATGGAGATACTATTTTGCAAGAATACGGTCTTTCGATTTTTTAATTTACACGTACTTCTTGCGACTGGTTACGTTTATGCTAGCTTATGACTCACCAATAAAATGATCATACTTGGTTAAATGCGCATGTGCTGAGTTCACGTAGCATGTGATCACTGTCCGCATGTTCACTCCAATGACAGTTCACTCACACTTGTTGATCTTGTCTGAAGGATAACATGTGTAGCTATTCTGTTTATGATACTTTTCAGAGCTGTCAGAGTGAATTGACTCACAAATTTAATTTTGACACTGGTTAGCTTTTTGTGAAAACGAACTACACCCTGCACGTTTATTTTGTGATTTTGTGAGCGATCTTTGCCTTTGCAATGTTAGAGAATATAATAAAGGTTTGTATCGAGAATCAATGGTGGTTTGTATTGCATACTGGTAAATCTCTGCTGATAGTTTGTGCACATATGCCTTTTGTTGTTAACAAACATGTATGTATATTTTTATGGCATTGAGATCGCTTCATCAAACAAATTGCGGCAACACTGTTGTGTAAAAAAAAAAAAACATCCAAAAATATGTGCATGTACATTCTCATTTATTAACACACATCATGTACAAAATGAAATATCAAGCACATGTTATTATATCGACGCTATATTGGTTTTTGTTTATCTTGATAATCAGTTATCTCGATGCTTTTTGGCAAACCCCTAGGCAGGCGACATAACCAGGTTTGACTATATATATATGTGTGTATGTGTGTGTGTGTGTGTGTGTGTGTGTGTGTGTGTGTGTGTGTTGGTTGGTTGGTTTCATTCTCTTATCTAAATAAAGCCCTCTATTTTCCAATATGCATATTTTCATTTAACATTGGTTTTAAGCAATAATTCATATTCATTAGAAAATTTTCTGAGTTCTATCTATATTGTAAATACATTTGGTGCATGTTTAAAATCATTGATTTGCAGTGTATTTTGGAAATAGGACTTAAAAAGAGAACAGAAGCCATACAATTGTAAATCATTTGTAAGTGAGCAACTAGATTACAGTATTGTAATTTCAATTTAGTACAAATGCTTGATTAACTACCCTTGTTCAAGAATTTTTCTGTTTACTTTCTAAACATTAACTATAAAATGGCAATTGAAAAGATTTCTAAACCTGTTTAAAATAACCCTTGTACATGAGAGCAAATGCACACGTCTTTCAGACCATACTGTTCATCTTAATTTCTTTGTACCAGATAGAAAACTTTATCTGTTGCTAGACGACACATTGAAGAATTAAAGTCAGTTTATGGATGAACCGAATTGATACAGCCAAAATGCAAGTGCATTTTTTTTTAGAAAGGGTGGTTTTCTTAATGTAACCTCTCTCTTTATAGCTTGATTTTATAGCTTCATAAACCGTTTTAAATTCATTGAGAGGATTGAAAATGTACGGTTTATTATTTGTCTATGTAATTGGTGTAAGGTTAGGCATTGCTCAAATAGTATTAGTTTTACTGCATTTTTTTAAATTAGTATTTTCACATAAATTAGTGAAACCAGAATACATCCTTGACCTTACAACATCTCGAGACTCTTCAATAACATAAATATTTAGACTCTATGAATTATATGAGTTTCTGAACAAATTTGCCCAATCTTTTATTAATAGAGACAATCTAATAAAGCAGTACTTCGTACTTCCCAGATTCACAGATGGCTGCCATTATGCCTTCAGGTTCCAAACTGATTTTTAAATTTTATGAAGAAAATACTGTACACGCGACAATTAAAATATTCATATTCCCAATTCTATTCTTAAAACTACAAATTGCTTTTTACATAAGCTTAAGTTTCAAAACACAAGTTTATATATTTTTATCATCAAAATACAACTATGGAAATCGGGCAGTAATAGTTGCTAACTTACTCGGAAAGGGTAAATGATCAATCAGCTATCAAAACACATGCCTGTAAATGTGCAAGAGTTTGGTTGTGGGCCCAGTTGAAATGAACACCAACTATTTGATAGTTTGAAGCCTACATTTGGAATTGAGCTATAACTTACACTAGAACTTAAACCTCGCCAGGGCAAGGAAGCATCACATAATGGATGGTCATTCAATGTTCCTCTAAAAAAATCACAGGGAAAGTTGTTTTTGCTTTCATGGCAGAAGAAGGCAAAGTTTAAATGTTTTAGGTGACTTAGCCACCCACTTCACCTGGTAACATGTCAGATTACCATACATTTATTAAGTATAATGCAAACTATAAACTCAAGTTAAAACACAGTTATATATACCAGTCACAGTGTTCATAAACTCAGTGAAGTACAAATATGCAAGCAGTGACCTTTGCTTGAACCCAATGTCATATTGGTCTTGGTTTTAAAAGAGTGTTGATAAGTTAACATTAAGATCCTTTCATTTAGAAAATTAAAACTAAAATTAAAATTAAAATTATGCAAGAAGTGTTTTAATTAAATTCCCATATCTATGCCTCCAATCATGCAGGAGGAGTTGTACTAAAATAAGTAGTCGTTCTGGATGCGAAATTATAACAGTGTTCTTGTGAAAAGTCATATCCATACAACCATCCATTCAAGACAAATACCCATTATAAACATGTCCATTCAGGCAGCAATTTCTGAAGTTGTATCATAATCAGTTAATACAAGCACAACCAGTACCGGATTTAGGCATAAGCTAAACAAGCTTCAGGTTACAATTTTTATTCCGAGCCAGCTAGAGGTCATAAAATATCCATCTATTCTGGAGGAATATTGTCATGATAGCCACTATGGCAGCCACAGGGATCGTTTGGTCAGTATTAATTTTAGTCTAGAGAAACCCGACATTTGGATTAAACTCTTAAGTTTCCTACAAATGCCAATAATAGCTTAGAAGTCATCGTTATAATAAATTTGTGCTAAAGCTCTTCATGTCTATAACCAGCAACTCTAAAAATTAATTATACATGTATTTCTCAAACCTGAATATATAAACACCCATTAAAAAGTTATTGTGCTTTATACTTGCCTAATACATGTTTGTGTATGAAAATGGACTTGTATATCTTTGATTATGGATACTGGACTGGTATTCTTTGTGCTGAATATTGAACTGGTGAATTATATGCAAATATTAATAGCCCTGCCCCAATTTTATTATTAATTTGTATGAGAAAGGAATTAGTAATCTGAGCAGTATAAGAAAGACCAAATATTTCTTGATGCTGCTGTAAAATAATGAGAACTAGTCAATGCTTACAACAATCACTGCCAATGTCTTGTCCTTATTGGCAATGGGGACTGTGATAATAATGGTAGCATTTATTAGAGGACTTGGTCCATGATTGATCAGATGGTATCTGTGTTGTATATAAAGGGTTCTATCACTCTCTGGGTCATTCTTGTACTCCACCTGTTCCGACACAGATTTGCTGCAAAAATATAGATAAAAGGTAAAAGTTGGAGAAAAATGTGCACACAATAGCATGACAAATGAATTGAAGACTGGAGCATGGGAATCTAAATGCATGGCATCCATATATATATATATATATATATATATATATATATATATATATATATATATATATATATATATATATATATATATATATATTGGACAGGAGCCTATTATGCTGTGTGATAATCTTGAAACTAAAGTCAACACAAGTTCACAAGCATAAAAAATACTCCACTGGCCAAAGTGAATTTATAGAAATCCAATATCAGTTCATCCTTTCTTCGTTATAATAGAGTTCTGAAACTTTGTTTCATATTATTTAAACCAGATTAATGGTCAGATCTCTACTATTTTTTTTTCTTAATTAATTACTGCATGAAGTGTTTTAGTGAAAACCCAATGTCGACATCATTCATGCAAATGGGTAATGATATTCAATATGGTCACTGAAGTGCGATGTTGGAAAATGGGTAATGATATCAATATGGTCAATGAAGTGTGATGATGGAAAATGGGAAATGATATTCAATATGGTCAATGTAGTGCAATGTTGGAAAATGGGAAATGATATTCAATATGGTCACTGAAGTGCGATGTTGGAAAATGGGTAATGATATTCAATATGGTCAATGAAGTGCGATGTTTGGAAAATGGATAATGATATTCAATATGGTCAATGAAGTGTGATGATGGAAAATGGGTAATGATATTCAATATGGTCAATGAAGTGCGATGTTGGAAAATGGGTAATGATATTCAATATGGTCAATGAAGTGTGATGTTGGAAAATGGGTAATGATATCAATATGGTCAATGAAGTGCGATGTTGGAAAATGGGTAATGATATCAATATGGTCAATGAAGTGCGATGTTGGAAAATGGGTAATGATATCAATATGGTCAATGAAGTGCGATGTTGGAAAATGGGTAATGATATTCAATATGGTCAATGTAGTGCAATGTTGGAATCCAGCTGAGCACCATTTTCATTCAGAACTCACTACAAATTGCTAAAGTGCCTTAGTGAAATCACACTGTCCGTATGACTAAGAACACATAGCTACAATTTTTGGGGATGATAGCAGCACTATCTTAAGACAGGAAACACTTTATACAGTATTTTTTTCAAATGAAATGTAGGTAGGGTAATCCATTCTGGAAATGTAGATGTTACAGGATTTTTCAAAATTTGGCAGGAATGTTGGACCAACCACAGATGTATTTTCCTTAAAACTCCAAGACTAGAATTAGCGATGATAAAATGTTTATGACAGACATGATGTTGGCCATAATGAAGGTCTAATAATCACTATTAACACCTGGGACTAACTATGTCTCATACAGTCAGTTGACATCCTGTGTTAAAAGAGCATCTATTCAGGGGAAACAGCAATAAGGTTTGTAAGATGGTTCTCATGGTGATTGGAACCATTTTTTATTCACGATCCACTACATATCATAAGAAGTCTTTCAGGAAATGTTCATGTCTATATGAAGCACGGGGATTGAACTGATTGTCACATCAGCAGCATTTGTCATTTACAACTAACTAGATATCATAACAAGTCTTTATGCTAACAAGTTAGTACAACTAAAACCTTGCATCAAGACCATTGACCCCAATATCAATGTCAGAAAGCCGACTATCAGCATTATTTTTTTTGGAATACAACCAAATACAAAGGCCAATCAAACTTCCCTCCAATAAGTCACTGTGTTTACATGCACAGCGATGTTAAAATATCCAGGCAGGAAGCAGTAACCTTTGTCATGACACCAAGGTTAGTTAGGTCTGGTTTTCAAAACAACTTTGCAAAACTAGATATTTTACCATTCATGCAAAAGCAGATAGGAGATTTTCAAGTTGGCCACTATGGTGCCATGTTGTAAATCAGATAAGCACCATGTACACTCACAACTATCTATGATTATTCCTATAGTATTTCAGTTTAATCTCTATGACTAACCATTCAGAATAAGGACCACATATTTTTCAAATAAAAATGTAGGCAAGGTCATCTAGTCTAGATAAGTAGCTGTCAAAGTTTGGCAGGAATATTGGATTCATTTTTATTTATAACATGACGTGACAAAAAACATGACACAAAACATTTTTATGTCCATAATTTGCTCACAATGACAGCTTAATCATTTCTATGTTCAAATGAAACCAACTACTTGCAAGGGTACAAGGTCGGACATGGCCTGTTGACAAGAAGAATGAGAATGGAAAGGGAGGGAAGCACATAAAATCACGTCTTTCTGCATACTATAAATAACCTTCTGCTTCATAACTTAGACTGTGAGTCTTGGAGAAAAGGCATCCATGATGGGTTGTTGCAAATTCCATCAACCTGATCATTAAATACAGATTAAGCAATGGAAATTGGGAGTATATTATTTTTTATTATTATTATGACTTTATTTAAAGAGGGTAACTCAATTAGCTAACTAATCTACCTTGAGGCCCTCATTCAAAGGAATTTATTTATTTTTGCTGCATCTCTGAAGCCATTGTATAGCTTGGCCTACGATGGCCTTTAAGAAATATGGAGACAGAGAGCATTTCCTCTAGTTCCAATTGTTTTAAGTTCCTAGCTGCTGTGCTGTTACAGCCATGGTTATTGAATATTGGGCCTCTATGTTATGCTTTGACATGATTCATTGAAGACTGGGGTGGGAGAAGGTAAGTTCTATTCTGTTTATTGAAGATCACCATATATTATGCATGCAAAATTGATCCCATTGTCACAGCCTTACAAATCCACTCATAAATATGACATCATTTCATGTTGTTATGGAGATTCCTTAGCAATTTGAGCCCTTGCTTATATTGCAGTCTATAAAACTCCTCCAACTTGTCTTGAGGTAGAAAACATCCACTCTGTCTGGATTGTGCAAGGTCACTCTGTCTGCAGAGAGTATAATACTCAGCATGAATGGAAGAAGTAACTGACAATTATATTGGATTTAATGTCAGTCAAGGGGATATCACACTATCTGACTGCCCCTTAGGTGGGCAGATAACTTTTAATTTTGTAGTTTAGGGTGCAAGGGACAGTTTTTATACACAAATTTAATTTTCCAGATACCTCCCTAATAAAATAATTCATAAAAAAAAATACATGAGTGAGGTCAAAATGATTTATATTTTTGATTAGGTGTAATAAAGCAAAACTTAAGAATATCATTCACCTAACCTGACAAGTATGTGTAAATTTATAGAATAAAAAGTTGGTGCACACCCAACAAAATTTTTAAAATGCATTTTTCATGTCTGAGGGCCATTTTTTAGAGCATGTGATGTCCTTACACAATAATAACTCAAAAAGTCACACCATAGCCTTAAATTACAAAATTTGCCAGGGGCCAAATTACAAAACTGTCCCCTGCCACACTAAAAGTTTTAATTTGGGAGGGCTAGATATGCGAGGTAGTAACAGTTCATTTGATGATTGTTGTTGTTGTTGTTGTTGGACTTAATGCCATTTTTCAGCACGATAGGCTATTCATGGCAGTCAGTATTAATGGTGGAGGAAGAAACCGGGAAATCACCGGAAAGAACCACTGACCCACAAGAAGCTACTGGCAAGCTTTCTCACCTATCCACATTCTCTGAATCCTAGACTCAAACTCATGCAGACAGAGGTGAGATGGCAGTGAACCATAATGAAAGCGCTTTAGACCACGCGGGGCCTCAGTGGACCTGATGATGATGATGATTCTTCAAAAGAATTTTGTCACATTAGGGTCAATATTAAAATTAATTGTAAACTGTCAAAGAAAGGCAAGTGTAATGGATGCATGAACATAACAAAACTCACATGTCATCTTAATGATTTTGGCTTAATTATCATCAGAAGGTTTTGATTGGCTGGAAGAATGTAGATATCCAATTTTATGTTTCCCAATTAAAAAATAAAGTCAGTCACCAGAAAGAAATCAGGTTTTGGACCTGCTGGAAGAAAATAAAGAGATCCAATTTGATCTATTTTTTTAATTTCAAAATAAAGTCAGTCGGTTAATGATCTTTAAATATAATGCTTCATGGTAAAAAAGATGGAAGGAGAAAAAGGCTTGGTAGGTGGGTTGGTGGGTAAACATTACAAAAGTAATGGGGTAGAGTAATGGGGTGAAGGAATAGATAACTCTCAAATACAACATTGCCATTCCCATTTCAATATGTATTTTCTTTAATGTTTTAAACAATTCTGTTTAAAAACTGTTGTCATGATAATCTTCTGGCACTGTAATGTACTGTGTGACATGACAATATACTATAATCAACACTTTTGACTGTGTATTGGATTGTGACAAATTAGATTTAAAGATTAATTCAAAAGTATTTAAAGATCAATTCAAAAGTATCAACATCTGTTTTGTAAATTTACTTCCTATGTAGTTGAATCCTCCATCACAAATATTTTCATTATGGAATCAAAATGGCATTAGAATCTAAAGAATTAACTGTTCCTAATAACTTCTAAAAATTCAACTTGTACTGACTAATTTGCCTCAAGGCATTAGGAAATGCTCTTATGAAAATAGTCATGTATAAATTAAAACAAATGAAATTGTATGTCACTTTAAATTAGATATGCCTAGTAATGAAATTTGCCATCCCTTTGGTCAGTCACTATATGGCATCAATTCACCATGGAAAATTTTTGAAAGAACATTCCATGTACAAGTACACCATAAGTCTGTTCTTTCTCCCAACTTAATTTTCAACAAGTTCTAGTAGGCCTGCAGTCTAAAGTAAACATGTTCCATCTAGAGGAGTAGCATGGATGAGTTAAAGTCAACATTATACATATTCCATCTGGAGGAGTAGTGTGGGTGAGTTAAAGTCAACATTACATGTGTTTCATCTAGAGGAGTAGTATGGGTGAGTTAAAGTCAACATTACACATGTTCCATCTAGAGGAGTAGTGTGGGTGAGTTAAAGTCAACATTACACATGTTCCATCTAGAGGAGTAGTATGGGTGAGTTATAGAGTCAACATTACAATTGTTCTATCTAGAGGAGTAGTATGGGTGAGTTAAAGTCAACATTACACATGTTCCATCTGGAGGAGTAGTGTGGGTGAGTTAAAGTCAACATTACACATGTTCCATCTGAAGGAGTAGTGTGTGTGAGTTAAAGTCAACATTACACATGTTTCATCTAGAGGAGTAGTGTGGGTGAGTTAAAGTTAACATTACACATGTTTAATCTAGAGGAGTAGTGTGGGTGAGTTAAAGTCAACATTACACATGTTCCATCTAGAGGAGTAGTATGGGTGAGTTATAGAGTCAACATTACAATTGTTCTATCTAGAGGAGTAGTATGGGTGAGTTAAAGTCAACATTACACATGTTCCATCTGGAGGAGTAGTGTGGGTGAGTTAAAGTCAACATTACACATATTCCATCTGAAGGAGTAGTGTGTGTGAGTTAAAGTCAACATTACACATGTTCCATCTAGAGGAGTAGTGTGGGTGAGTTAAAGTCAACATTACACATGTTCCATCTGGAGGAGTAGTGTGGGTAAGTTAAAGTCAACAGTAAACATGTGTTCCATCTGGAGGAGTAGTGTGGGTGATTTAAAGTCAACATTACACGTGTTCCATCTAGAGGAATAGCATGGGTGAGTTAAAGTCAACGTTACATGTGTTCCATCTAGAGGAGTAGTGTGGGTGAGTTAAAGTCAACATTACACATATTCCATCTGGAGGAGTAGTATGGGTGATTTAAAGTCAACATTACACATGTTCCATCTGGAGGAGTAGTGTGGGTGATTTAAAGTCAACATTACACGTGTTCCATCTAGAGGAGTAGTGTGGGTGAGTTAAAGTCAACATTACACATGTTCCATCTGGAGGAGTAGTGTGGGTGAGTTCCATTATCATTAATCATAAGACAATTATAAATAAGTCTTACTACAGAATAAACATACCAGTAGATTGTTCTTTCTTCAAACTTACTTTGCAATAATTTCCACAGTTGCCTCCAGTCTTACAGGTATAGTAGTGTTGAAGATGTTGTTGGTTTGATTGATGTCAATATTTGCCTGGATAGCTTGTGCCAATATTGTAATCTCTTGTGGCATCTTAGCTATGTCTTGTACACTTGGCAGTAGCCACTTTTCTGAAACATCATACTTGAAAACAATTTGAATGTAATGCTTTGCATCTAACTTGCCATTTGCTGTGCAAGTTACGTTTGAACGTATCACACCTTGGGCTTGATCATCCTGACACAATGCTCCTACAACACCATGCATTGAGCTGCAATAGTACGCAAGACATTACATTTTAAAAATTTACCTAGAATGAAAATTTTGTTTTCAACCTTATATGATGTACAGTATTCTTCTCTGATAAGCCTAGGGTCTCATCTAGTAAAATTATTCAAAAGGGGGAGTTAGCTTACAAGTCAACAACTTGCTTTAATTCATAAATGAAATTTCATTGAACTGTTGTAAAAGTTGGTGATTTTATTCCCACAGAAATACATTACCACTTATAAGTCAGTCTTCTTCTACTGAAACTTTGATCAATGCCAAATAGGGGTCTTCTTATAAGCACAATATACACACAACTGATAATCTATTTTTAATGTTGGAAGCTCCAGATTCTTTGCTGTATACAATAACCATGTGAATTTAAATATTTTTACATTTCTATGCCTCTGTTCTGAAATGTGTATATATTTATTGTGTTTATCTATTTCATGACAATAAATCAGTAAATTTTATTTTAATCCAGTTTTTTAAATTTAAAATATTATGGGTGAACTAAATATTATAAATAAATTAAATATTATCCATTGCAAAGTGAACTGTCCATTAGAGTTGTTTACTAGGTTACTTACTAGCGTGCATATTATTTCCATTTTCATACAAGGACTAACATCCCATGCATATTATTTCCATTTTCATCCCATATTTGTAATAATATTTGTATTTTGCTGTGTAATCACCATGTTTTGAGTGATACTAGTTTTTATTTAAATTTTATTTTCCTTTTTAATAAGTTAGACTTTTAATTCCCATGTGATATTCCCCCTGGTTTCCACATGTTCATGTGACCATGTGGCATGTAAAGACAGCACTCACTTATTTTCATCATGTTGAACTTTACAATCTTTTTGATGGAGCCTTCAATTTATTTCATGTACTATTGCTCTGTACCAAGTAGAGTTTGACAACTACCAGTGAATGACTGTTTTTAATACCTTTGTAAAGGCAACACCCTCTTTTATTTCAAGTGACACCCCTTTGATCAAACAACTTGTCTGATACATGCTAAGTGACATGTAACAAAGGAAGGTTTTTGAACTACCTATAATCTTGTCCTACAACTGACACACATTTAGTCACAACCTTTGTTAGATTTCACAGACTGTATGACCCAAGTGTTACTTACAAATCAGAATGTATGACCCAAGTGTTACTTACAAATCAGACTGTATGACCCAAGTGTTACTTACAAATCAGACTGTATGACCCAAGTGTTACAAATCAGACTGTATGACCCAAGTGTTACTTACAAATCAGACTTTATGACACAAGTGTTACAAATCAGACTGTATGACCCAAGTGTTACAAATCAGACTGTATGACCAAAGAATTACTTAAAAACCATAATTTAACAATGAAAATAAGAAAACAGAGTCAGACGAAATTTGCAATGATAATGATTAGACCATGATGATTTACTATATGATGATGGAGGATTTCAGATAATGAGAATGATTAATAGATTATATAAAGATTGAGACTTCCTTGTGGTAATAGTGACACAAATAGACCACATATCAATAATAGAATTATTGAGTTATAAATATAAACAATAATAATATTTCAAGCAATTTTACATGTTTGTAATTTTTATTTGTTAATAATTACTATAGGCTGTTGATAAGACATGCATTATGCGCATGTATACATTCCTTCACTAAAAAAATTTTCTCCATCCTGCCATAAAGACATCTCTTGACTGTGAACTCAAACTTGAACAAAAATCTCCAACTGAAAATTTAGGACCTTTATAAAACCACTTCCTGTACATAAATTGGTTTACTTTATGAATAAAAGTTTTCGGAAATACTCACTTTGTGGACTTTAATGGTGCATGTACCTGAGCCACCAAATTGACCTTAAATGCGTAGTCAAGTCGGTTTGTAACTTTTGCTGTTAACTCTAATTCCTTAGCATCCCCAACAACCAACTTTGTTTTGTCATCTAAGGGGGCCCAATTGTTGAAGTTTAAAAATCTGACTTCCACTGCTAATTCAAGGTCAGATTGACAGGTCTTGTTCTCACATTTTGTGTCAAAATTGGCCTGCAACCATGTATATATGATTATCTAAGTAAAGAACATATATAATCAGCATACAGAGTAAATAGGTAAATATAAAATCTTTAACCAATGCTGCTAAGGATTTGTGACATGTTAAACACAAATCTTAAATGATATGGTCAAATCCATTCATTGTATTCACCTAGAAATTAACAAATAATGATATAATCATTAACATTTAAGAAAAATAAAAAATTGATAAATTTTATTTGTAGAGAAAATCCTAAGGAGAAAATCATAATATATAAAAATCTTTGGGGGTGAAATCTTTAGTATAAAATTTCATGCTCAAAATATTCATTATTTTCTGAAACACAGGACTTTTTTTGTTACAGTCTTACATGCATTTGTACTATGTATTAATTTTAATACTTTGTGAAATAGTAACTTTAAACTTTTGTTATCAGCTACTCAATGATTTTGGAAATATGCTTATCTCTAATAAGTTTGGAACACATTAAATTCAACTTTGTTCATGCTAAAAGACGTCTTCAAACAGCTATATTTTTTCAAATTTTAAATGGCGTAACCACTAATAATAATAATTAACTGTTTCCATCAAAAAAATTACTTACTTCTACTATTTTTGAAGACTGTACTTCTGGTTTAAGAACTGGATCCAACACAGAAAAGTCACTGGCTGTTTGGAGCAATGTAAAGTTTATTGCAAACCTTAATGGTGTCCAGATATCTCTCGGGAGATGTGATTCTCCATTTTTCTGCAGAGAAAATTGGTTACATTGTACAAATGTAATGCATCTTAACATACTTCCTGTGTGGAAAGTAATGGTAACACAGCTTGACATAGTTCATGTGTGGAAACTAATGATAACACAATTTGACATAGTTCCTGTGTGGAAACTTATGATAACACAATTTGACATAGTTCCTGTGTGAAATCTTATGATAACACAATTTGACATAGTTCCTGTGTGGAAACTTATGATAACACAATTTGACATAGTTCCTGTGTGGAAACTAATGATAACACAACTTGATTTCTGACATGGTAAATACATATCTTGTTGTGTTGAATTGTTAAGTTCATGTGTGGAAACTTAACGATTCCATTAACATGAAAGATGGAGATCCACTTATTTATCATAAAGCAAATAAGCCATATTAATAAAGGTGAATTTAAGAATATTTTTAGTATTTTTCTGTAAATGAATATGAAATGTACATTTGATACAAATGATATTTATTTTATAAGCTGATAAAAGTGACGTTTATATTTAAAGGCACCTAAGTAGATTTTAATAACATCTTAAAGTTTATATGATGAAATTAGATAGGAAGTGTGATGTTTTCATGATACAGGGACATTATTGTTTTCATGAAAACATTCATTTGAAAAATTAGTTTTATCAATTATAAAGGGGACCATCTACCTGAGGGCAGTGACCCTTGAACTGAGAGAAATCTTGTTTGCCTATATGTGTCAGGCATCATTTTTCAGCAAAGCTGAATTATTGAATGAGAATTTAATTAGAACCACCAACTTAAAATGAATTTAATTAGAACTTAAAAGGAAGATAGGTTCTAGCTTTTAGCATGAAAAAAAATTGGAAGTTTTCTCTCTCAGTTCTAAAAATTAGTTGGGTTCTAATTCTACAAAAAAATTTTTAAAACTTTCTCGTGTAGAGGAGTGTGATTAGTGTAAATTGTAAATATATCTTTAATTAGAAGACTTGCTTCATGGATCTATTGCTAAAACTGTCATGTTACAATATCATAAGAATGTTCTCTAGAATTACAACCTAATAACCTGCAATATATCCACACCCACACAAAATTGAATTCACATTGATGAATTCTAAAATGTGAAACTGAATCATATACTTTAGTTATCACATTTGCAATAGACACATTATATCAGATGTTTTGGTTTCCATGCTTATCTGGGATACATTAACCATCTGGGTAAGTGCTTCTCTGGAACGAGTTATGAGTAGGCAGGCTAATGTTTGTCTCATTTTGCTATTCAAGATGTTGCGTATGCATGACAGGTGTTTGCAAAAGATACTGTGGAACATAATTTTAAAGCAGGTATGTAACTGGTCATAAGTTTTTGATGGCATTAGCTAACCTGCTCTCAATTGATAAGAGCATCTATTGTACATGTAATTAGTTACTATGTTTATTTTTATTTTTTCTGTCATATAATGCAACCCAGAAATTCAATACTATTATAGAAAATTTTGCTAAAAATGAAAAGTATTGCAATGCTTATATTGTAAGTTCTGTTGACTAAGTTTCAGTACTGCATACCAGCCAGTTTTAATGCACACTGGTGATTGCATTGGTCATAAAATGCATCCTAGAAATATTGAATACCTAATGGTAATTAAGATTCAGTACTGCATGATACCAAATTTCATGTAAAATAGTAACTGTAACTTTTTCTTAACAAATTCTGAGACATTTAGATATTTACTGGTGACATTTGCATCCAAGATATTGCTTTTATGAAGAGGAAAGGGGACAAAAAAGACAGATTTTCCACAAAATGACTCACTGTGCAAATTTGATAAATGCATAAAAAATCATCTAGAAGAAAACAGGTGACATCACTGGCACATTGGCAGCCAAAACTTCATTTAAAACCAGCTAGAACAAACGTGCTTTTGCACCTGACTGGTCTCTTTATGTATACAACATAAAATCATGCACCTGACTGGTCCTTTTATGTATACAACATAAAATCAAGCACCTGACTGGTCCATTTATGTATGCAACATAAAATCATGCACCTGACTGGTCCCATTATGTATACAACATAAAATCATGCACCTGATGGGTCCCTTTATGTATCAAACATAAAATCATGCACCAGACTGGTCCTTTTATGTAGACAACATAAAATCATGCACCTGACTGGTCCCATTATGTATACAACATAAAATCATGCACCTGACTGGTCCTTTTATGTATTCAACATAAAATCATGTACACAACTGCACCCTTTATGTATACAACATAAAATCATGCCCCAGACTGGTCCCTTTAAGTATACAACATAAAATCATGCACCTGACTGCTCCTTTTATGTATACAACATAAAATCATGCACCTGACTGGTCCTTTTATGTATACAACATAAAATCATGCACCTGACTGGTCCTTTTATGTATTGAACATAAAATCATGTACACAACTGCACCCTTTATGTATACAACATAAAATCATGCCACAGACTGGTCCCTTTATGTATACAACATAGAATCATGCACCTGACTGCTCCTTTTATGTATACAACATAAAATCATGCACCTGACTGGTCCTTTTATGTATACAACATAAAATCATGCACCTGACTGGTCCTTTTATGTATTGAACATAAAATCATGTACACAACTGCACCCTTTATGTATACAACATAAAATCATGCCACAGACTGGTCCCTTTATGTATACAACATAAAATCATGCACCTGACTGGTCCCTTTATGTATACAACATAAAATCATGCACCTGACTGGTCCCTTTATGTATGCAACATAAAATCATGTACACAACTGCAAATAAAGACAGTGAAATATGAAGATAAAGCAAGGTTTCTTCAATAAAAAATTAATCCTATGGCAACTTATACAAAACTGTTTAATACTGCCTAAAATGAATTTCTATGAATGACTGAAGAACATGGCAGAAAGACAGAAAAATGGACAGGACTAAACCAAGATGTACTTATTTAAATTGCATGGGATATGGTAAAGAGATAAACTTACCTTGACTACAATTGTCAAATTTCTACATTCTTCTTGCAGTAAATCAACAGATCTCACTAATGTAATGTTCTTTCTTCCAGCATTACTGTCATTCTGAAACTTTACTCGCACTGGATCATTGTTCTCTTTTGCAAGCATGTCCAGTTCAACATCATACTGTAAAGCTATTCAAAAAGTTAAGATTTAATAGATTACATTGAGAATTCCCTGAATAGTAGTCCTTGTCTTTATCAATGATGGAATTTTTACAAAATCCAGATTTCATATGATGGAATCATCTCTTGCTCTCAGTAAGCATTTTATCTCATACTACAGTAATCCCTCATAATCAATACAAATCCTAATTTCTGATACTGATGGTATGTTATATAATCAACAAATATCATAGTCTCATACTAAAGTAATCCCTCATAATCAATACAAATCCTAATTTCTGATACTGTTGGTATGTTATATGATCAACAAATATCATAGTCTCATAATGCAGTAATCCATCATTGTCAATAAACATCTTGATTTCTAATAATGCAGTAATCCCTCATAATGCAGTAATCCATCATTGTCAATAAACATCTTGATTTCTAATAATGCAGTAATCCCTCATAATGCAGTAATCCATCATTGTCAATAAACATCTTGATTTCTAATAATGCAGTAATCCCTCATAATGCAGTAATCCATCATTGTCAATAAACATCTTGATTTCTAATAATGCTGTAAATCTCATAATAAATAAACAGGGATTTTGCAAAGTATGGCGACCCATTAACAAAAGCAAAGTCCTCCTCCACATAATAATTTATAATTGTATAATATAAAATATATTGGTTTTGTGAAAAGTTTTAATAGCAATGCTGTATTTATAAGTCCTTTTTTGTAACCTCAAACTAATTTAACTGTTGCATCAAAGAATCTGTAAAGGCTAGGTTTATATAAACATTGTGTACTCGGCAGGTAAAACTGAACTGTGCATGATCATTTTGTGAAGGGTTCCAAGAAACAACATAAACTTGTTACAAGCATAGAGATCAATTAATATGAACTTGTACAACCAAAGATAACAAATAACATTGACATGTTAGTATCATAGGTAAAAAATAACATGTACTTGTTAGAACCAGTCTACATTATGAAAACATTCAACTGCAAATCATTAGATCCATTACAATCCTTTAATATACTGAGCTAATTGTTTTAATAAATAGCAACAATACATACATACACACACACACACATACATACATACATACATACATACATACATACATACATACATACATACATAGACATATCCATCCATACATACATGCATGCATGCATGCATGCATGCATGCATGCATACATACATACATACATACATACATACATACATACATACATACATACATATGGTTCATTTAGACTGCACACTTAAACATAATAAGTTTCTCTACATAGTGCCCATAGGGTGCATAAAAACCCTAAGAACAATAATAATAAAAAAATCATTACACTTGATTTTAGATTGATTCAAGTGCACTTCAAGCTGCTGAACTGAGTACACTATTGCCAAAGAAGCATGTGTGTGTGTGTGTGTGTGTGTGTAATTTGGAGTTTTAAAGTATCTTTAACAATTTTTCAGTCATATCGCTACAGTGTCTGCAGTGTGGCAGTTTATATTGATGTCTAGCATTGGGGCATCATACCACAGACATGAAGTATCATATCCCACCCAGCCACATTGTCCTAACACCAGACCAACCAGTCTTAACTCTAACCTTTTAATTCTGAGTGCCAAGCAAGGCTGATGATAGTAAAATATTTACTTTAATATGACTTTGCCAGAGTTTGAACCCAGAACAATGCACATCTAAGGTTAATGCTCTAACCACTTACACTGCCATAACAACCAGCTCTGCAATATAACTATATGCATAATCAGTCGATATCAACATGCACACTTTTACAATAAAGATTGCTGATTTTGAAGATATAATCATAAAAAAATCTTACTCAGTTTCTCTGCTACTCCAACAGAAGCAGGGTTTTCAACTATGTAGCTAAAGCAGACCATGAGACGCAGGCATGGTGCATCCCCACAGGCTGATCCTGGCGTACCATTCAGGGGAATTATGCTTGGAAACAGTCGAATGTCCATGGTTACGTTTACAACAGGACGTGTTCTCAAAACTATTGCAACATCATTTTTGTATGCTCCAATGGCCAAATCTATATATGATGAGCAAAATAATTATAAATTAGAAAGGTACATAAACATGTGGCCATAAATTAGTGGCCACTTTCAAACATCCCACAGACTTCTTCAGTAATTTACATTGTTTGAATTGCTCATAATCCAATAGATGTAAACAAAATTGCAATTTTGTTCCTCTTCAGTAGAAAATTGAATGTACATTAAAACTAGACAGTTAGCAACTGAAAATACCTATGAACTTTCTAGCCAGTGGTAAGAGGAATTTCAGATTCAGTTTAGGGGTTTTATGGCTAAAAAGGTGGTTAATGTGTGTGACATAGTTAATCAACAGGTAATGAACTGACTATTGTAGCCTCTTTATTTTGCAACAATTATAAAAATAGAGTGAAATAGGGGTGATAATAATCAATTAATATACTGAAATAAAAATGTTATAATCAAAATGGTATAAACAAGCAAGACTATTACTTTATGCCACATAAATAGATCGATTGTGCATATGTGGTCCAGCTTCTACACAAATCATGCTTGATAGGTCAGTGGCACAGGCAAACAGTCATTGAAAATCCTTCCACAAAACTTTGATAGTCATGTGATAACAACAATAAACTATTTCTAATGTTCCTGTAGAAAAACAAGTTGAACATACAAATGAAAGACACGCAATCCTCATTTAAAAATGAAAATGAACATAAAATTCTCAAAATATTTGTACTGAAAACAATGACCAGAAATTTGTAAATGTTGCAGACATTGGAAAAAAATAGATTTACCAAGCAGTTACGATATACCAACAAAAAACATAAATGACACATGCTCAGTTCAAGATAATCTGGTTTTCTCCCCCTTCTGTTCATTGTTCTCAAAATAGATATATTGAGGATTAATTGTGCATCATATTTATTTTCAAACATTGTGTGACTTTTATTTAACGTTTTTATTTCTATATAGAACAACTTTGGGAATGGTTTATTGTTGATATCACAAGACTGTGGTAATATACGGTATTAACATTCGGTAGCTACAAAAGAGCTAACAGTTAAAAGTCTGACAGTTACAGGTCACCTGAAGTCAATTCAAGGCTGATAATAGGCCCTTTATGCCTTATGTTAGCATGAGTGTGCATGTTGAAAAACCATATAAATGTCACCTGAGGTCAACTCAAGGCTGTTACTCAGTTGTAGCCCTATATGTCTTATGATAACGTTAGCATGAGAAACTAGTGTGTATGTGTTTTTTCTGTTTTAGTCAGTTATATTCTAGCCATTAAAGTAGTCAGACCAAACCATTTTGTGTTATTTATCAAACATAACATGGTGTCAGAAGTGACATTTTTGGAACAAGTTGGATTAATACCATTAAGAAGTATATCTCCATAACCATACTGAAATTTGGATGCACAAGTTTTTGGTGACATCATGGAAAAACTCAATCAGCAGCTGAAATGAACTAAACTTGGAGGAAGTAAAAACAGACATTGCAGTTTACATAGATATTGCACTTGCAGATAAAGACAAAGAAAAATTAATTGTATATATTAATGGTCTGATTGGTATAATATATTTACATTTGAGGCCAATGAAGCTGAAAAAATTGAAGAATAGTGAAAAGAAAATATCACAACCAAAGAAAGTGAAAATGTTATATATGAAATCATACTTCAGGTTATTCCACTTTGGTAAATGTGGCAAATTACATGCAAAGGTAGGTGTCCAGCCTAGGGCTTAACTTGCTACTGGTGTTTTAAAATGGCATCATTTTCTGAAATATTGCAACATAAAACGGGTGCATTGTATGCTAGAATACTCAAGTGAAGAGAAAGAAACATCTTTTGTAGGAACTTTGACAAAGACAAATACTGAATCAGTGACAAAGAATGCTACACCAATCTGAAACTTCTTGGTACTGATGTCAAATTTCAAACTGAGACTGGCTCGCAAGTAAAAATCATTCCAAAGCACATTTTTGAAACAATGAACATTGACAACATTGAAGTATAACCAACCGAGACCTGTCTCACAAGCTACTCTGGTGACAAACTAATTGTTATATGCAAATGAAGACTAAATTGTATCGATCACAAACTTGATTTTTATATCACAAAAACAAACCAACCTGCTATTCTTGGGTTCAGATCATCTCAAGATCTGCACTTAATAAAGCTGTTTGCTATGTCTAAAGGAATAAGGATAATTATATAGAGAAAGAATTTCCCAGTGTATTCAAAGGCATAAGATACATGAAACAAGACTATCATATCACAATTGACAAAAGTGTGAAAGCTGTCATTAATCCACCTAGGAAGGTTCCTACAGCTTTACAAGAACCACTAAAACCAACTTTTGAAGAGATGGAACGGAAAAAATGTAATATGGAAAATAGATGAACCAACAAGCATTATGTCATTTTATTAGTAGCTGTTTAAAAACCCAAGTCAGGAAACCTATGAATTTGTCAAGATCCAAGAAATTTGATTCAAGCTAGCAAGCAAGAGCATTATCAGCTTCCTACATATGAAGATATAACCACAGGGATGGCTGTAGTCTACTCCAAAATACAGCCAATCATGGTTACTGGCAAATAACTTTAATGAGGAAAGCCAGTTAGTGACAATTAATACCCTGTTTGGTAGATATTGCTACCTGAGAATGCCATTTGGTATTAGATTTACTCAAGAAGTGTTCCAGAAACACATGGCACATTGTTTTGAGGACCTGCCTGGGGTGGGGACTGATATAGGTGACATAATTGTTTGGGGAGCTTGAAAGGAAGATCATGATGGAACACTAAAAATGTTTTAAAGAGATGCCAGGAAATAAATCTGACATTTAAAAATTTGGAAAAATGCCAATTTGGACTAACTGAAGTGTGCTGCATGGGACACAAATTGACATCATCAGGTATTAAACCTGACTCAAAAAAAGTAATAGTAATCACAGAAATGCCCGATCCAATGGACAAGAAAGGAATTGCAAGTCTACAGTGACAGAACCAATCAGAGCTCATTTGAAAAGTGACTTTGAATGTGTTTGGGAAATTGTACAGAAACATACATTTGAAAAAACCAAACAGATTCTTAGCAAAGAATGTGCTGAAATATTTCAATGTTAAGAACCCAGATCTTGGTAGTTAAATGCATCAAAATCAGGACTTGGAGCAGTGTTACTGCAGTCAGGTAAACCCATACAATTTGCATCCAGGCCTTTGACAGATGCATCAAAATCAGGACTTGGAGCAGTGTTACTGCAGTCAGGTAAACCCATACAATTTGCATCCAGGCCTTTGACAGATGCATCAAAATCAGGACTTGGAGCAGTGTTACTGCAGTCAGGCAAATCCATACAATTTGCATCCAGGCCTTTGACAGATGCATCAAAATCAGGACTTGGAGCAGTGTTACTGCAGTCAGGCAAATCCATACAATTTGCATCCAGGCCTTTGACAGATGCATCAAAATCAGGACTTGGAGCAGTGTTACTTGCAGTCAGGCAAACTCATATAATTTGCATCCAAGCCTTTGACAGATGCAGAAACAAGGTATGCACAGAAAAAAAAGAATGCGTTATTTGGTCTTGAAAGATTTAATCAATATACTTATGGTCATCAAGTACAAGTTGAATAGGATCATAAACCTCTGGAATCAATCCTCAAGAAACCACTATCTGCCGCACCTCCTAGACTTTAGAGAATGCTTTTAAGACTGCAGAAGTACAGTTTTGACATAATGTATTGTCCAGAAAAAGAGTTAATTGTAGCAGATACATTGTCAAAAGCATACAGACAAACACATCTGAGATGAACATGGATAGTGATAGTGTATGCTATGTGTGTATGATCAATTCAAATATACAGACTGCATATACACAGTTACAAGCAATAAAGAATGGAACTAAATGTGATAATAAAATGACCAAATTACAAGAAATTATTCAAACAGGATGGCCAGACACATCTGATACCTTCTGAAACCAGAAATTTCTGAACTGCTGAGATTAATTATCAGAAATGGACAAATTAGTTCTAAAAAGAGAGAAGAAAGATTGTTATTACAGATGCTTTTCAGAAAGAAATGCAAAAAGAGTTGCACAAAAATTATATTGGCATTGAGAAGGCAAATCAATGAGCAAGAGACATTATGAATTGGCGTGGCATGAATGCACAGATTGCAGACACAGTATTGAATTGTTCTACTTGCCAGGAATACCTAAAGTCAAATAAAATAACTCACCAGAAACTATTTGAAATATATATTCATGTGCAAAATAGAACTTTGTCAAGTTTAAATATGTTTACAAATTTATTAAAAAGAAAAGGAGAAATGAATATATGAAAAGCACAAAACTCATTTTTAGGGGGAGTTGTGGTAAGGCACAGTATTAACATTCTGTTGCTACAAAATATTTGACAGTTACACGTCACCTGCAATCAACTCAAGGCTCTTATTCAGTTGTATGTCTATATGTTTTATGATAACGTTAGCATGAGAAACTAGTGTGCGTGTTTTTTTCTGTTTTAGTCAGTTGTAATCTAGCCATTAAAGTAGTTAGATCAAACCTTTGTTTTGTGTTATTTAGCAAAACATAACAATGACTAATGGACCTCTGATATGACTGACATGTAGATTGCGAAATTTATGAAGTCATTTAACTATGAATGGAAATGGCAAGCTCTAGGTCAATTTTCGTTAATTTTGTAGTTTCGTTTCATCTGTTAGTGGATTAAAGATATAACGAATGTTATGCGTACAAATCTAACAGTTTATAATATATGATATATTCATATTCATATGAGAAAATAAATCATATTTTTATCAATTTCATGCAAGCATATTTCATTGAAATGTTCAAGTTTGTTAGGCCATACAGTAAGTAGCTACCATATGCCGACTCCAAATGGTGTCGGCGAATTCCAGCTTTTCTACTGGCAATGTGATCTGACTCAGAGGAAACTCAGATTTACATTAGGGGTAAATTTTCATGGTTGGTAGAGAAGAGGAGGGATGGAAAGGCCAAAAGAGTGGGCCACTGGGGCAAACACCACAGTTTCAATTGATCCATGGATAGACAGACTGACTGACCAATGGATAGACCAACTGACTGACCCCTGGATAAACAGACTCACTGACCATGAATAGACTGTGTCATGGATAGACAGACTGACTGATGTATGGATAGCCAAACTAACAAGACAGTGGGGAAATACCATGAAGAAGGAGAGAAACACTGATGAACACAAACATAGATGGACAAACTCTTGGATAGCCAGACTGACCAACTATGCAATGGACGTACAGGACCAAATTCATATAGTACTGATGCCAGCAGCACACACATACAAACTGCTATAATGTATTGAATGTCTCATCACGTTATTTGCTTATGATTATAATAAAGTCTATACAATTTAAAACTCTAGATTTAATAATTTTTATGCTGTCCTACTAATATGAGACAAATATGTGGACATACCAAAGTAGGGTTGTGAGGATGAGCAGTTGGACAACAGCATTATCTACTACAAGTCAGGCATAAAATGGAATATATTGAAATAGGCCTCAATTACATTGCAAGACATGTACATAATACACTTGTTATCATCTCAAATGACATAACAAAAGTTTGTATATTTGTATATATATATAAGAAAAAAAATGCATTTGTGGGGACATTTTATTATCACATTGAATGAACTAATTTAACAACATTTGTAAGTGTCTTTTAGTTTTAGTACACAGAATTTTTTCACTACAATATCTTAACGCATTAACTTAATTCAACAACATTATAATTTGAAATAAAAAAGACACCTGTCTGAAAGCTACAATTCACCTGTAAATCCATTTTTATCCACGTCATATTCACCATTAATGTGCCAACCAAATGTCTGAATATTTAATCCAGGTGTATTTGATGCCACGATCCGACCTGTAATCAAATAATGAAGCACTTCATTAATATCATGATGGAAACTTTACAGTAGAGGTTGAAAGAGGAGGAGGAGGCATAGAAAGAGGATGTGAAAATAAGGAATGACTTCCATTACAATTTTTTTTATCTCAGCAGATGAATTTTGGTGTCATTTTTTAGAGAAGAACACATTTCCATTACTTACATCTGAATCTGATCACACTGCATGGTTTTGCATTAACATCATCTTCGTAAATCATTTGAATTTATACCAATACCATCTTGGTAACTTAAATTATACATGGATTTACACCAATGTAATCTTGATAACTCATAGATGGATTCATACCAATGCCATCTTGATAGCTCATAATATACATGGATTCATACCAATGTTATCTTGATAGCTCATAATATACATGGATTCATACCAATGTTATCTTGATAGCTCATAATATACATGGAGTCATACCATAACAATCTTGATGGCTCATAATATACATGAATTCATACCAAAGTTATTTTGATAACTCATAATATACGAGTCATACCAAAACCATCTTGATAGCTCATAATATACATGGATTCCCTCGATGTCATCTTGAAAACTCATAATATATATTGATTCATACCAATGTTATCTTTATAACTCATAAAATAAATGGATTCACTCAATGCCATCTTGACAACTCGTACAAGGATTCATACCAGTGCTATCTTTATAACTCATAATATACATGG
This sequence comes from Potamilus streckersoni, assembly GCA_016746295.1. Taxonomy (NCBI): domain Eukaryota; kingdom Metazoa; phylum Mollusca; class Bivalvia; order Unionida; family Unionidae; genus Potamilus; species Potamilus streckersoni. Next base: position 4,592,989 of record JAEAOA010000745.1, on the reverse strand, counting down.
ATTCACTTGATGCCATCTTGATAACTCATACATGAATTCACACCAATGTCATATTGTTGACTCATAATATACATGGATTCCCTCAATGCCATCTTGACAACTCATACATGGATTCATACCAGTGCTATCTTTATAACTCATAATATACATGGATTTTCATTCAATGTCATCTTGACAACTCATACAGGGATTCATACCAATCCTATCTTAATAACTCATAATAAACATGGATTCATACCAATGTCATATTGATAACTCACAATATACATGGATTCATGCCACAACCATCTTGATAGCTCATAATATACATGGAGTCATATCAAAACCATCTTGATAGCTCATAATATATATGGAGTCATACCAAAACCATCTTGATAGCTCATAATATATATGGAGTCATACCTAGACCATCTTGATAGCTCATAATATACATTGATTCATACCAATGTTATCTTGGTGACTCATAATATACATGGAGTCATACCAATGTTATCTTGATAACTCATAGTATACATGAATTCATACCAATGTTATCTTGATAACTCATAGTATACATGAATTCATACCAATGTTATCTTGATGACTCATAATATATGTGGAGTCATACCAAAACCATCTTGATAACTTATAGTATACATGGAGTCATACCAATGTTATATTGATTGCTCATAATATACATGGATTCACACCAATGTATTCTGATCATCCACAAACCACTTGAATTAATACCAATGAAGGCTATCTTGATAAGTCAGAAAGTGGGTGCACAAAATGCTTCATTTTAACAAACTGTTTGTACATTCTGTGAGCCTTACTGATTGAAACATCACGTCATGCTCAGCCAAGGCTCCAAGGAAACAAAGGATCCAACTTGCAATTTGAATGCAGCAATGAATTCCAGTTACATGCCACAATCAAGAGCAGCCACCTGATGCACCAATATCTGCTGACTTTCAAGCCATTGGATTGGCCCTATGAGTTTTACAACTTAATTTCAATGGTCTCTCAGCAGCCAAATGAACCATCATCAGCACATAATAGACCACCGTCATAATGTTGTTATGATCTGTCTGCAGGAGACTCATGTAGCAGACCAGGTGTCAGCACAAAATACACTGGAGTCCTTAACTGTATTTCATCAACTTCTGATCCCCAAATTTGCAGTGCATACAGTGATATTAGTGATGCCTTTCCAGTTTTCTCTACCAGATTTTGTGACATTGTCTAGGTTGAAAGGTACAAGACTGCTAATGCCAACAAACTGCCTAGTGTCCACTCGGATAACAGTATGCTTCCACATTTTGAACACCCAGCAGTCTATATTAGTGACTTCAACACAGCCCACCTTGGCTGGGCTATTCCCATTCCAATGAAGACGGGGAACACTTGATATAGTGGGCAATGAACAATGAACTCCTTCTGACCCACAACTCTGAGCAATTTGGGACTTTTCATTCTGCAAGATGGGAAAAGGACTATCCACTGAATCTCTGCTGGGTCAGCTCCATTTGTTATCATCCTCAGCCAGTCAGCCAAACTGTTCTAAATGACTTTCCTGACGGTCAGCACAGACCAATATTAATATCCACATTGGACTCAAGCTGCCAACTATACACAGCTCTTCACAGCGGCACTGTAACCTCCACAAAGCAGACTGGATGAAAAGCATAGGCATCATATCATCTCACTTCATCAAAATCAAGGAATCCTACCACCGCTTCCAAAGAACTCTATTCATGGCAATCACTCAGCCTGTCCCACGTGGTCATCGTATAGTCTACACACCCTGTTTGGACCAAGAATGTCAAGCTCTTCACAAGGAATATCAAGCATCTGGAGACCCAAACATAGCATATCATCTGATTGATTCCCTAGACACTGTCAGGCAAACTCGCTGAGAGGAAACTACAGGATCACTCCACTTTATGCATTCCAACCAGAAATGCTGGAGTTTGATTCGAAGACCTGGCACCACTCAGCAACCACCAGTTCAAGCTCATCCTGTTGTCAAGCCAAATGCTATAGCTAACCACTTATTACAAGTGGCAAAAGCATACCTGGAGAAAAAGCACTGATGTCAAGTTAGATTTTGTGGAGACAATAGTGCCATCGGAAGTCAGATGAACTAGGTCAAAATACTCCAGAGGCAACACATCAGGCAAAGTATCAGTATATAAACACACCCAGGCTGCTAGGAAAAATGCATGCTGACTTTGTTGCAATATGCAAAGATTATATTGAAATACCAAAGCCTGGAAATAAATACTAATAATGTGGCAAGTTATCAAACAATCTCCTTGCTTTCAGCCTGTTTTAAGGTACTGGAGTACCTAATTTTTCAAAGTATTGGTCCTGACTTGGAGAATATCATAGCTGTTAAGCAGGCAGGCTTCAGGCATGGCTGTAGCACTTGTTATCAAGTCCTAGCATGGACTACATATGTTGAAAAACGGTTTCAGAGGAACCTTGAAACTTAGTTTGTTTTTCTAATCTAACAGCGGCATATGACATGGTCTGGCATGCAGGGCTGCTGATAAAAATTTTCATGATGGATAGTTCAGACTTAACTGAACTGTTCCTTCACAACAGAATGCACATTACAGAAAACTGCGGCTCATGGAGGCATTAGACTAATAGACTCCTGCAGGGGTTTGCTCAATGTCTATATCAATGACTTATCTGTAACACAGTTGCACAATTCATGTATGCAGATGACATTGCTCTCGAGACCCAAAGTCACTCATTTGCTGAGCTTGAGGAGGTACTGAACAAGGACCTAGATGACATAATAGACTTTATTAAGAAATGGTGTCTACAGCCAAGTGTACCAAAGACAGTCTCCAGCATTTGCACCTTAACAATGCAAATGCGAACCATGAGCTTTGCATCATCCTCAATGGGCACCAAATAGAACATGACCTGACACCAACATACGTTGGTGTGACTCTGGAAAGATAACTGACATTCTACAACCACCTGATAAAAACTGCAGCAAAACGAGCACTCAAAACAACCTACTCTGCAACCTGGCTGGCTCAACTTGGAGTGCTTGTGCACAGACACCCAAGACATTAACACTGGCCCTCTGTTAATTGACAGCTGAGTATTGCACTCCTGTCTGGGCTTGATGATCCCATACTAAGTTAATTGATGTCCAGTTCAACACAACAATGCACATAATCTCTGGGTCACTACCTCCTAATCCTTTACCATGACTGCAAGTACTTAACAATATTCCTCCTCCACATCTGTGTGGACAGGAAGCAACCACAAAGATGTTGGCTAAGGTCAATACCAGTGAGAAACTTCACTGTACATGGCCATCACATCCAGGAGTCCGCTTGACTTTGAGATGCCCTATCTGGTTTGGTTCATTGCCAGAAGATATTACTGTCGCATCTATTTTGGCATGGAGCATTGAGTGGTCTTCAACAGATGATGTAAACTGCTCCCTCATGGCTGAGCTTCAATGTTCAAGACCGAACAGGGTCATTGTGCAATCAACCTTGACCAATGGGGCCCGGCCACTAACTCTTCCTGTTGTTTTGGAGTTCTTCAGACCATGTCACACAATGTGAACAACTGTCCACTGACAAAGTTCCCCCAGTGGACTGCAGGCACTGCATGTTGCTGATGATGAAGCTGTTAAATGGCTGAGTATGCACTGCACATGATAATATATATAACATATTGAAATGAGTTTTATTAGGTGCAGCAATTAGCACAAGCTTCTTGTATCAAAAGTTATTGTGACTTTTGACTGAGTATAGTATACCAATGAATGGGTGTAAACTTATCCAAAAGAGTATGTAGTACATATTATTTTAGTAGACATTTAAATGTAATGAAGTATAGACTATATAAATATATTATAATGCTGTTCATGGGAGACATAACAATGACCACAGTGTAAGCAAGGCCACATAAGAATTAGATATAATATAATAATTAGATAGTACATGCATAACTGACTAATTGTATGCAAAATCACTTTCAAAAACTATTTCTGGATGCAAAATCCATCAAACAAAGGCTAATATCAGATGAAATGGGCAAGAACGGTAAATTACAAAACATTAATGACGTCGATGATGGAGCATAAATTAAATGTTAGGCCACTTTAATGAGGTCAAAGTACAGAACGTCAAATAAATGTTAGCCCACTTAAATGAGGTAAATGACTGAAAAATCAAATAAATGTATGTTATCCTGAGGGGTTTTGTAATGAGGGACCAGTTTATCAGTCTTTTGTTCAGTTTCTAAGTCTATTCTTTCAAATATGAAATATGGAAGGAAAAATAAGACAAGAAAAGAGGACTATGTACTCACATGCTTATCCTAATGGAGATTACAATTTTAAAACTATAAATTCGTGTAATATAGGTAATAACAGGATGATAACAGAATGCCATAGTGATTAAAGAGTGATACATGGCTAACTGAAAATAAAATATGGGAAAGTGATTATAGGATGAAACAAATCTAAATTAAAATATAATAAAACATTGTAATTACCAGTTATTCTTTGTGAGAATACATCCTTAACACCATCTGTTCCTCCATTATAAATGTACACAGCACCTGTATACTCATCTTCATATGGTGCACCAATGGCTACATCTACATGAAAAAAGGGACAATAATTTGCATGCATTGATTAAATCATTTATAACAATGGCTACATCTACATGAAAAAAGGGACAATAATTTGCATGCATTGATTAAATCATTTATAACAATGGCTACATCTACATGAATAAAGGGACAATAATTTGCATGCATTGATTAAATCATTTATAACAATGGCTACATCTACATGAATGGACAATAATTTGCATGCATTGATTAAATCATTTACAACAATGGCTACATCTACATGAAAAAAGGGACAATAATTTACATTGATTAAATCATTTATAACAATGGCTAAATCTACATGAAAAAAGGGACAATAATTTGCATTGATTAAATCATTTATAACAGTGGCTACATCTACATGAAGGGACAATAATTTGCACGCATTGATTAAATCATTTACAACAATGGCTAAATCTACATGAAAAAAGGAACAATAATTTGCATTGATTAAATCATTTATAACAATGGCTAAATCTACATGAAAAAAGGGACAAAAATTTGCATGCATTGATTAAATCATTTATAACAATGGCTACATCTACATGAAAAAGGGACTATAATTTGCATGCATTGATTAAATCATTTACAACAATGGCTACATCTACATGAAAAAAGGGACAATAATTTACATTGATTAAATCATTTATAACAATGGCTAAATCTACATGAAAAAAGGGACAATAATTTGCATTGATTAAATCATTTATAACAGTGGCTACATCTACATGAAGGGACAATAATTTGCACGCATTGATTAAATCATTTACAACAATGGCTACATCTACATGAAAAAAGGGACAATAATTTGCATGCATTGATTAAATCATTTATAACAATGGCTACATCTACATGAAAAAAGGGACAATAATTTGCATGCATTGATTAAATCATTTATAACAATGGCTACATCTACATGAAAAAAGGGATAATAATTTGCATTGATTAAATCATTTATAACAGTGGCTACATCTACATGAAGGGACAATAATTTGCATGCATTGATTAAATCATTTACAACAATGGCTACATCTACATGAAAAAAGGAACAATAATTTGCATTGATTAAATCATTTATAACAATGGCTAAATCTACATGAAAAAAGGGACAAAAATTTGCATGCATTGATTAAATCATTTATAACAATGGCTACATCTACATGAAAAAAGGAACAATAATTTGCATTGATTAAATCATTTATAACAATGGCTAAATCTACATGAAAAAAGGGACAAAAATTTGCATGCATTGATTAAATCATTTATAACAATGGCTACATCTACATGAAAAAAGGGACAATAATTTGCATGCATTGATTAAATCATTTATAACAATGGCTACATCTACATGAAAAAAGGGACAATAATTTGCATGCATTGATTAAATCATTTATAACAATGGCTACATCTACATGAAAAAAGGGACAATAATTTGCATGCATTGATTAAATCATTTATAACAATGGCTGCATCCACATGAAAAAAGGAACAATAATTTGCATGCATTGATTAAATCATTTATACCAATGGCTACATCTACATGAAAAAAGGGACAATAATTTGCATTGATTAAATCATTTATAACAATTGCTACATCTACATAGAAAAAGGGACAATAATTTGCATGCATTGATTAAATCATTTATAACAATGGCTACATCTACATGAAAAAGGGACAATAATTTGCATGCATTGATTAAATCATTTATAACAATGGCTAAATCTACATGAAAAAGGGACAATAATTTGCATGCATTGATTAAATCATTTATAACAATGGCTACATCTACATGAAAAAAGGGACAATAATTTGCATGCATTGATTAAATCATTTATAACAATGGCTAAATCTACATGAAAAAAGGGACAAAAATTTGCATGCATTGATTAAATCATTTATAACAATGGCTACATCTACATGAAAAAGGGACAATAATTTGCATGCATTGATTAAATCATTTACAACAATGGCTACATCTACATGAAAAAAGGGACAATAATTTACATTGATTAAATCATTTATAACAATGGCTAAATCTACATGAAAAAAGGGACAATAATTTGCATTGATTAAATCATTTATAACCGTGGCTACATCTACATGAAGGGACAATAATTTGCACGCATTGATTAAATCATTTACAACAATGGCTAAATCTACATGAAAAAAGGAACAATAATTTGCATTGATTAAATCATTTATAACAATGGCTAAATCTACATGAAAAAAGGGACAAAAATTTGCATGCATTGATTAAATCATTTATAACAATGGCTACATCTACATGAAAAAGGGACTATAATTTGCATGCATTGATTAAATCATTTATAACAATGGCTGCATCTACATGAAAAAGGGACTATAATTTGCATGCATTGATTAAATCATTTATAACAATGGCTGCATCTACATGAAAAAAGGGACAATAATTTGCATGCATTGATTAAATCATTTATAACAATGGCTACATCTACATGAAAAAAGGGACAATAATTTGTACTGATTAAATCATTTATAACAATGGCTACATCTACATGAAAAAAGGGACAATAATTTGCATGCATTGATTAAATCATTTACAACAATGGCTACATCTACATGAAAAAAGGGACAATAATTTGCATGCATTGATTAAATCATTTACAACAATGGCTACATCTACATGAAAAAAGGGACAATAATTTGCATTGATTAAATCATTTATAACAATGGCTACATCTACATGAAAAAAGGGACAATAATTTGCATTGATTAAATCATTTATAACAATGGCTACATCTACATGAAAAAAGGGACAATAATTTGCATGCATTGATTAAATCATTTACAACAATGGCTACATCTACATGAAAAAAGGGACAATAATTTGCATTGATTAAATCATTTACAACAATGGCTACATCTACATGAAAAAAGGGACAATAATTTGCATGCATTGATTAAATCATTTATAACAATGGCTACATCTACATGAAAAAAGGGACAATAATTTGCATGCATTGATTAAATCATTTATAACAATGGCTACATCTACATGAAAAAAGGGACAATAATTTGCATGCATTGATTAAATCATTTATAACAATGGCTGCATCTACATGAAAAAAGGGACAATAATTTGCATGCATTGATTAAATCATTTACAACAATGGCTACATCTACATGAAAAAAGGGACAATAATTTGCATTGATTAAATCATTTACAACAATGGCTACATCTACATGAAAAAAGGGACAATAATTTGCATGCATTGATTAAATCATTTACAACAATGGCTACATCTACATGAAAAAAGGGACAATAATTTGCATTGATTAAATCATTTATAACAATGGCTACATCTACATGAAAAAAGGGACAATAATTTGCATGCATTGATTAAATCATTTATAACAATGGCTACATCTACATGAAAAAGGGACAATAATTTGCATTGATTAAATCATTTATAACAATGGCTACATCTACATGAAAAAAGGGACAATAATTTGCATGCATTGATTAACTTATTGATAACAATACAAATATTTCCTTTGCAATACAAGAAATAGTTAGAAGTTTGCCAGAAAAGAGTGAAATTCAAATGCTGCCTTGATTTTTGTGACATTCCAACAACTCACATTCAATTAGTAAAAATTTGCTCCTATACTGATAATAATTTATTTTTGTTCTTAACATTCTGGCAAGATGCCATAAAGGTGGATAGATATAAGGCTGAATGACTGCCATTATTCACAGTCATGATATAAACAATGGCTGCATATGAAAATTTATAGTCAAAAACAAGCATAAATAATGAATCTGCTAATATTATTTATATATTTTTATCATCATTCATTTAAATGTCAATGCTGAGCTATTCAGAGAAAATATGTTTGTTCATGTTGTACAAATTGACAAATTACACAAATAAATCTCTCATATTTAAGAGTTCTTTGTTTATCCACATTCCTTCAAACAAAGAAAATTCAATGATCTGGATGGCATTCACCATATATGGAGTTGTAGTAAGAAGATACATTGTTTGTGATGCTTTAGTATATGTTACCTTAGGTAGTTTCCAGTGTTCTAATTAGTATATGGTACATTTACTAGGTTGCAGTGATCTAATTGCTATATGGTACCTTTACTAAATTGCATTGTTCTAATAGCTATATGGTACCTTTAGTAGATTGCAGTGATCTAATTGGTATATGGTAACTTTACCAGATTGCAGTGATCTAATTACTATAATTCATACCTTAACTAGATTACAGTGTTCTAATTAGTATATGGTACCTTAACTAGATTGCAGTGATCTAATTGGTATATGATACCTTAACTAAATTTAAGTGTTCTAATTGTTGTCTGGTACCTTTGTATATGGTGCTTTAATTAGTTTCAATATTCTAACTGGTGTATGATACTTTAAATAGTTCCTAGTGATCCCCTTGGTATCTGGCACATGAACTAGTTTCCAGTGTTCTACTTGGTAACCAGATTTCCATATTAGTGGAAGAAAACTTGGGACCATTTTCATTTAGAACCAATAAGGCATCCTAAGAAATGTTCTGGTGAAAACCCCATGTTGATATGACTTTCCATTTTGAGGAGCAACCACTACAAGGGTTTGATAATGGTTGACATGGTGGTTATATTTGATACCAGACTGGAAACATTTCTATTTTGTACAAAGTACACATAAGAAGTTGATTGGTGAAAGTACAATGCTGATATGACTAAAGTGATGACCAATGTAGCAGTCATAGTAGAAGTTGGATTGGCACCATTTTCATTTGAAACCAACCAGACATTATAAGAAGTATTCAGTACACACCCCATACTGATTTGACCATTAATTCATGAGCAATAATGATTACAAGATTTTCAAGAAAGCCTTTGTGGCATGTATACTGAATGTTTGAACAGCATCTTTAGGACCAACCTGGCATCATCAGGAGTTGATTAGTAAATTCCCCATGTTGATACAACCTTTTTATTTATATTCATTAAAGAAATATTCATGCTTTTCTAAATATTATCAAAGTACCAATAACAAATATGATCATATTTATGAATTTTGTAAATGGTCCACACCCAACAGCGGGCTCTAAATGTAAAAACATCAACATAAACTGCAAAAAATCTTACCCATAACAGGATAGGCTTAAAAGCTCAATATTTATTTATTCCAATCTACAAATCTGTTATGGCCCAAAACACTTTTCAGCCTAAATATGTGACAAAAGTTGAAATCCAATCAATTTTTTAAATAAATGTGTAACATGAATTGCCATGATTCAACACAAAGGTCTGACTGTCTATTTACAGAATTAGATTTAATACTGATACAATTTACTGAAGTACAGATTTTAACCTGGTACTATTTACTGAATTACAACGTTAATACTGATAGTATCTATATATTTAATTAGTTTCAATCCTTCTACTCTCTATTTAGAGAATTACAGCTTTAATCCTGATACTGTCTAATTCAACAGAATTACAGCTCTGATTCTAATACTATTTACTGAATTACAGCTTTAATCTGATACTGTTAATTTAGAGAATTACAGCTATAATCCTGATACTGTCTATTTACTGAATTACATCTTTAATCCTGATACTGTCAATTTAGAGAGCTTTAATCCTGATACTGTATATTTACTGAATTACAGCTTTAATCTTAATACTGTATATTTACAGAATTACAGCTGTAATCCTGATACTGTCTATTTACTGAATTACAGCTTTAATCCTGATACTGTCAATTTAGAAAGCTTTAATCCTAATACTGTATATTTACTGAATAACAGCTTTAATCCTAATACTGTATATTTACTGAATTACAGCTTTAATCTTGATACTGTATATTTACTGAATTACACTTTTAATCCTGATACTGTATATTTACTAAATTACAGCTTTAATCCTGATACTGTATATTTACTGAATTACAGCTTTAATCCTGATACTGTATATTCACTGAATTACATCTTTAATTCTGATACTTTATATTTACTAAATTACAGCTTTTCCCTGATATTGTCAATTTAGAGAGCATTAATACTGATACTGTATATTTACTGAATTACAGCTTTAATCCCGATACTGTATATTTACTGAATTACAGCTTTAATCCTGATACTGTCTATTTACTTAATTACAGCTTTAGTCCTGATACTGTCAATTTAGAGAGCTTCAATCCTGATACTGTATATTTACTGAATTACCACTTTAATCCTGACACTGTCAATTTAGAGAGCTTTAATCCTGATACTGTATATTTACTAAACTACAGCTTTAATCCTAATACTGTATATTTATTGAATTACACCTTTTATCCTGATACAGTGTATTTGCTGAATTACATCTTTAATCCTGATACTATTTACTGAATTACAGCTTTGATCCTGATACTGTATATTTACAAAATTTTAGCTTTAGTCCTGATACTGTATATTTACTGAATTACAGCTATAATCCTGATACTGTCAATTTAGAGAGCTTTAATCATGATACTATATATTTACCAAATTACAGCTTTAATCCTGGTACTGCCAATTTAGAGAGCTTAGATCCATATACTGTATATTTACTGAATTACAGCTTTAATCCTGATACTGTCAATTTAGAGAGCTTTAATTCTGATACTGTATATTTACTGAATTACACCTTTAATCCTGATACTGTGTATTTACTGAATTACATCTTTAATCCTGATACTGTCTATTTACTAAATTACAGTTTTAATCCTGATACTGTATATTGACTAAATTACAGCTATAATCCTGATACTGTCTATTTACTGAATTACAGCTTTAATCCTGATATTATTAATTTAGACAGCCATAATCCTCAGATACTGTATATTTACTGAATTACAGCTTTAATCCTGATACTGCCAATTAAGAGAGCTTAAATCCAGATACTGTATATTTACTGAATTACAGCTTTAATCCTGATACTGTCAATTTAGAGAGCTTTAATCCTGATACTGTATAATAACTAAATTACAGCTTTAATGACAAAACTGTATATTTACTGAATTACAGCTTTAATCCTGATACTGTATATTTACTGAATTACACTTTAAATCCTGGTGCTGTATATTTACTGAATTACATCTTTAATCCTGATACTGCCTATTTACAGAATTACAGCTTTAATTCTTATACTGCATATTTACTGAATTACAGCTTTAATCCTGATACTATATATTTACTGAATTACAGCTTTAATCCTGACACTGTGTATTTACTGAATTACAGCTTTAATCCTGATACTATTTACTGAATTACAGCTTTAATCCTGGTACTGTATATTTACTGAATTACATTTTTAATCCTGATACTGTATATTTACTGAATTACAGCTTTAATCCTGACTCTGTGTATTTACTGAATAACAGCTTTAATCCTGATACTATTTACAGATTTACAACTTTTATCCTGATGTTATGTCTATTTACTGAATTGCTATCATCATTATTGTTTCAATTCAAACATAAAATTATGCATGGATTTTCTGTGATATTTAATCAAATATGCCCAATATGTACATACAAAGCAGAATCTTGTTTGGCAGTAAAGATCATATCAATAATAGCATAATTGTCCCTTTAACTGTTTCCACCAAGAGTCTGACTTTGTCAGATCATTCATATTTTGACATTATCCATTTCACTATGCTTTCTTTCATTCATTAAACTATCATCTCTATATATGATTTGTATTCGTTATTTGTGTGTGTGTATATATATATATATATATATATATATATATATATATATATATATATATATATATATATATATATATATAAAGGTCTTTTCTTTCTGAATAATTATATGTAACTTTGAAAAAATATTTTTCTTGTGTGACTAGCATTCATTGCCATTTAACTGATGAAGTTTTTAAGTATGAACTGGAGGTACAAATTTTTTTAAAAAATGTTTGCTATGCATCTCAAAATGTTCTTTATATATGGCTTCCTTCACATTGTTTTTCATGTCCATAACAGAAATTTATTCTGCACTTTTTCATTTTCATAAATTTACAGACCTTTGTAACCATCGTGGTTCAGATCTCCTGCTGAGCTAATGGCTGTGCCAAATCGTGCATAGGCCACAAGCTTCCGTAAGGAGGGATCCGAAGCAGCCCCTGTCAGCACAACAATGGGTCCACAAATCTGAACAAAATAAATTTGGAAATAAATACAGTCTCGCTCAAGTCTAATGGCCAGCACCATCCACCAAAATCACCATCAAAATGGATTGGTTTAAATTCTTTTAGTTCTTTGGATCAATAATTTACTTGAAATCTTTCAGAAGTGTGTTTATTCTATTAACTAAGGTATAACAAGCAACCATGTCTGTCCATCAAAGATAGAGATCTACCATGACATAAGTACAAACAGGGTCTACTCTATTTTGTGTATCATATTACACAGACTGTGTAGACCAAGGTCCTTATGTGGTGTTAATCTGGCTAGTCAACTGGAAAGGTATATGCTATACAAAAAAAAAAAAAATACAATACTGGCCCCAGATTACTTTTTTGCCCATATTAATATCAAGAAATTTGATAAACCAAATGATACCATGACAAGTCTACATTTCACCAAAATGTTGAAGATGATTAGGCAGGCCATTTTGCATTTGCACCATCTGTGTCAGGTCTAACTGAAAATTTTGTTCAGCTCCATATTTTTTATTTACATAATACACTGACAGATCTGGTCTATCAAGAGCCGTGAAAGTCAGACCCATGTTTTAACTGTGGTAACTTCATTTCAAGGAATGTTCCAACATGGCTGTGTCTTGATAATACATTAAAATACACTCATACAGTATATGATAACTGTCATTTATTTTACAAATGGCTCTCATGAACAAAATACTAAAAGAAAAACAAATGAAGTAAAAGAGAACAAATGAAAGAATAAAATTTACTAATTTACTGTACCGAATTGCTATATGTATAAATGGCAGAGGTTCTCCTTCAGCACTGAACAAAGAAGACAATAAAGTTCTTGATCAGTTTTGAAGGACGTGAGTCTGACTATAGTGGAGAGCAACTTTTTCTTTATAGAGAAATAAGAAAATCTGCAAATGCAGTTAAAGTTTAACAGAAAAGATCAATGCATCCCCTCATGTACCAATTAAAGAATTCTCCACTTCAAATTTGAAAATGGAAGTTGATTGTCCTCTAACCTGAGCAATGCACTTGGCAAACTTGCTGAAAAACTGATCCTGGCAGATAGATCATTCGATATGAGCAAGGTCTCTTTATGCTGTGATGGCAGATCTCCCACAACAATCATTCATTGGTATCAGTGAGAACAGATCAAATATTGCAGAACCACAATCTCTGGGCAACAAGTAGAACCATGACTTGGAAGTCCTGAGTCTGTGAAGAGTCTATAGGACTATTTTTGAATAGTGGGATTGCATACATATACTGCCAGGCCCACTTCCAACCAAAGGTATCCACTACCCATACCCAATGGCCTGACAATGGCCTATAGACATATAGAGAAAGCTTGTTGTTCAGCTTTGTTGCAAACATGTCTTCCATTGACTTTCTCCACAGATGAAAAAGTCTCTGATGATGTCTAATTTTTAAGATTATTCATGTGAAAGAGAAGCTTCTTAATAATATACTTCTGAGCCCCACCCCACCCATGTAAAAATCTGAGATGTCAGTATAAATAAGGAGTGAGGTTCAAAAAATGAATCAAATGATTTTCCTCCAACACTAACACTGAAGAAACCTAGATCCTAAGCTAATATGCATGGACAAAGTCATTGTGAGGTTTCCAGTTTGCAAGAAGAAAGAAACAGAAGAGGGCCTGCATATGAATCATTTCAAGGGGAATTAAGTTTCCTGTCAACCTTTATTTACCGAAAATTTGAAGGAATAGAATACTGTCAATACTAATATTTTTATGCTTTCATGTCTCTGTTCTCATTCAAAAATTGTCATTATTTGAATAGATGGCGATCTTGCTGCACAATAGATATATACAGTGTATACATAAGCACTAACATATGACTGTTAAACTGCAAAGATTTTAACGAAACCCTTGGACTCTTGAGCCATTTTTACACCGTTTACTCTGGTGAAGTCTAAAGATGTAGACACTGGCCAAAAGAAGAGCATGAATTGAAGATCTACTGTGTGCTAGGGAGATGAGAATGTGAAGATAAGTATCTTGGAGATCTATGGAGACCATCCAGTAAACCAGCCTGATAGCATTCCTGTCAGTTGTCTCACAACTTGAAAAATTCTTCCAGAACAAATCTATTTAAATAAAAAAGATTAATTATAAGTAGAAATATTCTCCCTCTTTTTTTAACAGAGAAATTCCAGGACTAAATTCCTGGACTTCTTATGTTCTTCACTCTCTCCCTTATGCATCCTAACTTAGAACAAAGTGCAACTCTTTCCAAAGAAATTGTCAGTTCAAGAACATAATGGGCTTCTTGGAAGAGGTGGAGGGTCCCAGAAATGATACTGGCAACTTACTGTGGAAAGGACTCACATCTTATCCAAGAGATCCAAGCAAGCCTTTTAAAAGAAAATAATATGGACTCTACTAGAGAAGATTAGGAAGAAAAGGTTTGTAGACTTACTCTACTGGCCCCTAGTGCCATTTTGACATGAGAAAAACCGTCTAAAGTTGGTTTAGGCTGGTCTCTCATAAACACTATGATGAGGGACAAGGGAAATTTTGTGGTAGGTCTCTAGGTGTGATTGCCTTCATCCTTAGGGATGAGGATCAGTCTTTAGACTGCCACTTTTGGTTCTTCCTGCCTCCTTGACATGATAATAGCAGTCTAAAAGGGGATTTAAACAAGAAATTATTTTGATTTTGAGTGCTTCCCTGTTTAAACTGCTTAGAAGCCATGGATCTTGTTGAATCAGAAATTTCTTCACTGATTTACCTGAACTTGATACCACATTTAGGGTTACTCATTGGTCACTGTAGGGATTAGCCCTCTAAATAAAGTTTCTGTACCCAGTGGGACATCCTACAAAGAGGCCTTTTGTGATCCTGCAAAATCCTTGCATGTCTCAAAGACTGGATTTCTCCTTTGGTGAAGTAACCCTGCAGATAGCAAAAAACACTGAGACCTCATGTCTCAATGTCTTGGTCAAAGCCTTTAACAGTCTTCTCAAAGTTGCTAGAAATGAAGATTTCCCTTCAACAGATTGAAGGATACTGTTTGAGACTATGCTAACTAGTGTCTAATTGCCTTCAGTTATATGCCTTGAGAGCCATAAAAGAGGGATGGGTCTATGTACCTGCCAAAATTGCCACATGAGAGAGACCTGAATATAAAGTCTGGGTCAAATCTGGCTAAGAGGCCAAAGGGAACAAATGGATCCTGTACGTATTGGCTGAGATCTGGAGTAAAAACATAGAAGATGGGGCAATGTACCCTTTATGCTGCTTTGGCCTTCAAACACTTTGTCATTCAGCTATCATCATCAAGTGAAGGCACAATAGCAAGTTTGACTTATACTGTGTTGTACCTCAGAAAGCCTATTTAAACTGGAGACTTTTAAAATCTACCTGCCATTGGGTTTTCTGGGCTTAATAGTTTATCGTTTGCTGGTCTATGTGCCCGCTTTGATATATACAGGCAAACGAGAAACTACTTAAGCCCAGAAAACCCAAGGACAGGTAGATTTTATCTTCTACCCATAATCAACAAACAATTTTATGAGACCACATTTCCACAAATTACCATTATATCTTCAGGACAAGACAGATCTCATAAACAGCAAAGCATGTGAACAATTACTGCCAGATATATTACTTTTTTCCTTAGACATCACATCTTTGTATACTAACATACTGCACAATGAAGGGATACAGGCATGTAGAGAAGCATGGGAAAACAAGAACTGCAAATAATCTACCCACACACTTCTTAGTCCAAATCCTGGAGCTTGTTCTAAAACTCAAGTTACTTTGAATTTAATGAATAAAACTACCCCCAAATCAATGGAACCACAACGGGTACAAAAATGACCCCTTCGAATGCTAATATTTTTATGGGAAAACTGGAGGGTCAGCTTTTAGCACTGGTTGAACTTACACCATACCAGTGAGTATGCTTTATCGATGATATAAAAGTGAAGCAGCAACATGGAAGAAAAAGTCTGGATTACTTCATATCAAAGGCAAACAACTTCCATCCTTCAATAAAATTCATGGCACATATCTCCAACTCAGACCATGTTTTCCTGGACACAACAACCAGATTGGTGGAGAATAAGCTATATATAGACATCTAATAGAAACTAACTGACAAATATCAGTATCTCCTCCCAACCAGCTGTCATCAAAACACTGCATTAAGAACATTCCATGTTGCCAGGCATGGAGGATATCCAGAATTTCTCTGATGATGAAACATTCCTAGAAAGGTCTAAAGAGCTGTCTAAACCTAAACATTTAATTTACCAAGGCTACAACAAAGACCTGATTGCGGAGGCATCCCAAAGGGCTAAACAAACAAACCATGAAGACCTACTAAAATATGAAAAGAAGGAAATTGTTGATAGGATACCATTAATCCTGACCTACAATCAAGACAACCACAAAGTAGGTAAAATCATTGTGAAACACTGGCCCATCGTGGAATTGTCATGCCTACTAAGGCAAATCCTTCTGAACAAACCTGTAGTAGCCATAACCGGAGACTAAATAACCTCAAGGACACCCTAGTCAGGGTGAAGCTAACACCAATCACTAGGCAAGACCACCCTAGTCAATCTGGCCCCTGTGGCGATAAAAGATGCAAAACCTGTCAACATATGATAGAGACCAGGACATTCACAAGCACAGTGACTAAAGAAAAACAAAACATAATGGTCTAAACAAACCGTGCAAAACAGAATATCATTTATCTCATCACATGTAAGATATGTTGCCTTCAGTATGTCGGAGAAACTGAAAAGCTATACAAAATGATAAACATTCATAGATCTAATTGGATGACAAAGAAGCTGTACAGAAGGATAAAGCTACATAGATCTGAACGGATGACAAAGAAGCTGTACAGAAGTCTGGTCACAGAACACTTCTCCTCCCCTGGCCACACTTTCTGAGATATAACACTTCTCACAATTGTTAACATTCCCAACTGGAATTCCAAAACCAGGAAGGAAAAGGAATCTTACTGGATATGCCGCCAAAGAACGTTGAAACCAAGCGGTTTAAACCAAGAAGACTAGAAAAAGACAGCATTGCACAAGTAGAAATATCCTCTGCAGACAACACATTTTCTTTTCAAAACTTTTCCAAATTTCCTTAGTAGCCTTTAATTACTATTATAAGGAATAAAAATATCTGGAATAGAATCATATACCAGGGATATAATTTGTGGTACATAAATGTACACAAAGTGATACATGTCTCTATGGCTCATAGATTTCTGGATGAAAACAAATATTTTTCAGTATCTGCAACAAGTTGATATAGGTTGGTTGAGACATAATACATCTAAAGGTTTAATTTATGTAGAAACAGCCATGTAGAGTTTTGCAAACACAACGGTTTTTGTGTTTTATTTGTTTGTTTTGTCTATGCTTTGTATATGCCTTTGAAAATAACTGATTAAGGGATAAAGAGTCGAATGTGCTCAGGCTAGTTAGATACTAATTTTGAACTGTTTGTTGCCAGTTTATTGCATATATATAATATACTTTCAATGTAGCCAAACAAGAAAAAACCTGCAAGTTCAAATAGATAAAACATTTAGCGGAAAATAGAAATGTTGCTTTAGTCAGGTCATCTGTATATGCATAGAAATATGTGTCTAGTGGCTGATGCTAGGTTTTCACAAAATAATACTTTCCAAAAGTTCAAAAATAATTGTCACAAATGGTAAAACTGGTTAATTAGAATTAAAAATCTAAATTATAAATTATATATAACTATAAATGCAAAAGAAAATGCTTATCAAATTTTATTTATCACTGTCAGATGCATTGTAAACTATCAAGTTAGGGACTTGTACCAAATATTTCAAGTTTAATCCAGTCTTTAATTTAAATCTATTCAAAATAGTTTTGAACAACAAAGACAAATTTACTAAAGTTATCTATACATGCATACAAACATGCCTATCTATACATGCATACAAATATGCCTACCAAATTCAATTTGTTTACATGAAGTTCTCTCTGCATAGTCAAAATAATGATCTCAGGACAGATGGAAGGATGCAAACAAATCATGGCACTATTCGCAAGCAGTTTATAAATAATAATGTTTTTTTATATAGTTTCCCACCTTTTCTGTTGTGACATGATACACAAATACACGTCCTGTGTCAGGGGAAACAACTCTTTTCATCACAAATTCCGAGTACAATGGAGCTCCAACAAACAATTCATCCATCCCTTTGTTGTCAACATTGATCCCTTCAACAATGTATCCAAACTTAGAGCCACTCTGGGGATGTTCTTCAAGTATGACACCATCACACTGCATTTAAAAAACAAAATCCATAAAAATTTATCCATTATTGACATTCAAGGGACAGAGCAGTTTTGTCTTTTATAATAAATTGTCATTACAAGGTGTAACATCATGACCATATATCCTTGATACTAAAATATGTAATGCCATGACTATTAGTCCAATAAATCAGTCCCCCTTCAAACCTGTGTGGATACTAATGGACAATATATGGGTCTGATATCACCTGTTCATTAAAATATGCAGTTTTGCTGCATGCAAATCTTTCCGGAACACACATGCATACAGCTTAGACACTTACTGGCAAAATATCTAATGCTAAATTCAAGATGGCCACAATAGAGAAGGTTGATTTAGGTGGATTTACAAGTTGCCAAATGTAGAATTTGATCCGGAAATAGTTCAACAGCAATGAGAAATAACAATAAGTGTATAAAATATACATGTGTGCAGACAAGAGCTTTTATTGATTTATACAAGTTTTAGTGAATAGGTGATGTCAGCCCCTAAATTTGCAGTCAGTATATCATACGGGTGTGGGGCTGATTTATCAGTCTATGGTAAAATCTTTTAATTAATTTAGTGCATTGTCATTTAACTTCCCTGTTTATGGTATGTACTAATCGTTTCACCAATGATCAAACCTCACCATCACCTCATTGCCATAAACTAGCTAATGTATCTAATGAGTTATTTAGCCTAGAAATGGTTGAACATAATCTGATAAACCTACTTCTAGAAACATATAATTTTTGGGATGAATTGTCACTTAATACATGCCCATTGCCTCACATTTTACTGATCTATAAGATTAGGTGATACATATTATTTATCTTTTTAGTTCTTTTGTATTTGGCACAAGGTGGAAGAGTCAGATTAATTTGAAAGCTCACCAATATTACATCATATATGTATAGCACCTCAAAGACATGGATTATGTCTTTAAGAGAGAAAGATCAGCACCATTGTTTAGTAAAGTAAAGCCACTTTGTTGATGTATTTTCATATGGCATTGTTTTGGTTAATCAAATTAAAAAACAATGCAGTTTTTTTTACAATCAAACATGGTATCAGATAAAAAAATGGGAATTATGAGTATACTATTATTTATTCCAACAACTGCCTGAGTAACTGACACAATAAATGCAAACATATCATGTCATTGTTCATTCAGTGTGGACACCTATATACATTTCAATAGGCATATTGTAATCAATTCTGTACAAAAAATCTCACTAATTCACATGAGGTGCTCATAAGCTGCACATGAGAGCCTTGTTAGAAATTGGATAGATTTTTCAAGGTCACATGTGTAGTTTGCAAGACCTTTTGATCCAAGGAAAAACTCTACTGATTTTCACATGTACACATTTTGCTCGTGTAAGAATTTAAATTTCTACATGAGAAAGTAGAACATGGAAAACATTCTTTCCATTACATATTATGACCATGTTTGAAAATAAGGCAGAGTTCTAAGTTCTAACGTGAGTTATCATGTGAGAAACTTGGACTTTGATTCTGATTAAATACTTATTTTAAATTAATTCAAGGTTGGATTTTCTCATGTGCGTTATCACATAAGCAACTTTGTTGCAAATGTTGAGCATATTGACTATTGTCAAATAGACATCATTTCTATCTTGCACAAGCTGTTGCTTTATTGTATTTTGTTTTTTAAAAACAAATCTGTCAATTTAATTTCTCACAGCAAGTTTTAGTCTTATTGTGATCCAACAGTCTACTTGTAATTTGAACATATTAATGTTTATTTCACTGTTCATAAAATGAAACAATTCAGCATTAAGGTCTCATATAACCAAACTACCCAGACTTTAATAGCTTCCAATGAAATGAGTTAATAATTGTTTGTGGTTAATGTTTAATTCAGTAATCCATAAAAGTGAAATGTTACTCACCCAAAAATATGCAGTTTACAAATATAAAAAGGAAATAAACCTTTCAATTCAAAATGAATGCAACATAAAAAAAAACATAATGTAAATGTAAAAAGGAAATAAACCTTTTGATCCAAAATGAATGCAACATAAAATAAATATATTACAACCCCTTTATTCAGAATTTATCAAACTTCTCAAACTCTACTATAAAATTGCAAAACAAATACATAGCCACATATCTGAAAAAATAAACACTGATGTGCAGTCCTTTTGGCTTAATAAACTCTCAAGTCCTTTTTCAGAAGATTTGGAGAATTACATCTACTACATCAGTATCTTCCATGACTAACATTTGCAAAAAACTCATTAACATCTTACACTGAGTTGTGTAATTTGACTTATTGCAGGCAACTATGTGCTCTGTTTGTCTTTCTTTTTCATTGACTTTATTGTTTGTAAATGCGAATCCAGCTTCTTTATTAGCTTTTTAGTTGACTCACTATTGATAAAACTAAATTATCATTGCCACTGAACTAAAAGAAACTTGTGAGAAGGCCATCTTCACTTAGTAAGGACTATGCTGTTTTGGATGAAAGCTTTATAATATTCTCCTGCAACATGTTTGCTGTGATTTCCATAACTGCAAGAGTGTGGACATTGTTAACAAAAAGAAACCAATATTAACATGTTATGATGTCATCGTTGGAACTGATGTTAATGTCTAGCATGAAACAAAAGACATCGGCATGAGTTTATAGGGATGCATATTGGAAGGTTCAAAGATTATGAATGACTGGGGTTTTTTGCCAAGAAAGAGGAATGTTATGTTTACTCATTTAATTTTCCAATATTCGCATAGCTTGAATCATTGACATTAGGCAGATACATGTAAGCATAAATTCGGTCATGTAAAAATAAGCCAAGGTTTTGCTTCAGATTTTACTTAAAGATGATTCAAACTCTTGTTGCTAAAAATGACTTTTACACCACATGATCATTGAATACTACCTGACCTCCTTTGTGTTAAACAACATTGTCTCAAAACTTATTTATGAATTCTGCATTTCATACTTGCAACCATGTCTGCCTGCCCCCCCCCAATAATTCTGCAGGTGCCTCAGTGAGGATCACTTAATTACCAATCTAACAATTAGTAACCCAGTCAGTCAGAATTTTAAATCCTATCTGAGTCTGGACAAACATAAATGTCCTTCATATTATTTTTTTCCTGTTTGGGTGGAGCATGTTTAGAATACGCTATTGAGAACCAAATGCAGTAGCTTAATTCATGATTTTATTCATAAAGGACACTTGCCATGTCTGTCAAGTTTTTTGATAGGTAGATTTAAAATAAAGATTTAATTAAATAAGGATTACAGCATTTCTTATACTAGGACTCTTTTGCCAACAAAATCTCTTTCCCATTTCACTGCATTCTTTTTCTTCTGCATAGATAAAAAAAAATTTATCAGTTATAATAATCTCTATTGTTCCTTTTACAGATAAAACTTCTTGAAGGCCACAAAGCATTGATCAACACAACAAGGTTGGCAATCATTTGAAAGAAGTGCAAAACATCGACAGCAACTGGAAGAAGTCAGACAAAACATGATTGCCATGCCAGAGGAAATTCTGACTTCAAAAAAGGTATGTATAAGATGCTTGATGATGAAATGCATACATGACAACTGTAACCATTAATCTGTCTCTATCTGAACTTGGAAAACTTTGTTTTAACAGTTACCTGGTTGTTTGTTTTGTTACCAGGTTATTATCAACAGGAGAGTACCCAGTACCCATTGGCATCTTTATCCAGATGTAGTCAAATTTGGAATATGCGATGTAACTTGCAGGCATCTCATCAATAGTACAGTTTATGTTTGTTAATAAACTATGGAAGCTCTTTTGGAAGAGCAATTAGACTCATAGTTCATGCATCTTCGGGCTGAGTTGGCTGCCTAAGCGTGTCCTTGAGAAGATGGGTGCTTCCTATTTTCACAGTGTGAGATAGTCACTGTGTTAAAAGTGCCATAAAATCCAAAACAATTATGTATTTTGCCTTTACCGTATCAAATGAATCTTCAAAACTTCACCTTACATAATGTCTCAAATGCCGTGATTAAAAAAAGATTGCACCAACTTTTTCATTTCCATTGCAGATTTCATTTTTCTGCGGTTCAAAAAAAAGAGTCTGATAACTTAAATTCAGTCGTCCAAAGTAACTACATCGATTCAAAGAGAACAATCTCCATGTGAAAATATTGTAGACTAGCATATGAATGTGTATACATGATGAAATTCAGAAGCAGTAATTTTAATTACACACTTTGTTTGATTTAAAATTTCTGGAACAGTGAATAATAGTCTTCATGTGAAGAAAATTTCCTGCAGTATCTTTCACAATGACTTGAACGTTTGTTTAAGGAATGTGATGTACTAAATATAACACATACATACATACATACATACATACACACACACACATACATATACATACATATACATACATACACACATGCATACATACACACACACATACATACACACATACATGCATACATACATACAAACACACACATACATACCACACATACATACATACACACATACATACACACACACATACATGTATACATACATACACTAGTTTTCATTTCTTGCATGTGAGAAACCTTATTAAAAGATCAATAATTGCACTCAAATATTCTTATGAATAATAAATTTAAATATGATCTCATACTGTTTAATTCTTGTAAAATATGTATGTATTCAATACAAACTAAACACGGATTGTCGATGTTTGAGCAGAGTTGCTCACGTAAGCAGGATCTTGCTCATGTTAACATTATTCCTGCACATGTGATTTTCTTTTTACAGTCTATTTGCTCACATGAGTTCTACTTAATTTGCATGTTAAAATGCACATGAGACTAATTTGAGTTAGATCTCATTTGAGATCTCATGTGCAGAAGGGTAGGCAGTTTTGGTGGTACAAACAAATCACTGAGCTATTTTGCATCAATAATGCCAGGATAAAATGTTATAATTTGTACTGACCCAAGTTACCACTTGTTCTAAATTCCATTCATTAGTCAACTCTACCTTCTAAAATTTGTTAGCTTGAAATTGTAAATTTGTAAGAAAATCTAATGTTACATTAAAATTTATGGGTTTTTTTTAAAATTAAAATCTTTCTTCAATTTCTACTAAAATTAAACTTAATAATCTTTTTATATTTAATACATTTTAGTTAGAAATTTATCTTGTATTGTAATTAAGCTTTTCCTGCACTGATAAATTCCTATACTTAAGGAAGATGAAGCAAATTTATTTTTGGAGTTACAAGAGACCTTGGTCCGAAACCATTTCCCTGTTCAACACCAACCCTACACACTTCTGACAGCTGTTGTATGCCTTGAGCAAAGATAAATAGGTGTGTCAAGAAAAACTAAATGTTTGACTAAAATGTGTGCTATATAAGTTGGCCTGATAGGAACCAGATAACAATTATTACATCTGGTCCAGTAACTATGACTGTAGCCCAGACTATATTTAGAGCATTTATCCCTCTCAATTTATTGGTGATACAAGAGCTGATTTAGGCATTTTGGTATTGACTTAAAGGCATTTGCCCACTCTTTGGAATATGGGTGTTATAGTGTGGTTGTCTGTGTAATCAGTAATAAATTATTCATCCTGATCAGCTAAAGAATACACAATTCCCTTAAAATCCATACCAAGAATGCATAAATCTAACTCTTGTATCACCATCAGAAGGAGACAGGAATAAATGCTCTAAAATAGACTGGAACAACATTTGTGGGTACTGAACCAGAACTATTAAATGTGACCTGATTTCTAACAGGCCAATTATATGTTGTCAACTTTATATTTGCATACCACAACTTTATATATTAAATCTTTTGGACTTTCCTTGCAAACAGGACATGTGACAGCTGTCAAAAAGTGTGTAGTGCTGGTGTTCCACAGGGTGCAAGTTGTGGCTCAAATGTTCTGAAGAAACCAAAATAAAAGTTGCTATATCTTCCTGAAATATAGGAATTTTTCAATGCAGTATGAACCTAAATGTAATACATAATATGAACTGTCTGAAAATATGTTTGAAATTTAAAAATATTGATACATTAAATTTTAATGGAAATTTAAATAAACATATAAATTTTAAAAACTACATTTTAGTGAAAGATTAAATTTTCATACAAATTATAAAATTCAATTTGACAAAGTTTGACTGCAAAGTTGACTAATGAATGGTATTTAAAACAAATGGAAGTTTTGGTCTGTACAACTGATAATATTTTTCTCAAGGGTAAAGAAGCATAATGGCTCAGAGTTGATTTTGGCAGCAAATTACATTATGCCTGTCCAGATGCATACAGGTGTACTCACTAAAGAAACAATGACAGGTGCTATGTTCCACAATTATTGTATCAAATACTTATGCAGCTGTTTGTATAACTAATAGCCCACTCAAATTTAAAGTTTTGATGGGCCTATAACCATGTTTTATAGCAAAAATGCATTCCATTTCAATGTTGATAACTACAAAAGGTGACAATGTGATAGGAAAATACAGTTTCATGGAGGTTCTACCTTACTAAACAATGGTTTGAATCTCTCTTATAAAGACCTAAACCATGCCTTTGAGATGCTGTATATCAGTGTGCTGATATGAATCTTGGTCACTTATGACAGTACACTGCATGTCCTTATGAAACTTTGCTATCACGACCTGACTACTGGAGAGCTTCCAAAATGTCCAATTTTAACTCTTTGTTCCAGAAACCAGGCTAGACCTGAAAAGATATAACATGTTTCACTTAATTCTAGAAAACAGAAAGATGTAGGTAAATGAAGTTAAAATGTGTTAGATATGGTGATTTTAAAATAACTTTCAGATTGCAAACATAGGAGCATAGGAGCAAAATAGTAAATTTGACAAAGTGACACTCAGAAATGTAAAACACTCAGCATGTATTAAAATGAGAGTGCATCCTAAAATATATAAGGTTTCTAGAAGCATATTTAGCCATTTACAGGTTAAAAAACTAATCAGGTAGAGTATGTATCATCCAGTTTAAGGCAATGTTGGAATGGTGAGGTTTAATCATTGTTGGAAACATTAGTACATACCAAGTGATAATGTATTAATTAAAATATATTACTATATGCAATCTTATTCATGAGGAAAATAACAATTTTGGATATTGTGAGTGATTACAGCTAACTGTGGCCACACAGATCAATTATAGGTACCAATAGATCCTATATCATCAACCAAATGTAAAATTCTATATCATCAACCAAATGCAAAATTTTGATCCCCAAAACTTGTAAACAAGGATGGACTCATTTGCATGAGTGGGACATATACAATGTACTTGTTAAAGTAACATGTGCAAACATAATTCAATGATCTGTGTGAACATTTTTAGTGTATTCTTAAGAGTGTTGGTTACCAGTTATTAAGCTCAATGATTTAATGTAACCAGACATCAGCTGATGTTACAATGCCACTCTCTGTCAAAGTACTAAATTGAAATGTATTACCATACAGAGGCATATTCTTAATGAAAATATTTGAAGTGCACACTGCCAGAAATGTGCCTTACAGATTCACTATAGGTACTATGTCAGCCTATAAGAATGTCAACTTTTGAATGGAAACATTCTAAAATATATGGATATTTATGTTGGATATGTAACCATGTTAAGATAGTTGTACAAAATTAGATTCAAATAATCTGTTTGAATATTTCTTATGTAATCTTTAGATGACAATTAACAAATATTATTAGTAATTAATAATGCATAAAGCAAAATGGATCACAAGAATTCCCATACTAGGATATAGGCCACAATAACACACTAAATCAATCAATATCTTAGTGAAACTGAACAATAAAATGGAATGCATAAATATAAATATATATAAATATACCTGGGGAAAGTATATTCTATGCCTTTTACCTGTATTTCATTCACTGACAGTTTAAAATGATTTAGTGGAGAACTTGAGAAGGTTCTTAGTAAAGTTTTCATCTCTTGCCTCTCACCAAGCAGATATGTGTTACTCAGGAAGTCACCCCATCATAAACACATAAATTAACTGTTTGGACCCCTAATAAATAGTCTGAATGACCTAAAGGCACAACACAAAATAGAATTTTGTCTTCATTTATTTTAAATTACAGATTTTGACTTACAGAGATATTTTCTCCAAAATAATGTGACAATTTTATATCCATCATTGGAGTTTGTATGTGGTGTAGGAATATATGGAGGCTAATATCATTTAATATCATTCCCAAAAAATATTATATATGTGCATTGGGGAAAAATTCTAAATTTTCTTTTTAAACTTCATTTAAAATTTTAAAATAAAAATTAATCTTTTTATTTTTAATTTCATTCTTATATTTTCAAAGACAATACACATAGCATGTTAACATTTCATGTGTATATCATTAATAATAAAGATTTTATACCAATGTAAACTTTACTTATAATACTGCACTGACAGGACAAAGAACACAATTAATTTTACTATATATTCTCTACATTTTTTTCTCAGTACTGAACTTTCCACTGTGTGACAATCAATAGAGATTATATGTTAATCTAAAATACCCTCAAAGATGACTTCATGGTGAAGTTCCTGTCAAAAGTTTGCCAGCATGTTTTTGAAAAGCTGGACTGTTAACAAACTAGTGTGCAATGGAACACAGATTTCACATCTGGATCATCACAAAGACCTTATTACTCACTGTGCACTGTCGCCGAAATACACACAGACAATCCAATCACACCATAAGCTCACATTTTAAAGAATAAACAATTGCCTTTAAATCCTTACCAAGAATGCCAAAATCTGACTCTAGTATCACCAACCAGAAGGAGACATGAATAAATGCTCTAAAAAACAGACTGGGGCTACATCCATGGGAACTGAACTATTTATTGTGACCTGATTCATTATGACATATATACAATAAACTGGTCTTACCAAGCAATGTTTCACTGGCATTATGCCATCTACATAGTTAACTGGCATTACAAACTGATTTTTCACTGTTATTATGTCATTTACAGTAAGCTTGTATTTATATAATAATTTTGTAATAATTTTGCTTTATCCACATGAATCTAGGATAAATTGGGATAGTTGGCATGTCTAAAATTGTTACAAGGTACAGCACTTTGATGTGCAGTGAGATGGGACAAAGACAAATGTTTTAGACCAGTGGTGTTTGTATAGAGGATAATCATATAGGGATGTTTTTTGGGAATAACTCTTTCCTTCATGGTGTTGTATCCTTTACATTGAGCTGTTCTTTATAAACAATCTAAACTGTAATCAAATATCAGAAAAGGAAAATAATTCTCTGGAGCAACAATCTCTTATTAAATTCACTGCTACAAGAAGAGACAAGTACTGTAACAACGAAACCATTTTATATTTTTATGTAAAGCATTTTGTATAACCCCATATCTGTAATCAGATGATACATAACACTATATTTTTATGTAAAGCATTTTGTATAACCCCATATCTGTAATCAGATGATACATAACACTGTATATTTTTATGTAAAGCATTTTGTATAACCCCATATCTGTAATCAGATGATACATAACCCTGTAATCAGATGATACATAACCCTGTATATTATGTAAAACATTTTGTATAACCCCTCATCTGCAATCAGATGATACATAACCCTGTAATCAGATGATACATAACCCTGTATATTTTTATGTAAAGCATTTTGTATAACCCCTCATCTGTAATCAGATGATACATAACCCTGTAATCAGATGATACATAACCCTGTTTATATTTATGTAAAGCATTTTGTATTACCCCATATCTGTAATCAGATGATACATAACACTGTATATTTTTATGTAAAGCACATCTATTTTGTATAACCCATCATCTTTAATCAGATGATACTTAACCCTGGCTGTCAAGTTCTCTAGCATTTAGGGTGGAATGGTAAAGATGACAATTCAATAATATTATGTTGACATTTTTAGCTATGTAATGTTTAGTGCATTTTCACCATAGAATGTCTCAATCAACAGTGAAACCTTAGTAGGCAATGTGATATTAGATATACCAATATATAATCAAGACCCTATCACTACATGTCATTATGAGAGATGAGCAACATTATATCATCATTTAGTGCATACTTCACCAATCAAGTCAATATGACCAAACCTGTAAATAGCAGGCATCCATGGGGAAAGGTTAGAGTGTCCTTTGTACATAGGTGATATCTGTACACACATCACTTTTTAAATTATTTTTGAACAAATAACACTGTTATGCATATTTCATTTATATTATGCAGTTAATGTTTGTCCGTAATAGAGCGTTGAATGTAGGCCTACTTGACAATTGTTATATTTTGCTTTCATGATATTTTTTCATGATTATAATAGGTAAAAAAAACTTTAAAATTTAAGTTTAAACTTGTTTGCAACTAATAAACGATCCACATCAGATGCATTTTCATTATTAAATGACCCATGGCCCATGTGAATAGGGATGTAACATGTATCTATTCTCAAAGATTAACTATTTTGTCGGGTATGTTGATGATATTATTTTCCTATTTCTGTAACAAAAGACTGTAATAGGATGACTACTTGTTTCCAGCAAACAAATTGCTTTGACCTTTTTGTCTCAAACTGCCTCAATTTTGAATGTGACACCTTTGAGTTACATCGAAAATATTGCTGATAGCAATTACAAGCAAGAAAGTAAATGTTTGCTTTTATCAATATTTCACACTTTATCTCAACAATGCCTTTTTTGCTGAGCAAGCACTGTAGATAATCTCCAGTGACAACTTCTCACAGGAAGAAACAAACCATTTGGTTAGTAAACACCAGGATTCTGACTGCATAAATCAGATGACCATATCATACATGACATTTATATAGGAAATTTGCTGGGAGGTAACAGAATGGTCTTTGTAAAGCTTTTTAAAAAAAACAACAAGTCGTCTGAGAAATAATGAGTTATCAAAGACATAAAATGTACTGATGTTGTTTCTCCAAAATTGAGGGCATTCTTCCTAGCAAAATCCACCACACTAAAGACTTCAACCTGAAAAAGAAAGGAAACATATCTCCAGGAGAGGTAAATATCAATAACAAAATAAACATTAATATTTCCTGATCATAGTTTGTTTTCTAATTTTATGATACATAGAAATAAAATGTCATCTCTCTTTTTAGCACTCCACAGTTGAGATCAACCTTTTTTTTTGGAGGGGTGGAAAAGTAATTTAAAATTATAGCCATCAAATTTCTCCATCACCTTTACAATGTTAAGAAGCATAAATGGGAACATACTACAATATAGTCACTTTTCAATTTTATTTATCCAATAGGTTCCTATCAAACATTTTCTGCAGATAACTTTACAGCAACCTTTATATTGTTGAATATAATTTTTATGGTACATTATTCTGTTTCACTCACAAACATAGCTAGATTCTGGACAACAACCCTGGCATAGTACTTTGTACATACAGCCTGATATTTGGTGTGTTTGTTGTGCAGTAGATATAGGTAAACAAGATATAGAATGGAAGTTGTTTATATCTACTTTGTTACCTGATTTATGAATGGGAGTAACTTTAGATATTTATAATATTTAGGGAAACTTGCTGTTATAATTAAAGTACAGAGTATGTTACCATGAGAGTTTTCTGTTGTAATTAAAGTACAGAGTATGTTACTATGAGAGTTTTCTGTTATAATTAAAAGTACAGAGTATGTTACCATGAGAGTTTTCTGTTGTAATTAAAGTACATTTATGTAACCATGAGAGTTTTCTGTTGTAATTAAAGGACAGATCATCTTACCATGACATCTTGCTGATGTAATTAAAGTATAGAGCATATTAGAACCATCAGAGCTTCCTGTTCAAATTAAAGTACAGAGCATGTTGCCATGAGAGCTTCCTGTTCAAATTAAAGTACAGAGTATGTTGCCATGAGAGCTTACTGTTATAATTAAAAGTACAGAGTATGTTACCATGAGAGTTTTCTGTTATAATTAAAAGTACAGAGTATGTTACCATGAGAGTTTTCTGTTATAATTAAAGTAGAGAGTATGTTACCATAACAGCTTGATGTCATAATTAAAGTATAGTTCATGTTATGATAAGAGCTTGCTGTTATAATTAAAAGTACAGAGTATGTTACCATGAGAGTTTTCTGTTGTAATTAAAGTACATTTATGTAACCATGAGAGTTTTCTGTTGTAATTAAAGGACAGATCATCTTACCATGACATCTTGCTGATGTAATTAAAGTATAGAGCATATTAGAACCATCAGAGCTTCCTGTTCAAATTAAAGTACAGAGCATGTTGCCATGAGAGCTTCCTGTTCAAATTAAAGTACAGAGTATGTTGCCATGAGAGCTTACTGTTGTAATTAAAGTACAGAGCATGTTGCCATGAGAGCTTTCTGTTGTAGTCAAAGTACAGATTCTGTTAAACCATATGAGCTTGCTGTTGTAATTAAAGCATAGAGTATGTTACAATGAGAGCTTGCTATTGTAAAGTACTGATTATGTTACCATATGAGCTTGCTGTTGTAATTAGAGTATTTTACCATGAGAGCTTCCTGTTGTAATTAAAGTAAAGAGCTTGTTACATAAGAGTTTGTTGTTGTAATTGAAGTATAGTGTATGTTACCATGAGAGCTTCTTGTTGTAACTAAAGTATAGTGTATGTTACTATGAGAGCTTCTTGTTGTAACTAAAGTATAGTGTATGTTACCATGAGAGCTTCTTGTTGTAACTAAAGCACAAAGAATGTTACCATAAGAGCTTACTATTGTAATCAATGTATAGAGTATGTTACCATGAGAGCTTGTTGTTGTCATTAATGTATATAGTATGTTACCATGAGAGCTTGTTGTTGCAATTAATGTATAGAGTATGTTACCATGAGAGCTTGTTGTTGTAATTAATGTATAGAGTATGTTACCATGAGAGCTTGCTGTTGCAATTAATGTATAGAGTATGTTACCATGAGCTTGTTGCTGTAATTAATGTATAGAGTATGTTACCATGAGAGCTTGCTGTTGTAATTAATGTATAGAGTATGTTACCATGAGAGCTTGTTGTTGTAATTAATGTATAGAGTATGTTACCATGAGAGCTTGTTGTTGCAATTAAAGTATAGAGTATGTTACCATGAGAGCTTGTTGTTGCAATTAATGTATAGAGTATGTTATCACAAGAGCATGCTGTTCTAATTAATGTACAGAGTAGGTTATCATAAAATCTACTCACTTCTGGTAAATGACACCATAGTCACTGATGACAATGACATTGCAAATGTTTTCAATGATTTTTTTCACCAACATTACCACAAAGTTAAAAGAACCAGTGATTGAAAACAACTTTATTGAACTGAAAATGTTCTGCAGCAGCAAAATTTCTAAGGAGGTATGTTTCTTTATCCCACCAGTCTCAAAAAACTTTGTTAAGAAATATCTCAGTGATTTTTGATACTAAGAAAGCTATAGGACTTGATCAAATTGGTCCATGACTCATTAAATCCTCTGCCTCTGCTATTGTAGATAGCATAACATTCATAATCAATTTTAAGTATTGCATCCTCATCTGTCCCCAAAATATGGAAAACTGCAAAAGTAACTCCATACAAATCTGGTCCTAAGGATGATGTTGATAACTGGCCAATCTCAATACTACCAAAGTTGTCAAAATTGATTGAAAAGCATGTCCATGATTCATTCATATCATATTTAACCAAACACTTTCTTTTATACCCTAATCAATCAGGCTTTAGACAGAAACACTCATGTGAGACTGCCTTGATCTCCCTAACTGATAAATGGCTTCAAGCACTTGACCAAGGTAGAATAATAGGTTCTGTATTTGTTGATTTCAGGAAAGCTTTTGACATGGTAGATCATGAAATCCTTTTGAAGAAACTGAAAATCTATCAATGTGATGAAAGCACAGTTAGATGGTTTACTTCATACTTAAGTGAGAAAACACAACATGTTTATATTAATAATGTTCTGTCTGAACCTGAAACAATTAGATGCAGAGTACCACAAGGCTCAATTCTGGGTCCATTACTGTTTATTATATTTATTAATGACCTACCACTTGTACTAAAGGACTCAGTATCATCTACAGATCTCTATGCAGATGACACAACATTGTCAGACATCCAAAACACAAAACAAGAACTTGAAATTTCTTTACAGAATGCCCTAAACAAACTAAAAAACTGGTGCACATGCAATGGCATGGTGGTTAATACTGGTAAAACTAAAATATTACTTATCTCAACATGGAAAAAAAGAACAAAGCTTGATAGCAATGAACTATGTCTGACATGGAAGGATAAAAGGTTGCAAATGGTCTGTCACGATAGTCTACTTGGTGTTTTGGTAGATAATAACCTATCATGGACTGAACATATAAAACATCAGTAAAAAATCAATTCAAGTTTATGGCTTCTCAGTAGGATAAGACACTTTCCTCCAGAAAAGTACAGAAAACTATTTTATAACAGTTACATACAACCCTATTTAGATTACTGTAATACAGTAAGGGGTAATTCAAATGATAAGCTGGCACATCTCAAAAAAAAAGCTTTTGAGTTAATATCAATCCAGAAAGAAAGCTAGGAAAATTTAGCTGGTAAGTTAAAAATACTACCTATTGAAGACCGAATCTGTTTAAGAAAAGCCAAATTAATGTACAGGATAGCCAATAATAGTGCTCCTGAATATTTACAATCACTATTCAAGTATAGGCTACCTGGAAATACTCACCACCTGTGATCAATGTCTACCAACCATTACAAATTTCCCAAACCAAATAAGGAATTATTTAAAAAGTTTCCAATACTCTGGAACTTTGCTCTGAAATAGTATTCCAGTTGAGATTCGAAATGCCCACTCTATTTCCTCTTTCCAAACCCAGTATACACAATAGCTTCACAGATGCAGCAAAAATAAATAAATTCCTTTGAATTAGGGCCTCAAGGTAGATTAGTTCTTAGCTAATTGAGTTACCATCTTTAAATAAAGTAATAATAATAATAATAATAATAATAATAATAATAATAATAATAATAATAATAACCATGAGAGCTTGCCATTGTAATTAATATACAGAGTATGTTACCATAACAGCTTGCTGTTTGTAATTAAAGTAAAGTATAGAGTATTACTCTTCCAGTATATCCCTGTTGATTTGGATGATAATTTGGAATTCCAGCTGTAAAACTTCCATACTCGTTGAAGTTTGCAGTTGTCAAGGAAAAGCCTGGAAAAGAATTAGTGTAATTGGATTTTAATAAGTGTTTTCATTGTTATATATTTGTCTATAAAACTTAGAATCATTTACTTCATATAGGCAATGAATGACAAATCCAAAAATTGAAAGTTATCTTTACACGCATCTTAACATAAGTAGTGATTCAAGAATAATAGTTGGAAGGCATTTATAAAATATGCAGAAGACTGGTTAATTTAAACAAGATTTTTGTAGATAATTAACCTCCTAATTTTCATGATGTGACATCACTTTTTAACACCTCTGTATCTTTTTCAGGAACTATTTGCCAGTCTATGGTGAGCTTTTCCTCCTCCAATTTATAAGTGTAGGTGTAGAAAAAATAGCAGTCCCAGTTATA
Source organism: Potamilus streckersoni (assembly GCA_016746295.1). Taxonomy (NCBI): domain Eukaryota; kingdom Metazoa; phylum Mollusca; class Bivalvia; order Unionida; family Unionidae; genus Potamilus; species Potamilus streckersoni. The sequence continues at coordinate 4,558,245 of JAEAOA010000745.1, read as the reverse complement.
TATCTCAGTCATTCCATTCATTAAGAAAATTGTCCTTCTTTGACTTGGACCAGTACAAAATGCTATCAGAGCTGGTCAGATTAGGGAATATGGTAATTTAACATGTATTCAATACTGAAAAAAATTACTTTACCCTTCCCCCTCCAACTTTATTTGAATATAGGTATACATTATCTAGTTTTATTACCTGTATGATTCTTTTGCCTGATTAGAGGTATGAAAATGGTACCACAATGGCTGTTAAGAGGAACTTCATATTTAGCACAAATACAAATCAAACCCATTGCATAAATGCCTTTGCTCTGGTTCACCAATGAACCAGGAAAAAGTGACATGAAAATGCCAAAATGTGCCTTTCATGAGATCATCCATATTTCAATGATTAATAAATAAATAAGATCTACCAATAGTTCAGACTTCATGGATTTTGATTCTCATGCATGAAAAATCTCTATCAGTAAAATACTGAAACGTTCTTTTAAGAGTCGGACTAATCCACATAGACATGGTGGCTGCTGATAATGACATTACCATTGAAAGGGAGATAATTTCATTTAGCCAAACAGAAACACAAAGCTCTTAGTAGTGAAATCCATTCTGATTACTCTAGTACAAACAGTAATGAGAACAGGGATTTGAATTGCATTAGGAGCTGTGCTGTGACAGTGGACACTCCTCAGTGGTTACCTCCCTTGGAGAGTCCACCAACATATGGAGATTGCTGTACCATGACCATTGATGACAGAAGATGAACCATGAAAATGAATCCCTGACTCTTTGAAGAATTTGAGTGATTATGCTGAAAGGCAGGAAGATATACAAGTTCACTGTCAAACTGACAATATCCACCTACTCTGATGTGGCTGTGGCGAGACATGAGGTAGCAACCTTCAGAAAGTCTACTATTTACTTACCCTAAAACTAAGAGTTTCGTTGAGGACTGTACATTATTGCATTCATATCTGGCACAAGAATGTGATAAATGCTTGATATTGATCGAATGTGGGGCTGCCCTTTGAGTGCCACATTGGTGTCTGTGATCATGCAAAAATGTGATGTTGCATAACAGGGACCCTGGGTAGGAAAGTGGTTAAAGCCATTGCCATTGTAACCAATTACAGCCATCTAACCTCTAGCCATGAATGTTTGAATATTACGCTTTGCCAGTGTGGGTATGTGAGAAAGCTTGTCAGTAGCTTCCTGTGGGTCAATGGTGTTTAACATGGTTTTCCTGGGTTCTTCCTCCACATGTTTTACTGGCCACCATGTATAATATGGCCTTAACCGAAAAGCAACAAGGGTAATAATATTGTGTATTAGGCGATTGACACCCCCCAGAGTGCTAGAAAATACAACAACCATTTCTAGATTGTTGATGTGTGGAACAAAGTCATTTATGGACCACAGTTACTGAAGGACTCACCATTCTTGCTTTTGGTGAGTGCCTCTGTCTAACTCTGAGGTGGTGCCATACAGGTAAAAGCATTTTCTGAGGGGTGTATCAGAAGTTGAAATCTGTCCTGATTGATCCAAGATACGAGTAGAAGCATAATAATCAGATATTAGGTCTTCCTCGGGTTATTTGATCTACTGTTATGTTTGGATCCTCAGAAGAGAGAAAAACATGTGAGGTGTCACGAGAGAGAGAGAGAGAGAGAGAGAGAGAGAGAGAGAGAGAGAGAGAGAGAGAGAGAGAGAGAGTATCCGCATGATCATGTGAAATGAAACACAAACTATTCTTGGATTTCTGATGAAATTCATCCACCCACACATATAGCTTTGAGAATGACTCAGACTTGACTTCTCCAGACTTAAGTCTAAACTGAGGAAAGCATGCATCTTTTAACAGGTGTGTAAGCATATTCTCTCCAAGGATTTTGTGCAAGAACCAGTCATTGAAATCATGGATGATAGAAAACCCAAATATCTTAATAAGCAGCTATGATTCTCAACACCAAGGTAAAGATTCTGGATGACAGAATGTTGGCCAAAGAGAAGAGCTCAAAACTGACAGAATTCCTCTAATTGTTTTATCCATTAGGTGTGACTAGGCCTATGAAAAGTATCCAAGTCTGGGAAGTCAGAAATAAATGGAATTAGCAGGAAGCAACTCCTCTAAAGCATGTACCAGTCACAGCTCACAAACCTCTCCATAGGTCATGTTACAAGACAAAGTCGGCAACAATGTGTCTCAGAAAGCTTCACCTTCTTCTATAAGAAAAACAAAATGAGCTTGCCCTATGATTTTTCTGATGTTCATTGAGTGACCTCCCTTGATCCAAGTAATTACAGTCTTGCATCCCCATAGCAAGATATACTATTGATATCAATCCACTGACAATTTTATACACTTTCACTGGTTTATGTTTAAATAGATGACTGACCATTAAACCAGTGCAAATTAATATAATGAATAAGTATCATTAACAGGACTCTTCCCCATACATCCTTGTTACTGAAGGACTGGGGGCTAACTTAATGGTCATTACAATGGCAGCCATCTTATGCAATTTTAATGATGAAGAAAAGCATGGAAAAACAAAAATTTTTATTGTAAGATAGAATAGATCCAGTGTCATCTCCTTTATAGTATCTTGGGCCAGATGGGACAGAGAAGTAATCACCTTTTCTCATACTATGTAATTTTGTTCCCCCAGGCTAATGTTTTTTCAACATTTATAATGCTTGATTCAGCCATTTATCATCTCATTATATATTCTGATGATATGCCTTCACATGAGCAGATAACAAACTAAACATTGCAAATAATTCCAATTCCTAGGAGTACAGAGAAACATTACTGTACAAATTGTTAATCAAAATATTTTTAACTTCTTTTCTTTTGAAACATCACAAAAAATTGACAAGATCCAAAAGATTTAATTTAACCCCAATACAATGTTAAAGTTACTCATCCGTACCATGACAATGTGGTTTGTAGAAGATAACACTATAGTGTGAGACACCTATGCATGTGCAAAGTAGAATGCCATCTACACAAACAACAATGGTCTGACTCTCTTGTCTGTGGTCTTTGGGAATCTCTGCTAAAAATCTGGCAACAAAAGGTAGATTCATTTAGCCATGGAAATGTGTTCACACCTTAATTTTCAATGATGCATGTGTCTTTAATGTGATGTGTGACTAACTCTTCATGAAGTTCCTATTTGAGATGCTCTTGAACTTGGCTGGTGGCCATTATGTGGCTAAATGGGTCAGCTAACCTTTCAAGAGATGCTAAAGAGTGGTAACAAAGATTGACCAACAGTTCTGCTGTCCATCTGCTCCTTGTCCTTATGCAATACCCCTTACTATGGTCAAATTAGGAATCAAAAGACTGTGAAGAAAATGTGGCTGTTTAACTCCTACTGCCTCTGTAAGGGTGTAGGTATGCATCTAAAGACCACCCTTTTGAAAAATTCCACCCTGACTTTAACCAGATTCCAGGTGGAATTTTAAAGCAAATTTCACCTAAAGCCTACTATTCTACTTATTATAAATTTTAGGTGGATTCAGGGCGTAATATAGCCCAAAATATGCAAATTACTCCGTCTATTATTAGGAGGAATATGTGTAGTCTGCCTACTAAGCAGAATTTGTTTATTCCACTTATTTAGCCTAGATTCCCTTATTATAAATTTTAGGCAGATTAAGGTCGGAATAGAGCCCAAATTATATAAATTACTCCATTTATTATTAGGAGGAACCTGTTTAGTCTGCCTCTTTAGCTGCCTTTGTCTATTTTAGGTGAAATATGCAAATCAGTTGTCCTAAAATTCTGCTTAAACAAAAAAAATCCATCAAAGATTTCCACCTGAAATAAATTCTACCTGAAATTCTGAAAGACAACTCGGCCTGAAACTTACACCTGAAAAAAAAAATCTGCCTTATATTTCTGTCTAGAAACAGGTTGCCTAAACTATTTATATAAATATCATCCAATAAAAAGTCTGCTTCAGATGTCTCTTAAACTGCCTAATGATTCTAAGACATAATATTGGGAATCAATGATAATATTCCCAATAATTTTAACCAATGGATCATATCATTTATCTATTTTATTTCACCTCGAGATTGGTGAGATTTCACAAATATTTTTACCAAAACTTTCATTGACATTTTGCGATACCTCATTAAAATTTCATTGAAATATTTGTGACATTTCATGGAGCTCTGTCTAACACTTTCACTGAAATTCTGTTGAGGTTTCAAAAACATTTTAGCCAAACTTTTCACTAAAGTTTTGCTGAGATCTCTAACATTTTGTTTTGTGAGAATGTACTATAACTTTGGTGAGATTTTACTAAAATTTTGATCATTATATAGTATTTTACTGAAGTTCCTGGAATTTTTTAGACTATTGCAAAGGTTTTAAATAAATAATGGTTATTGAATTTGCATGTGATTTGGATTTATAACATAGCCTTAACAATATTTTGACCTGTTGCTAGGATGTCTGTAGTGTGGTAGTTTATATCGATGTCTAGCACTGGGGCATCATGCCGCAGAAATGTAGCATGATGTCCCACCCAATCACATTATCCTGAAACCAGGCCAACCGGTCATAACACTAACCTCTTAATGCTGAGCGCCAAGCGTCAGGCAGCTGTTAGCACCATTTTGGTAAGTCTTTGTTATGACTCAGCTGGGAATCGAACCACAACCTCCCTCATCCAATTGGATGCCACCAGAGAGAATTTTTTAAAGCAAATGCAAGGAAACATTTGGAAAGAAGTTATTCCCAAAATGAACAATAAAATTACAGCTATCAAAAACAGAAAATATAAATGTTGCTGAAAAATCATTCAAATTGTACAAAAAACAAAAAATAAAATTCATTATATCTTAAAAGATATTTTTAATTGAAATGTCAGTGATATTACAATCACAAAATATCACTACATTTTCAGAATTTTTGGGAAAGTGTCAGTGATATTTCAATTACAAATTCTTTTTGAATGCTGGCAGTCAATGAAATTTCAATAACAAAATTTCACTGATATTTTAAAAAATTTTCATAAAATCTAAAATCTAATAATTTTAGTTCTAAAAGGACATTTGAGTGCATGTTAAAAAAATCTTCACTCTGATTTTGCTAAAATTTCAGTCACATTTTCACTAGCGTATAATTGTTGTAGAGCACATATAGAAAGTAAAAGAAACTTATTTTTTTATAGTAAACATCAGATCAAGTCCAAAATCCACCTTGAACTAAAGTTTCTTTGTCCAAAGATCCTATGCTAATGTAGTTCTTTGATAAAGTTCAAAATTACGCCTAACATTTCTGCCAAAATCAGTCTAAGTCCAAAATCCATCTTAAAGTAGGAACTTTTCCATCTAACAGTTATCCTTTAGGAGGAATATAAGAAATAGCATGCTTAGCTATTAGACGGATTTAGTCTGTCACCTTAGCTGTATTCCCAGTCCATCTAAAGTCTCTCTGAAATTTAGTGTTTTTAGGCAGAATCCACCCTGAATCTACCTAAACTCCAGGCGGAATCTGCGTAAAAATTTTGTATGGGCATAAAGCATAGAATGGACATACATATAAGTAGATTCATGTGCCATGTAGCTTTCTAATGACTGCATTAGCCAACTCACTGGGCATTGCTGAAAGGCTGAAAGAAATTAAATGTAAAACCAACACCAAACAGGAGCACATTTACCAAGAGTAACTCTAATACCTGTACTCAAATGGTAATATAATTATGGCACCACTAAAGCACTGTGTGGAAAAGATACAATAAAAATTTATTAAATAATTATTTTTAAAATAAATGGTTAAAAAGATACACCCATAATAAATGAAAATGCAAGGACAGGAATACAAAAGGTCACTTGCAGTACAAAAATGGTTAATACTAAATGAATTAATGACATTAGCAAACTAAATAAATGATATGCCGAACAAATTGTTTTATCGGTGATGTCTGTGGAAAGAAGCATGACATTTTGATTGATAAGTAAATAAAACACTTTCATCTTGGCCTACATTTACTAAATGGAGGATTATATTTACATCTTAAACTTTTGTCTACAAAATTGGATAGCAATGCAATAAAAGCAATGATATGACTAATTGTTGCACACCAGGGGTAAACATTCATCTTTCTTTTCTGATCACTTTTCTATAAATTTCCTTTGCAAAGTGAATATCATTTATTTGACCCCATATTATAAACACACATGTAGGCCTCAGTTTATTTCTTGTTTCAGATGCTAACCCACAAGCAATAGAAACTATATCAACCTAAAATTATAAATCTGTATAAGCATTTCTTTTGTTTTACTCTTAGACATTCTGACATTTTCTTACTAAAATCATAGAGCTTCAAAGGTCTGTGGCAAACCTCTCCCTTAAAGAAGTTTGAATTTCTCTTTGAGAGCTGAATCCCTCTCAAAACCATTTATTGTATGACCAGTCTGAATAGATATATCCAAATCACAATTTTCAACAATTCATGCATGTTGCTCCTTCTGTTAATGTATCAGTATAAAGTCTAAAACATAACAAACAACCTCATAGTAGTTATTTCTGTCTCTGGTTAGCAACAAACTATATTTTATTTCATTCTCTCTAGTCTCATGCTTAACTGATTGTCTTTCTGTCTCACTGACTTTTCTAAAGAAATCATTTTTTTTTTGTTTCAACAAGACACACTGCTAATGCAGAGTAGATATTTACGTAATGTCTGACTGATCGATCAATTCTTTACACATTTCTAGGAAACAGTTCAATTGTAATACCTCATTAGTTTCCGTAATACTATAACAGATCTCCCTCACAAAGGTGCTTGTGTTCAACCAATAGTCTCCATAGATATAAAATTCATTGATATCATGAAGACTATCTGATCAACTGGATTCAGAGACAATAATTTGAATGACTTAGGATCATTCTTGCACAAAATGTGTGATCCATTGGTCTGGGTGCATCTCTGATAACTACATCTTTTTTAAGAATTCAATGTATGTGGTATTCTCAGTTCAGAATAAAACTTGGTGGGTGTATCAAAATGTTCACCTTCTCCATGTTTTCCCATTTATTTCTTGACTGTTCCTTTGGAACAATACCTATGTATATATCAAACATCCAAAGTTATTCTTCTATTTCTAATGAACATATGATGATATTCCACTACCAGGAAAAACCATACTGCATCATGGAGATAAATTTAGAAAGTAAATTAACCTTATCTGCAGGAAGCAGAGGGAGAAATTCAGTTTTACCTGTATGTACATATTTAAGAATATAGTTAAAAGTCAGTCAAGTAGCTTCATTAAGAAGTTCTTACATGTTTTTCTGTTCTCCTTCACTAAGTGTGTGTGTGTGTGTGTGTGAATTTGACTTTTAACATAGCTTTAAAAAAATTTCAGTCATAACCCTATGATGTCTGCAGTGTGGTAGTTTATATCGATGTCTAGCAGTGGGGCATTGTGATGTGTCAAATTTTGAAATGTGTTGAATCCAAAGGTTAAATAAATTGTGCTTTCAAGTTAACATAATCCAAGCAGAAAGGTCTGGTGAAAGTTCAATGTCATTTCTTCATTTCATCTCTAAAACATAAAAGGAATTACGTTAAGCCTCAGGTGAATCGGACCCAGTTATTTCCTGTGGTACAATGGGCACACATCAAATAATTGAGTTTTCAAAGGACGCTAATTGTGAAATGTTTTAGGCCAGTGAAACTCACGACAGAGACTAGACACTTGATTTGGAGGGAAAATTGTAGGAATAGTTATTTTTGATTGGCCAGGAAAACTTAAGGGCCTACACCTTGAGAGACGATTTCAGAACTATGTCTTGGAAAAAAAACTTTAGTGAGAGTTTTCTTGAGAGTAGATTAAAGACTCTGGAGGTGCACTAATGAAGTAGTAGTCTTTGTCAAATTACAAAAGAGGCCAGATAGTTGTCTTAAAAGACAGACTAGGCTAGAACTGTTTGTTTGGAAAAAGAAAAAAGGCAGTAAGGAAACAGCTTCATAGTTCAAGTACAACCTTCATAGTTTGTACTCCGAACGAGAGAAAGTAGAAGGAGGAATATGGAGTGAACTCAATGAGATAAAGAGGAAATCTACATCTACGGGGTGTCAGAACAAGAGGGTCGAAAGAGGACCATTAGCACATAGTTAGACATGGGAGACAATTCGTGTGAAGACAAGTATCAGGTGATACTGTCAAAGCATAAGATTGGACTCAAAATCACCACTCGAGTAATGATGATATTTATACTCTGTATTGAAATCTGTCTTTGACCATTAGTTGAAAAGAAAGTGAATTTGGCTATATGTTAATTGAATACGTAATTTAGTAAATCGGTTGTAGGGAAAGTGATTGTTTCTTTGATTATATGTTATTTGATTAAAATTTTATATATTATTCATTGGTTTTATTTCTTTCAATACTTTGCTCAGCTATATGTGAAGTTCCATCTATCTGTCCACACTGGGCAAATACATCACGGGAGATCATTCCCTAGTTATGATGCCGAATTGAAAGGAGGAGGGTTTTAATGTTCTAAATCCCCCTTATCACAAAACACAACCAGCAGTGAGCAGTAAACTCCATACTAAGTTGCCCTCCTTATCACAGGCATCATGCTACATTCATGTGGCATTACATCCCACCCAGTCACATTATCCTTATCACAGGCATCATGCAGTTGTCATGTGACATTATGTTACACCCAGTCACATTATCCTTATCACAGGCATCATGCAGTTGTCATGTGACATTACGTCCCACCCAGTCACATTATCCTTATCACAGGCATCATGCTGCAGTCATGTGACATTACGTCCCACCCAGTCACATTATCCTTATCACAGGCATCATGCTGCAGTCATGTGGCATTACGTCTCACCTAGCCACATTATCCATATCACAGGCATCATGCTGCAGTCATGTGACATTACGTCCCACTCAGTCACATTATCCTTATCACAGGCATCATGCTGCAGTCATGTGGCATTATGTCCCACCCAGTCACATTATCCTTATCACAGGCATCATGCAGTTGTCTTGTGACATTATGTCCCACCCAGTCACATCATCCTTACACCAGGTAGACCAGAATTAACAACTAACCTCTTAATTCTGAGTGCCAAGCAAGGCAGGTGTTTGTATCATTTTTTTAAAATATCTGGCATGACTTGACCAAGTTTCAAACCCTTGACCACCCGAACCACTAGGTCACCGAAACAGTTTTCTTTATTATGTAGTGTTGTCCTTGTTGACTGACAAATGTTGATTATTAATACCAGTTTGGATGTCAGGATTCTCTGTGTGCAATTTGGTTAGTGTTTCAGAAAACCGTCAGTTAATTTTATCTCATTTCATTTTCTTTCCTTTACTTAGATGTAGCAAGCATACTGAATAGCATAAAATAATCATCATGTATGCAATAAAATGATTTGATACCAGGATTAATATTTTTGAAAATGTTATCTAAAATTATTTGAACTGTCCTTACAAAATTTTGGAAGATTATTGGTCATATAAAAAGGAGGACAGACAGTGCAAGACAGACCAGACACATGCGCTAGATATGTAATTCATTACAATGCATGAGAGCTGATAGACAAATGCACAACAGATGAGGCAGTGCAAAACAGATAATAGCTAAAGCGCAATAGATATATATAAGACAGATGGTAGATAAATGCATGACAGATGACTCAGTGCAAAACAGATAATATATAAAGGGTGATAGAAGGTAGATATATATATAAGATGGTAGATAAATGTATGACAGATGACTCGGTGCAATACAGATAATAGATAAAGGGTGATAGAAGGTAGATATGTATATGACAGATGGTAGAATCATGCATGACAGACGACTCAGTGCAAAACAGATAATAGATAGTGTGATACAAGGTAGATATATATATATATATATATATATATATATATATATATATATATATATATATATATATATAAAAGAAAGATGGTAGATAAATGTATGACAGATGACTCAGTGCAATACAGATAATATAAAAAGGGTGATAGAAGGTAGATATATATATAAGATGGTAGATAAATGTATGACAGATGACTCGGTGCAATACAGATAATAGATAAAGGGTGATTGAAGGTAGATATGTATATGACAGATGGTAGATAAATGTATGACAGATGACTCAATGCAAAACAGATAATAGATAAAGGGTGATAGAAGGTAGATATATATATATATATATATATATATATATATATATATATATAGATATATATATAGATATATATATATATATATATATATATATAAGAAAGATGGTAGATAAATGTATGACAGATGACTCAGTGCAATACAGATAATAGATAAAGGGTGATAGAAGGTAGATATGTATATGACAGATGGTAGAATCATGCATGACAGATGACTCAGTGCAAAACAGATAATAGATAAAGGGTGATAGAAGGTATATATATATATATATATATATATATATATATATATATATAAGATGGTATAAAAATGTATGACAGATGACTCAGTGCAATACAGATAATAAATAAAGGGTGATAGAAGGTCGATATGTATAAGACAGATGGTAGATAAATGCATGACAGATGACTCAGTGCAAAACAGATAATAGATAAAGGGTGATAGAAGGTATATATATATATATATATATATATATATATATATATATATATATATATATATATATATATATATATATAAGATGGTAGATAAATGTATGACAGATGGCTCAGTGCAAAACAGATAATAGATAAAGGGTGATATAAGGTAGATATATATATATATATAGATATATATATAGATATATATATATATATATAAGAAAGATGGTAGATAAATGTATGACAGATGACTCAGTGCAATACAGATAATAGATAAAGGGTGATAGAAGGTAGATATGTATAAGACAAATGGTAGATAAATGCATGAGAGATGATAAAGAATACATGACATATGCATAATAAACAGGGAATTGACTATTTTCTGATGGGGTAACAATTTTCCTGGATTTTGTTGTTGCCTGCATACAATAAATTTGAAAACTCAATTGAAAAATAAGACTCCAAAACTTGAAGAACCTACAAAAAAGTTGTTTCTGCAAACAAAATTAAATAAATTCACAATATTTAAGTTTACATGACCTCTGGACTTGAATATTATTTGTAAATTGTTACTTTTCTGCTGTACAAGGGATTTTAATCAGACAAAAATGTTTAATGATTGATTGTTGTTTGTATGAAGGGAACATGTACTCATGTTCACCTATCAAACTCATGTAAGAAAGAGTAGGTGAGTGAAATTTTCAAACCGAAACTATCTGGTCTGGTCAGTTTGTTTGAAGTATACTACTTTTAAGAGAAGTCCTTACCAAAATACTGCACCCACAGCCCATCTTTTCTTTTGTCAAAGATGTGTTCTTGCTTAATTTGATGTGATTTCACAGCACCTTAATGAAAAAGTACATTATGGTTACATTTTAGAGTTACAAAGTTGCATTCCTTCTTCAATGATTAAAATAAAATATTTACAATCAACCAGTTTTTCCTTCACAATCAATGATTCAATTTGATCTATGGTGATGATGAAATAAAAACTGCAAAACAATGGGAAAAAAACAATTGTAAACATAACTGCATACAACACTATGATGTACAAATAATTAATATCAGAGGTAAACCCTAAACATCTTTCAGAGGTACAAACTATTGGTATATGAAGCCCCTGGACAACATAAAGGAATGCATGGACCAATCAAAACATTAGTCAACTATTTTACTTAGTAACTAAATAGAGTCTGATGGTTGCATCACATGACCATCCTCAGTTATATTTAACTAACTAGCTGATTGGATATGTTTTAAAAAAAATGGATGGATAATTAATAAGTTGAATAACTTTAAGTAATGACCAATTAACTCTGCTTATTTAAATTATTATCATTGCTTATTTAGATAAAAAAAAAATGAATCATAAGTAACTATTTCCATTCTACCTCAACAGATTAGCAATGATAGAATGGTCTAATAGAAAAGAGAATCTTCATATTAAAGGTCATTAGAATTTAATCAACAAAACTAAAACTATTTAACATAAAATTTCAATTAATATATAATGAACAAAATATAAAGCTAGAAATAATATATATATAAAAGTGTACCCCGTTCTTGATTTTCTCCTGGACCTCCAATTAAACTGTATTTTCCATCCTGAAAATTGCACAAAAAAAACAAAAATTTCACAGAATCTCTGCCATTACATTTCTTTTTTTTATCCAACCTCCTCACTTCAAAAGAGGCAATTACAGGGAAAGGTATCTTAAGCATATCTCTATTACAATTTAAAAAACCTTATAATTCTAACTAACCTCCTTCATCTGTGTGTTTCTGAAAGAATTATATTGAAATTTGGTATTGCAATAATAAACACATTAAAATAAACAGCAGTCACTGTTATTTTCATATAATGAACATAGTATACACTTCTTAAGAGGCCTCAAGGGAGAATAATGACTAAATGAGACTCCCTCAGTAAATAAATTATTATTATTATTATTATTATTATTATTATTATTATTATTATTATTATTATTATTATTATTATTATTATTATTATTTATGTGATTTTTCATTCTATACATAAAGTAACAGTGGCGTGTACTGGTGCTTGGGAAGATCCTGGTATTTATGTGATCGTAAGCTTGATCCCTGGTCAGTGCCATGCTGGGAAGTGGATTATGTTGGGGTCCCTTAAATAAGCTAGATTCAATAATGGAATGCCAACCACTGCAATTAATCCTTGCACAGGAAATCAAATTGGGTACCAATGAAGAAGAATAAAATTGGCTTAACTACTGTATATTTATAGTTTACTGCATTTGTATGGGAAAATATGAACGAGTTTTTCGGATGGATATACTACACGACCTTGAAGGGCAGTATATCCTTTCAATAAAATGAGTTCATATTTTCCCATACAAATACAGTAACCTTTTTATTATATGCTCATTTCTTATTCTTCCCAAGGCTTAAATATATAAACAAAAATACACTGCAAGAAACAAAGTAACTAAATGTATGCCGTATTCCAAACTAAATACATAGGCGATGATGGATCATTACACAACACTTTTAATGATAGCATAACTTCTCCCAGATAAATGTGACTTGGTCGCTAGATGTAAGTTTTGAAAGAAAATGGCGTTTGCTCTACTTAAAATTGAAATTTGGAGTAATACTGTTATTGAATACGCATTGCAATAACTTTTCCATTTGATCTGGAATGAATACGTTTTGGCATATTTGTTGATTCAATGCAATCTTTTGATTAGGGTCTGGATTTATCTACATGAAGTGACTTGTATCGGATTCCAGCAGCGTCTGCCAATTTAATTGTTTTGAAGTGTATTGGCATCGGCATGCGTGTTTCTTTTCTGTCATTGAATGAATCAGATCATAATGTGGGAAAATTATGAAGTCTTTCCATTGCAATTATCGAAAAGATGATGTGGAATTTAATGTTTATTTCATTTTAAGTGCAGTAAGGAGGATGTAACTGCATTTGGAATATACTCAAAATTACAGTATTTTTTCAAAATGTGTAATCAACCTTGAGAACCCATGACATGACTCATCTAATTCAGATTTACAGACCTACGAAAGTATATTTTTTGAGGAAATTCAGGATGTAAAATTATAAGTATCTTTTGGCCATTTTTATTAACAGCTAAAGACAGTTTATGTGTATAAATTGCATTTTATTGTGAGGGCCCTGTATAGAATCTATATATAACTAAAACTGATACACTGTATCGAAAAAGTAAACGTGGAATGTGCCAAAGCAGTTTGTATGTGTCAGTCTATTATACATTTGCTGGTATGTGGCCGTCCATGAAATATCTGCTTTGGTTCATTTATAAAAAAATTGTTTACATTATAAAATAGTTCCTTTGTGTGCGGAGTGCAATATAAAGGTGTTCAAAATTGGGGAATATTTCACGATTCTGACAATGTAAAGTTAATGGAGAAAAAAGATGAAGTACTGAAATCATCATGTCTTTACAGTTAGAATCATTGGTGGTAACAGTGGTACAGTACTGAAATTATCATGTCTTTACAGTTAGAATCCTGGGTGGTAACAGTGGTACAGTACTGAAGTTATCATGTCTTTACAGTTAGAATCATTGGTGGTAACAGTGGTACAGTACTGAAGTTATCATGTCTTTACAGTTAGAATCCTGGGTGGTAACAGTAATACAGTACTGAAATTATTGTCTTTACAGTTAGAATCCTGGGTGGTAACAGTGGTACAGTACTGAAATTATCATTTCTTTACAGTTAGAATCATTGGTGGTTACAAATTAAACAATGGTACAGTACTGAAATTATACAGTTTGAATCCTAGGTGGTAACAGTGGTACAGTATTGAAATTATCATGTCTTTACAGTTAGAATCATTGGTGGTAACAGTGGTACAGTACTGAAATTATCATGTCTTTACAGTTAGAATCTTTGTGGTAACAGTGGTACAGTAATGAAATTATCATGTCTTTACAGTTAGAATCATTGGTGGTAACAGTAATACAGTACTGAAATTATCATTTCTTTACAGTTAGAATCATTGGTGGTTACAAATTAAACAATGGTACAGTACTGAAATTATACAGTTTGAATCCTAGGTGGTAACAGTGGTACAGTACTGATATTATCATGTCTTTACAGTTAGAATCATTGGTGGTAACAGTGGTACAGTACTGAAATTATCATGTCTTTACAGTTAGAATCTTTGTGGTAACAGTGGTACAGTAATGAAATTATCATGTCTTTACAGTTAGAATCATTGGTGGTAACAGTAATACAGTACTGAAATTATCATGTCTTTACAGTTTGAATCCTATGTGGTAACAGTGGTGCAGTACTGAAATTATCATGTCTTTACAGTTAGAATCCTGGGTGGTAACAGTGGTACAGTACTGAAATTATCATGTCTTTACAGTTAGAATCATTAGTGGTTACAAATTAAGCAGTGGTACAGTACTGAGATTATTCAGTTTGAATCCTAGGTGGTAACAGTGGTACAGTACTACAGTATTCATACCACATAGTGTGTGATACTGTGGGAACTATATTTGTACACAATTACTAGATCCACCACTACAGTATTCATACTGGGGCCCCGAGTGGCCAAGTGGTCTAAAGCACTGTCCATTACGGATCACTGCCATTTCACCTCTGTGTGGGTTCGAGTCTAGGATATGTGAGAAAGCTTGCCAGAATCTTCTCGTGGGTCGGTGGTTCTTTCCGGTGATTTCCCGGTTTCTTCCTCCACCAGGCCGCCATGAATAGCCTATCAAGTGCTGAAAAATGGCGTTAAGCACAACAACAACAACAACAACAGTATTCATACTACATACATGTAGTGTGTGATACTGTGGGAACTATATTTGTACACAATTACTATATCCACCACTACAGTATTCATACCACATAGTGTGTGATACTTTGAGAACTATATTTGTACACAATTATTATAATTGACTTTTATTTGCCATCACTTCAAGTTTATTCATCACTTTAAATCAATACTTGCTAAATCAGGTAACCTAGAGTTTAATTGTTGCTGTAATTTAGACCTTTTCCTTTTTCTGATAAGACAGTGATTCATGGGATGATCTAGCTTTTCCTCAGTTCTTTGTATGAGTTATATCAAATTGTCAAAAACATAAATGAACCAATTTAAACAGTTAATATAATTTGAACAAAAAAATATTTTATTTCCAGTACGATGATGCATATCAAACTGTTTAAAGAAATGAAGACTAACAGCTGCATAAAGACTATTTTGCTTTATTTATAATAACCTTGTGATATCAAATGAATTATTCTACTGAATGAAGAATAAATAAATACTTGTAGGTTGCTGCATTTTATGGGAAAATATGAACTTTTTTCGGCTGGATACTGCATGACTTTGTGGAGTGCTGTATCCATCCAACAAATGAGTTCATTTTTTCCTATACCTATGAAGTAACTTTTTTATTATATACTCATTCTCTTATTCTGCCTAAGGCTTAAATATATTTTAAAAATACACTTCAAGAATCAAAGTTATTAAAGTTATGCTGTATTCCACAATAAATACACAGATTGGTCAAAACACAATAACAATATTAATGTCCAATTAATTCCACCCAGTGAAATTTGTACTTAGTCATGCGCTCGACATCACTTTTAAAAGAATTTTTGTTTTGGTCTATTTAAAATTGGAATTTAGAGTCATATTGTGAATAAATGCACATTACAACAGCTTTTCCAGTTGGTCTTGAATGAATGGAATTTTGAAGTTTTCTTTGTTGATTCTACTGAATTCTGCTAGATCTGGATTTACTAGTTGTGTCAACTCCACACAAAATAGATGTGTCTGTGATTTGACCAGGGAGGGATGTATCTTGACTCAGATGCATGTGTGTTTCTGTTCTGTCATTAAATGCTTGGAAACATAATGTGGGAAATATACGAACTCTGAAATTTAGTCATATTGTAAATGAAAATGCATTAATATAGCTTATCTAGTTGGTCTGGAATTAATGGATTTTTGAGGGGGTTTTCTAGCAGCAGGGAGGGCGAACCCTACAAAATTTTGCGACAAAATTGATTAAAGCCTCAGAATGCCCAATAGAGCCTTCCTACGAAATCTCATATTTTAACCAAAAAAAAAATAAAGACCCCATTTGTAAAATGGAGCCTTAGCGATTTTGCTCCCTGCTGCTTTTCTTGATTCTACTATATTCTGCTGGACATGGATTTATTAGTTGTGTCAATTCCACACAAAATACACGTGTCTCTGATTTGACCAGGGATATTCAGAACTAAGAAAGTAGATTTTGTTGAAATTTTAGATGCAAAAATTTAAGTATATTTTCGCTATTCTTATTTTCAGCTAAAGCAGCTATGTTTATGCCTGGTCACATGACCTGTACTGTGTCCATTACTAACCTAAATCTTAAACATTGTATCAAAAATGTTAACACAGAAAATTGCAACTCAGTTAGTGTGCCACAATCCATACAGCCAGCAGAAATAAGAATTCTTCACTGTCTTGGATTATTGATTCTGGAGCTCTTACTTTTCTACCAAAACCTTCAGTTGCATTTTTCCTAGTGAATTTAGATCTTTGAAAGTGATATGACTGAAACTTTTTTAAAGCTTTGTTAAAAATCCAAATCACACATAAAATGGTATGTACATGATAGATATGCATATCCTCAGAATGCTTATTTACTGATATATATATATATATATATATATATATATATATATATATATATATATATATATATATATATATATATATATATATATAAGCCGGAGAGTACTGGCCATAGTATAAAACATTCCATTAATGGAAAGTTATGAACATTTCTCCTCAGTAACTGTTTAAATGATCAGATTGCTATTTTCAATTCTGCATCTCTCACTTTTGTGTTGTGGATATTGCAAATATCATGATCAATCATTTGCTTGTTCAAATATTTCATTTGTTACTCAGCAAACGTGTCCACATTGTTCACTTTAATAAGTTTGCTTTCAAATAAATTAAACAGTTATCATAGTTAATTCTTTCAACTTACCTGGGAGTATTTCATAGAGAAGCCACCCATAGAAATATCAACCTCATTAGGTTTCTTCCAAAATGGAATACAATATCTGTTCAAAAAAAGAATATACTTTTCTTATGTTCATTATTTATT
Organism: Potamilus streckersoni; assembly: GCA_016746295.1. Classification (NCBI taxonomy): domain Eukaryota; kingdom Metazoa; phylum Mollusca; class Bivalvia; order Unionida; family Unionidae; genus Potamilus; species Potamilus streckersoni. The sequence continues at coordinate 4,540,507 of JAEAOA010000745.1, read as the reverse complement.
TAATTGTGTATTTAGGTTTTATATTTAATTTTAAAATAGAAAAGAGTTTTATAAGTATGTAATTGTTTAGAGTTGATCAACAATATGTAATATCATGTAAAACAGCTACATACAGAAGAGTGCTGTCAACAACCTTGGAAACAAAATTGTAACTTTCTTTACTTTTCTCTATCAATGCAATATAATATCACATACTAACTGTGCTATGCCATAACCCTACCCAATACTGTACTGTACATAACATTCCAATACTGTACTGTACCATAGCATACTAAATATTGTACTGAACTATAAGACACCAGCAGGACTGTAAGTTACTATAATATACTGAAACTGTACTGTACTATAAAATATGAACACTGTACAGTACTATAATATATCAACACTGTACTTTAATATACCAAAAATATACTGTACAATAATATACCAAATAGTGTATCACATTCGATTTGCAAAAACCTAATACAGAACATAATCATGCCACAATGCAGCTGTCAGTTAAAAATGTCTTTGAATTTTCTGATAAATGTCATTATAGGCAGAAAAGTATGTCTTTCCATTTTCTGATGAATGCCATTATAGTCAGAGAAATGTCTTCAAATTTTTATGAATGCCAGAAAATAACAGGTCCTCAGACTATTAAATGTTACTATGATGAATTGTATACAAATCTGATAGTCAAAAACCTTTAAACACAAAATGAAAATTGCTGACCATGACATCATCCTATTTACATCTGGAACATAATACATATGTCTTGCCCCTCTTATTAAGCCACTCATTTTGGAATAAAAGGTGGCCTTATAAACAGGGTAGGCTCTCATCAAGGTAAAGGCCTCCATGGCCTTCCAAACATGGCTATTGCCTGGTGTCTCCATTGAGTCTGACATGTGCCAAAGGGGCATAATTCAACATTAAAGGAAGAGGAATGACATCTGAAATAGCATGCAACACATTTTTTCCAGCTTATAAAACAGATGATCAGATGGATATACAAAAATCTGCTATATTCTTGTGAAGTGCCAGAACATCAGTACTGAAGGCAAACGTTACTTTAAGTCTAGCCAATTGGGGAAGGAACAAGAAAGAAGGCATCTCTTCCTCATCATCGATAGCTACTGATTCTTCTAGCTCTGAGTAGCAGTAGGGGGTGGAGGGTTTCTGAAGTAGCCAGCACCTTATAAACGTCCTCGACAGGCAGCTTGAATGCTTAACTTCAGTCCATTTTAAGGTTGGATATGAGTATAATGTAAAGGATGGTTGATCTTAAGGAGTTTCACTGTACCCACTGTCTATCAGGGCCCAGTCTGGGCCTAATTGTAGCTCTGGAGAAGACACATCAGATAGCATGAAGTCTCAATTCTATCCCTAAGAAAACATTACTAGATCATACTAGCAGTGAAAATGCGGCAGTCCAAAATGGCAAGAACTGCTGATGAATGGTTACCCTACAATCTGACAGTATAAAAGGCAATCCGGCGGGCTATCACTAGGACTGGCTGTTTCAAGGGCCTGGAGGGAAAGATTTCTCATTGAAATATGTCTTAATAAGTGTGTGTTGCCAATGGTATTTTTAGATGGACCGATCAACTAATGTACTAAGACTACTGTAAATCATAGTTGGTTTGACCGATTCATTGAAAATCTTTCATGTTTGAGCAGCCTGACAGTCCTTGACATTGTGGTTTTAGTATGCATTGAATCCTATGGATCCAGTACTATCTCCATGTGTGTGGATTTATGGATCCAGTACTATCTCCATGTGTGTGGATTTATGGATCCAGTACTATCTCCATGTGTGTGGATTTATGGATCCAGTACTATCTCCATGTGTGTGGATTTATGGATCCAGTCCTATAATCTCCATGTGTGTGGATTTATGGATCCAGTACTATCTCCATGTGTGTGGATTTATGGATCCAGTACTATCTCCATGTGTGTGGATTTTTATGGCTAAAAATGATGCTTGAGCATATGAGGAAAATTACACTAACTGGGCTAAATAACAAGGGGAACACAGCCCCAATTATCAGTCAATATCGCTCACATATAACTGTGGGTTGACTTCCGTGACTTGTTTCATGTTTCCTTCACTTAAATGTTGTGTGGACTATTGCTCTGAATGTGCATTTCATGCATTTGGTAGACATTTCTCCAGAAATGACACAAGAAGAGAAAGCAAAGTACAGATTATCAAATCAGTATGTGACTAACTAGCTAATTCTGTAGCCAAGACTTTTTCTGACCACAAATTAACACACTGCATATTATAGATGATGAAAATGATGTAAACATAGTAGACTTCCTTGCTCTGAATTTGTACCATAGCATTTAGATGACATTTTGCTGAAACATACCAAAAAGAAAATTCCAAACATAAATTAGTAATTCATCATGTTACTAACTCCATTACACACACACACACACATACATACATATATATATATATATATATATATATATATATATATATATATATATATATATATATTCTTTCCAAAAATGACACAACAAAGAGAAAAGAAGCATAAATTATCAACTCACCATGTAAATAAATAGCTAAAACCAACTCCGTTACAAACTGAGCAAGTGAAAAAGTCATAGTCACTAACTCAACTGACCTTGTGGAGGTCAACAATAGTGTTGGTGATGTGGTCTTTAAAGGACAAAGTCAGCAAAAGTGACCAAATGCCTCAAAATTTGCCAAAATTTTAAACATGAATGTATGAAACATGCAGCAGAATGATTAATCCACACTATAAACCAAAAAGTAATGAGTTAGTTACAACACAAAAATGGCTTGGATTGTCAGAGGATGAACTATACAATTTTATATAGTATAGGAGCAAAGCTAGAAACTGGTGAACACCTGGCAGTGCCAAGAGGAAGTAGTGGGAAATAGTTATTGCCCATGGTCTACTAAAATATAGAGATAAAGGAGATTTTCATCTTTTAGTAGGGCTGGATTCGCGAGGTAGCAGGCTAATATTCCTAACGTAATATGACTGGGGAATGTATTTGAAGGCAAATTGTGCTTTGCTTTTTATTCAAGATGGTAGTAGGCTTGCTTTGATGAAGGGTACATGTGTTAATGAAGGTACTGCTAAAGGACATCTTTGAAGGACCAAAGAAATGCCGGAATTGTATTGCAGTGGAAACAACAAATAATTTTAGAACATTGATCAAGACATTTTTCATTACCTAAGTATTAATACACAACAATCGGTGTTTCAAGGGTAATAAGTTTTCTTTGAATTTTCATCAAAACTACTTATTTCGGTACATTAAAAGAAAGAATTAGCTCTCATTTGATCGATTTCTACAGTCAACCAAATGACAGCTTAATCTTTATTTTTTAAATTTACCCAGATAGATAGTTTTGCTGAAAAGTTTCAGTTGCAGCTTTTAGCGGTTGGTTGATGATACCTTCTCTGGTGGCATGAATAGCTGAGTGTATCAAAGCATACTGTACTCAGGTCAAATATCAGCATAAGCGGATAATGATGTAACATTGTAAAGTTATGATGGGTTTGTGAATATGAACAAAGGATTTGTGTAACAATAGATAGATTCTAGTGCATTTTGTATCAAAATTTGCGGCTTCCTTTAATGGTGCCTCAGAGGCTCAAAATTTCAACCCCAACATTTTATTTAGAAGTTTAAACAGACAGCAATGTTGTCGCAAAATAAATCATCAGATAGTATATTTTGTCACCAATAAGGTAGAAATCACAATTTGCGATACTAGTGAATTGTAGCATGATCCCTAAACAAACATTTTACACATTATGTTTTTTACTTTTAAGTAAAAAAAAACTAATATTTTTTCATGTACAACAAAAACACATCTATGTGAAATTCAGGAGCTATGCCATGATGATCTTATATTATAATTTATACATTTTCTCTTCCCCAATATGATAAATATTTTACACCTAATTTGTCATACTTTTCTGCACAAATATTTGTTCAATTATAAAAAAAATATATATATGTTTATGAAAATTCAATAGCCAAGCCACAATTGTCTGATATTATAATTCATCTGAGATCTTTCCCCCAAAATGATTATAAAACATTTTACACCGTATTTATAATACTTTTAATTAGAAAAATCTTGGTGTCTGATAATGTGGTCAATGAGCTTGTGACTTCTCTTGTGAGGTGATTCATAAAGGGAGACAACTTTACTTAAATTAAGGCAAGACAACAAAACATGAAGGAACTGTAATACTTACTCATACTCATTTTCACATGACTCATACTGCCATGTTTCTTTGAAATGGTAGCACTTTCCCACTGGAAAATTAAATTTATTCCCATATTTTTCAGTCAAGATATATTTCCAACCAGGAGCACAAACCTGAAGTGAATTAGTCCAAAGATTTTGAATTTTGCATGGTGTTATTTAGCACATATAAGATTCATAATATTTTCAGTTTAGCAGTCAAAAGAAGGCAAAAGGAGTGACTGAACACATCTAAAATGAATTGTCTAAGCACTGTACTAATTCATGCTAACTATAATGAGTCAAAAGAAGGCAAAAGGAGTGACTGAACACATCATAGAATGAATTGTCTAAGCACTGTACTAATTCATGCTAACTATAATGAGTCAAAAGAAGGCAAAAGGAGTGACTGAACACATCATAGAATGAATTGTCTAAGCACTGTACTAATTCATGCTAACTATAATGAGTCAAAAGAAGGCAAAAGGAGTGACTGAACACATCATAGAATGAATTGTCTAAGCACTGTACTAATTCATGCTAACTATAATGAGTCAAAAGAAGGCAAAAGGAGTGACTGAACACATCATAGAATGAATTGTCTAAGCACTGTACTAATTCATGCTAACTATAATGAATCAAAAGAAGGCTAAAGGAGTGACTGAACTCATCATAGAATGAATTGTCTAAGCACTGTACTGATTCATGCTAAGTATAATGAGTCAAAAGAAGGCAAAAGGAGTGACTGAACACATCATAGAATGAATTGTCTAAGCACTGTACTAATTCATGCTAACTATAATGAGTCAAAAGAAGGCAAAAGGAGTGACTGAACACATCATAGAATGAATTGTCTAAGCACTGTACTAATTCATGCTAAGTATAATGAGTCAAAAGAAGGCAAAAGGAGTGACTGAACTTATCATAGAATGAATTGTCTAAGCACTGTACAAATTCATGCTAAGTATGATGAGTCAAAAAAAGGCAAAAGGAGTGACTGAACTCATCAAATATTAGAATGAATTGTCTAAGCACTGTACAAATTCATGCTAAGTATAATGAGTCAAAAGAAGGCAAAAGGAGTGACTGAACACATCATAGAATGAATTGTCTAAGCACTGTACTAATTCATGCTAACTATAATGAGTCAAAAGAAGGCAAAAGGAGTGACTGAACTCATCATAGAATGAATTGTCTAAGCACTGTACTGATTCATGCTAAGTATAATGAGAATTTATCATGAAGAGGTTTAGGAAATGTGCACAAGTTACCATCATTGTAAAAATTACTGCCATGTCTCACTTCTCAATATTTTAAAGTAGGATTGATGATGATAGAAAGAGGATTTTATACATGTCTGTAACATCATCTTCCACAATATGTCAAGCAGTGGGACATGATACTACATGTCTGTAGCATCATGTTCCATGTGTCAAGCAATGGGACATACTATTACAAGTTTGTAGCATCATCTTCCACAATATGTCAAGCAGTAGGACATGATACTACATGTCTGTAGCATCATGTTCCACATGTCAAGCAATGGGACATAATACTACATGTCTGTAGCATCATCTTCCACAATATGTCAAGCAGTGGGACATGATACTACATGTCTGTAGCATCATGTTCCACATGTCAAGCAATGGGATATAATACTACATGTCTGTAGCATCATCTTCCACAATATGTAAAGCAGTGGGACATGATACTACATGTCTGTAGCATCATGTTCCACATGTCAAGCAGTGGGACATGATACTACATGTCTGTAACATCATCTTCACATGTCAAGCAATGGGACATAATACTACATGTCTGTAGCATCATCTTCCACAAAATGTCAAGCAGTGGGACATGATACTACAAGTCTGTAGCATCATGGTCCACATGTCAAGCAAAGGGACATGATACTACATGTCTGTAGCATCATGGTCCACATGTCAAGCAGTGAGACATGATACTACATGTCTGTAGCATCATCTTCCACATGTCGAGCAGTGGGACATGATAATACATGTCTGTAACATCATGGTCCACATGTCAAACAGTGAGACATGATACTACATGTCTGTAGCATCATGGTCCACATGTCAAGCAGTGAGACATGATACTACATGTCTGTAGCATCATCTTCCAAACTGTAAAATTATCTTGATACCAGGCCAACTAGTTCTAAAGTTCTAACACTAAATACTTCATGGTGAATGTCTAGCAAGGCAGCTGTCAGTAACATTTTTATAAGTCTTTGATGTGACTTGGCCAAGGATCAAACCAGTGACCTCCAGCATCTGAGGCATGCATTAGAGCCACTAAGTCCACTGGAGCAGTCACAATGTTTGTTTTCACTAACCATAATGACTCAGCTGTGCTGTTGGATGAAATCGTAATTAAGCCATCTGTAAAATTTTAGGAATGATTCAGGCATTTTTGTATTATGTAATTTCCAAATAATATGTAGTCAACAAAAGAGTTGGTCTGTAGGAAAGAAAGCAGAGTAAAGAGATTGTGTAAAAATTTTTAAATGGACTCCTCTATCCCTCTGCATTATGCAATATAGATTATTCTTGATCAAAGGTCAGACATGCATGAAAAATTCCTGTTCTGATCTGTTTCATACCTATCATTGGGCAAGACATATTTGCAATGTTCATGATCTGTTACTGTTTCATATTCAGATATCTCTCATTTATTTACTTACCAACTTTTTGTGACTATTGATAGTGTACACTAACATCTTTGGACTATTGATAGTATGCACTGCAGAGACAGGTTAAAGTCTTCCAGGGTCCTAAGCACTGTAAATATTATGCCCCCCCTTCTGTAAAAGGTGAAACTAAAATAAAAACATTAAAAGCTAAAAAGGTGGGAAAATACCAGTGTTGTAATCATTCCATATCAAAATAATCATTCATGCAGATCAAAATGGTCATACATGATTCATTCAATTTTATACATGCAGATCAAAATGGTCATACATGATTCATTCAATTTTATACATGCAGATCAAAATGGTCATACATGATTCATTCAATTTTATACATGCAGATCAAAATGGTCATACATGATTCATTCAAATTTATACATGCAGATCAAAATATTCATACATGATTCATTAAAATTTATACATGCATATCAAAATGGTTATACATGACTCATTCAATTTTATACATGCAGATCAAAATGGTCATACATGATTCATTAAATTTTATACATGCAGATCAAAATGGTCATACATGATTCATTCAATTTTATACATGCATATCAAAATGGTTATACATGACTCATTCAATTTTATACATGCAGATCAAAATGGTCATACATGATTCATTCAAATTTATACATGCAGATCAAAATGGTCATACATGATTCATTCAAATTTATACATGCATATCAAAATGGTTATACATGACTCATTCAATTTTATACATGCAGATCAAAATGGTCATACATGATTCATTCAAATTTATACATGCAGATCAAAATGGTCATACATGATTCATTCAAAATTATCATCAACGAGTTAGTCTGAATTTTGGCTGGTGCCCCTTTTTGGCTTGTGCCCTAAGCATGTGCTTAGTGTTTTTAATGGGTAATCTGGCACTGATGCCCTAACATTTTGTGACTATTAATAGCATTGTACTAACATCATGTGACTATTGAGCCATGCACTAACATCTTAGGACTATTAATAGCATGCACTAACATCATGTGACTATTGAAGGCATGCACTAACATCTTGTGACTACTAATAGCATTGTACTAACATCATGTGACTATTGAGCCATACACTAACATCTTAGGACTATTAATAGCATGCACTAACATATTGTGACTATTATTAGCATGCACTAACATCTTGTGACTATTAATAGCATGCACTAACATCTTGTGACTATTGATGGCATGTACTAATATCTTGTGACTATTGCACTAACATGTTGTGACTATTGTTAGTACAAACTAATATCTTGTGACTATTGATGGCATACGCTAATATCTTGTGACTATTGATGGCATGTACTAACATCTTGTGACTATTAATAGCATGAACAAACATCTTGTGACTATTGATGGCATGTACTAATATCTTGTGACTATTGCACTAACATGTTGTGACTATTGTTAGTACAAACTAATATCTTGTGACTATTGATAGCATGCACTAACATCTTGTGACTATTGATGGCATGCACTAACATCTTGTTACTATTGATGACAAGCACTAACATCTTGTTACTATTGATGGCATGTACTAATATCTTTCGACTATTGATGGCATGTACTAACATCTTGTGACTATTGATGGCATGTACTAACATCTTGTGACTATTGATGGCATGTACTAACATTTTGTGACTATTGATGGCATGTACTAATATATTGTGAATATTTATGCTATACTGTAGTTATGAGGTTAATAATAAAGTTGTCAATCAGATAAAACCAAGTCAACAAAATTTGAGTAACATCAATAACACAAAAATGTGAAGAGTGATAGTGAAATAACACATTTGTAATAAACATTTTTGTAATACAATATATGGTGTAATTAACATAATAAATACTGACAATTATGAGATGATATTATAATTTGCAATAATGATACACACCGATACCCTGGGTATATTCGTATTGTGCTTCAATTCTTGATACTTGTGGTTCACTGCAATAGTGGCGCCCAACATCTGATAGTCCTCACATTTGTATTCAGTTCTAAATTTCTCTAAAATAATAATAATAATAATAATAATAATAATAATAATAATAATAATAATAATAATAATAATAATAATAATAAAGTTAATATTTTCATTTACTTATTTTGCAATATTGTTTTACATTTCAAATAAATGTATCTTGTGACACTGTGTACATATGATAAAGACTTCACTAATGAAAAATATCCTTTCCACCCCACCAATGGTTCTTAGACATAGTCTCTCAATGAAAGTGGTGATCTTTCAAGACAAGATATCTTTCAATGGAGAACATCATATAATAAAACTGACATCTGTTTTATAAATCTTGTTTTCATTTATATGAATCTCTCAAAACATTGGTCTTCCAAGTTTTGTAAGATTCTTCTTCTTCGTATTAGTAGTAGTAGTAGTAGTAGTAGTAGTATTTGCTTTTCAAACACAAGTTATCACAAAGATTGAAGCCATCAAAAATATCCATATTTTTCTATTTTGTCCACCCTCTTCCCCAGATGAGCCCACACCCATACCTGCATATGAAAGGGACCTGAGTGGTCTAAAGCGCTTTCTGTTACAGATCACTGCCATCTCACCTCTGTCTGCATGGGTTCGAATCTAAGATTTGTCGAATGTTGATATGTGAGAAAGCTTGCCAGTTGCTTCTCGTGGATCAGTGGTTCTTTCTGCAGATTTCTTGGTTTCTTCCTCCACCATTAATACTGGCCATCATGTATAGACTATCGAGTGCTGAAAATTGTTAAGCACCACAACAACAACAACAACCTGCATATGAAATATCATCCTACTTATACATTACATTAAATATGATCATCTTCCACTAGGTGGTGTAGATTGGGTTATGGTTGCAAAAGAGTTATAGTACCATTGCAAATGTGACCCTTCCACCATCATACTCCCCCTCCTCTCTTGTATGGACAGATAGACATGAAGATACACTCATGCTTAGATAGACATAATGGTACACTGATATATGGACAGATAAACATAAAGATATATTCATGCTTAGATAGACATAATGGTACACTGATATATGGACAGATAGACATGAAAGATTCACTCATAGATAGATAGCCATAAGATGGACATGAAAATACACTTATGGATGGATGGATGCAAATGAAAATGCAATGATGCATGGACAGATAGGTATAAGATACATTTATGGATGGACAGAATGGACTTAGAAATACACCTAAGGATATATAGAAGGACTTAAAGATACACTTAAGCATGGACAGATGGACATGAAGATACAGATATACATATATAGATGGACACTTAAGGATGGACAGGTGGACGTGAAGATACACTGATAATCAGATAGAGGGACAGGAGCAGTGGCAGTAAATCTGCAAAATTACAGATATTCATACAAAGATGTATCCATGTGACCACTTTGAATTCATACATAATGTATCAGAGTGACCACTTTCAAATCATGCATAATGTGTCAGAGAGACCACAATGAATTCATACATATTTTATCAGAGTGACCACTGAATTCATACATAATGTATCAGAGTGACCCCTTTGAAATCATGCATAATGTGTCAGAGAGACCACAATGAATTCATATATATTGTATCAGAGTGACCACTTTGAATTCATACACAATGTATAAGTGACCACATTGAATTCATACATAATGTATCAGTGACCACTTTGAAATCATACACAATGTGTCAGAGTGACCACAAGGAATTCATACATATTCTATCAAAGTGACCACTGAATTCATAGATAATGTATCAGAATGACCACAGAATTCATACATAATGTATCAGAATGACCACTTTGAATTCATACATAATATATCAGTTACCACAATAAAGTCATACATAATGTATCAGAGTGACCACTTTGAATTCATACATAATGTATCAGAGTGACCACAATGAATTCATACATAATGTATCAGAATGACAACAGAATTCATACATAATGTATCAGAGTGACCACTTTGAATTCATACAGAATGTATCAGAATGACCACATTGAATTCATACATAATATATCAGTTACCACAATGAAGTCATACATAATGTATCAGAGTGACCACTTAGAATTCATACATAATGAATCAGAGTGACCACAATGAATTCATACATAATGTATCAGAATGACCACTTTGATTTCATACAAAGATGTATCAGAATGACCACAGAATTCATACATAATGTATCAGAGTGACCACTTTGAATTCATACATAATGTATCAGAATGACCACAATGAATTCATACGTAATGTATGAGAATGACCACTTTGAATTCAAACATAATGTATCAGAATGACCACTTTGAATTCATACATAATGTATCAGAATGACCACTTTAAATTCATACATAATATATCAGTTACCACAATGAAGTCATACATAATGTATCAGAGTGACAACTTTAAATTAATACACAATGTATCAGAGTGACCACAATGAATTATACATTGTGTATCAGAATGACCAATTTGAAATCATACATAATGTATCAGAGTGACCACTGAATTCATGTTATTTATTGGAGTGACCACTTTGAATTCATATATAAAGTATCAGAATGACCACAAAATTCATATGTAATGTGTCAGATAGACCACTTGTATTCATACATAATGTATCAGAGTGACCACTTTGAATTTATGCATAATGTATCAGATAGACCACTTTGAATTCATATATAATGTATCAGTGACCACTTTGAATTCATACATAATGTATCAGATAGACCACTTTGAATTCATATATGATGTATCAGTGTGACCACTTTGAATTCATACATAATGTATCAGATAGACCACTTTGAATTCATATATAATATATCAGTGACCACTTTGAATTCATACATAATGTATCAGTGACCACTATGAATTCATACAATATGTATCTGATAGACCACTTTGAATTCACACATTGTATCAGAGTGACCACTTTGAATTCATACATAATGGATCAGAATGACCACTATGAATTCATACATAATGTATCAGATAGACCACACTGAATTTATAATGTATCAGAGTAACCACAAAATTCATACATAATGTATCTGAGTAACCACTTCAAATTCAGGCATAATGTATCAGAGTGACCACTTTAAATGCATACAAAATGTATCAGAATGACCACTTTGAAATTATACATAATGGATCAAAATGACCACATTGAATTCATACATAATGTATCAGTGACCACTTTAAAACCATACATGATATATCCGAATGACCACTTTGAATTTAAACATGTGTCAGAATGACCACTTTGAATTCATACATAATGTATCCAAGTGACCATAAAACCCATACATATTGTGTCAGAGTGACCACTGAATTCATACATAATGAATCAAAGTGACCACTGAATTCATACATAATGTATCAGAGGGACAACTTTGAATTCATACATAATGTATCAGTGACCACTTTGAATTCATGCATAATGTATTTGAGTGCCCACTTTGAAATCATACATAATGTATCAGAATGACCACTTGGAATTTAAACATGTGCCAGAATGACCGCTTTGAATTCATACATACTGTTTTAGAATGACCACTTTGAATTCGTACATAATGTATCAGAGTAACCACTTTGAATTTATATATAATGTATCAAAGTGAACACTGAATTCATATATAATGTATCAGTGATAAAATATTAATTCATATGTAATATACAAACACTTTTGTACAACTAGATGAAACCAATTGATGCTATGACCTTAACAACAAGTAGAAGCACCAAAGTGGACTTCAGAATCATTAATTCTGAACTACACTTCTTCGTACATTTTGACTAAAATTATCTATGTATGTTCAGAAATGATCTGAAATATAGATAAATAGTTTACTGCATAAAAAGGTGGATTTTTACTAAATGGATAGTCTAGTAGAGGTGGAGAGGTACAATAAATCATTTGTGTGGTACAATGAATCTTTTAGTGATCAGAGGTACAGAAAGTCATTTGTGTAGTAGACTGGATACTCCAGTGATAAGAGGTACAGAAAGTCATTTGTGTAGTAGAATGGATACTCCAGTGATAAGAGGTACAGAAAGTCATTTGTGTAGTAGAATGGATACTCCAGTGATAAGAGGGACAGAAAGTCATTTGTGTAGTAGAATGGATACTCCAGTGATCAGAGGTACAGAAAGTCATTTGTGTAGTAGAATGGATACTCCAGTGATAAGAGGTACAATTAGTCATTTGTGTAGTAGAATGGATACTCCAGTGATAAGAGGTACAATAAGTCATTTGTGTGGTAGAATGGATACTCCAGTCATAAGAGGTACAATAAGTCATTTGTGTGGTAGAATGGATACTCCAGTGATAAGAGGTACAGGAAGTCTTTATGTGTAGTAGAATGGATACTCCAGTGATAAGAGGTACAGAAAGTCTTTATGTGGTATGAATAATCTAATGAGGTGTAGGTGTACAATAAGTCATTTGTGTGGTAGAATTTATCTAATGAGTAGAGATGGAGAAGTACAATAAGTCATTTGTGTGGTAGGGATTATCTAATGAGTAGAGGTGGAAAAGTACAATTAGTCGTTTGTGTGGTAGGGATAATTTAATGAGTAGAGATGGAGAAGTACAATAAGTCATTTGTGTGGTAGGGATTATCTAATGAGTAGAGGTGGAAAAGTACAATTAGTCATTTGTGTGGTAGGGATAATCTAATGAGTAGAGATGGAGAAGTACAATAAGTCATTTGTGTGGTAGGGATTATCTAATGAGTAGAGGTGGAAAAGTACAATTAGTCATTTGTGTGGTAGGGATAATCTAATGAGTAGAGATGGAGAAGTACAATAAGTCATTTGTGTGGTAGGGATTATCTAATGAGTAGAGGTGGAAAAGTACAATTAGTCATTTGTGTGGTAGGGATAATCTAATGAGTAGAGATGGAGAAGTACAATAAGTCATTTGTGTGGTAGGGATTATCTAATGAGTAGAGGTGGAAAAGTACAATTAGTCATTTGTGTGCTAGGGATTATCCAATGAGAAGAGATGGAGAAGTACAATTAGTCATTTGTGTGGTAGGGATACTCTAATGAGTAGAGATGCAGAAGTACAATTAGTCATTTGTGTGGTAGGGATAATCTAATGAGTAGAGATGGAGAAGTACAATTAGTCATTTGTGTGGTAGGGATAATCTAATGATTAGAGTTGGAGAAGTACAATAAGTCATTTGTGTGGTAGAATGGATACTCCAGTGATAAGAGATACAATAAGTCATTTGTGTGGTAGGGATAATCTAATGAGTAGAGGTGGAGAGGTACAATTAGTCATTTGTGTGGTAGAATTTATCTAATGAGTAGAGATGGAGAAGTACAATAAGTCATTTGTGTGGTAGGGATTATCTAATGAGTAGAGATGGAGAAGTACAATAAGTCATTTGTGTGGTAGGGATTATCTAATGAGTAGAGGTGGAAAAGTACAATTAGTCATTTGTGTGGTAGGGATTATCCAATGAGTAGAGATGGAGAAGTACAATTAGTCATTTGTGTGGTAGGGATAACCTAATGAGTAGAGATGAAGTACAATTAGTCATTTGTATGGTAGGGATTATCTAATGAGTAGAGGTGGAAAAGTACAATTAGTCATTTGTGTGGTAGGGATTATCTAAGGAGTAGAGTTGGAGAAGTACAATAAGTCATTTGTGTGGTAGGGATTATTTAATGAGTAGAGGTGGAAAAGTACAATTAGTCATTTGTGTGGTAGGGATTATCTAATGAGTAGAGTTGGAGAAGTACAATTAGTCATTTGTGTGGTAGGGATTATCTAATGAGTAGAGATGGAGAAGTACAATAAGTCATTTGTGTGGTAGGGATTATCTAATGAGTAGAGTTGGAGAAGTACAATTAGTCATTTGTGTGGTAGGGATAATCTAATGAGTAGAGTTGGAGAAGTACAATTAGTCATTTGTGTGGTAGGGATAATCTAATGAGTAGAGATGGAGAAGTACAATAAGTCATTTGTGTGGTAGGGATTATTTAATGAGTAGAGGTGGAAAAGTACAATTAGTCATTTGTGTGGTAGGGATTATCTAATGAGTAGAGATGGAGAAGTACAATTAGTCATTTGTGTGGTAGGGATTATCTAATGAGTAGAGATGGAGAAGTACAATTAGTCATTTGTGTGGTAGGGATTATCTAAGGAGTAGAGTTGGAGAAGTACAATAAGTCATACCTGTGGAAAGGATTATCTAATGAGTAGAATTCATACATAATGTATCCAAGTGGTACAATTGATACTCTAATGATGAGAGTTACAGTTAAGTCGCTGGAGAGAATCTATTTCAGATGAAAATGAACAGCAAGTGCAGAATGAATAATCAAATGAGTTGGAATAGCAGGTCAACTGTGCAATAGGGTTAATCCAATTACTAGAGCTAGAAACATGCAGTAAGAATAACCTAATTAGTAGAGTTGGAGAAGAAAAGTAAAGTCTGCTTTGCAGTAGGGATTCTCTGATGAGTACTGATGAAATGAACAGTAAATACATTATGGATAATCTAATGAAAAGAGTTGGAGAAGCAGAGTTAGGTCAGTTTTGCATTACAATGGATAATCTGATCAGAAAAGTGAGAAGCACAGTAAATAATGGTGTACACCAGGGATATTCTAATTATTACAGTTCAAAATGCACAGTAAGTTTAGTATGGATAATCAAATTATTATAGTTAAAGAAGCACAATTACTTAGGTCAATTGCATTGAATGGATAATTTAATCAGTAGAGTTGGAAAACCACAACAAGGTCAATTACACAGCTGAAATATTCTAATGAATAGAGTTGGAAAACCACAACAAGGTCAAATACACAGCTGGAATATTTTAATGAATAGAGTTGGAAAACCACAAGGTCAAGTACACAGCTGGAATATTCTAATGAATAGAGTTGGAAAACCACAACAAGGTCACTTACACAGCTGGAATATTCTAATGAATAGAGTTGGAAAACCACAACAAGGTGAATTACACAGCTGGAATAGTCTAATGAAAAGAGTTGGAAAACCACAACAAGGTCAATTACACAGCTGGAATATTTTAATGAAAAAAGCTGGAAAACCACAACAAGGTCAATTACACAGCTGGGATAATCTAATGAATAGAGTTGGAAAACCACAACAAGGTCAATTACACAGCTGGAATATTCTAATGAAAAGAGTTGGAAAACCACAAAAAGATCAATTACACAGCTGGAATATTCTAATGAAAAGAGTTGGAAAACCACAACAAGGTCAGTAACACAGCTGGAATATTCTAATGAAAAGAGTTGGAAAACCACAACAAGGTCAATTACACAGCTGGGATAATCTAATGAAAAGAGTTGGAAAACCACAACAAGGTCAATTACACAGCTGGAATATTCTAATGAAAAAAGTTGGAAAACCACAACAAGGTCAAGTACACAGCTGGAATATTCTAATGAACAGAGTTGGAAAACCACAACCAGGTCAATTACACAGCTGGAATATTCTAATGAAAAGAGTTGGAAAACCACAACAAGGTTAATTACACAGCTGGAATATTCTAATGAAATTAGTTGGAAAACCACAACAATGTCAATTACACAGCTGGATTTTTCTAATGAAAAGAGTTTGAAAACCACAACAATTTCAATTACACAGCTGGAATATTCTAATGAAAAGAGTTGGAAAACCATAACAAGGTCAATGACACGGCTGGAATAATCTAATGAAAAAAGTTTGAAAACCACAACAAGGTCAATAACACAGCTGAAATAATCTAATGAATAGAGTTGGAAAAGCACAAGAAGTTCAACCATTAAACAATAGGGATAATGTAATACAGCTAGAGATTAAGCAATGCTTAGGTCCAATGTGAATGAGTGGAAATGTATTGAGTAGAGCTTGGTGAAGCTGGGTTAAGTCAATTGTGTATTAGGGATAATCTAATGAGTACAGTCGGGAAGCAGAATTAAGTCAACTATGTTTTAGAGATAATCAAATGATTAGAGTTGAGGAAGCATAGTTAGATCAATTGTGTATTAAGGATAATGTAATTTGCAGAGTTTGAAAAGCACATTTAGATCAATTGTGTATTAGGGATAATGTAATGAGTAGAGTTTGGAGAAGCATATTTAGGTCAATTGCATAGATTTTGAAAAGCACAATTACTGCCAATAGTATTTTGGGATAATGTAATGAGCACAGTTTGTCAAAGCACAATTAGGTTAAGTGTGTATCCACAATAATGTAATGAGTAGAATTTGTAGAAGCACAAGTAGGACAATTGTGTTTTAGGGCTATTATTGAATGAGTAGTGTTTGGAGAAGCACAGTTAAACTAACTGTGTATTAGGGAAAATGTAATGAGTTGTTTAAGAAGTACAATTAGGTCAATTTTTTATTAGGAATAGTGTAACAACTATAGTTTGAGAACCACAATTAGGTCACTTTTGTAATAGGGATAATATAAATGAGTAGAATTTGGGGAAGAAACACTGTTAGGTTAATTTTGTATTAAGGAAAATATATTTAGTAGTGTTTGGAGATGCACAGGTAGGCTCATTTTGTATTAAGGATAAGTAATGAGTTTGGGGTATTATAGTTAGGTCAGTTGTGTATTATGGATAATGTAATAAGAGTTTGACAAGCACAATTAGGTCAATTTTGGAATAGGCATAATGTAATAAGTATAGTTTCAGAAGCACAATTAGGTCAGTTGAGCATTAAAGACAATATAAATGAATAGAATTTGGGGATCCACAGTTAGGTCAATAATTTATTAGGGATAAATGTAATGAGTAGAGTTTGGAGAAGCACATTTAGGTCATTTGAGTATTGGGGATAATGTGATGAGTAGAGTTTGGAGAAGCACATTCAGGTCAATTGAGTATTAAAGATAATGTGATAAGTAGAGTTTGGAGAAGCACATTTAGGTCAATTGAGTTTTAGGGATAATGTAATGAGTAGAGTTTGGAGAAGCACATTAAGGTCAATTGAGTATTGGGGATAATGTGATAAGTAGAGTTTGGAGAAGCACAGTCAATTGAGTATTAGGGATAATGTAATGAATAGAGTTTGAAAAGCACATTTAGGTCAATTGAGTATTAGGGATAATGTAATGAATAGAGTTTGAAAAGCACATTTAGGTCAATTGAGTTTTAGGGATAATGTAATGAGTAAAGTTAGGAGAAGCACATTTAGGTATAGGGGTAATGTAATGAGTAGAGTTTGAAAAGCACATTTAGGTCAACTGAGTTTTAGGGATAATGTAATGAGTAAAGTTTGGAGAAGCACATTTTGGTATAGGGGTAATGTAATGAGTAGAGTTTGAAAAGCACATTTAGGTCAATTGAGTATTGGGGATAATGTAATGAGTAGAGTTTGGAGAAGCACATTTAGGTCAATTGAGTATTGGGGATAATGTGATAAGTAGAGTTTGGAGAAGCACATTTAGGTATATGGGTAATGTAATGAATAGAGTTTGAAAAGCACATTTAGGTCAATTGAGTTTTAGGGATAATGTGATAAGTAGAGTTTGGAGAAACACGGTCAATTGAGTATTAGGTATAATGCAATGAGTAGAGTTTGGAGAAACATGGTTAATTGAGTTTTATGGATAATGTGATAAGTAGAGTTTGGAGAAGCACTTTGCTCCTTCTTTACAATGCTGATCATTACAATGATCTACATTATAAATTGCAGTCTTATACTGATGGATGAAACACCAAGTGGATTGCTTTATTGTGAGATTACATTATACAGAGGTATGCTGTACATAATATTGTTTAATAATGAAAAAATTGATTATATAGCTATAACCAGCTTATAAAAATCTTATATCCACAGTGAGATGTAACTGGGTATCTGTAGCCCAAAACTACTAACTATATGGCAGGAACAGATAAATGAAATCAATGACCATACAAATGTAACAAGCAGGACAGTAAGATACTTTGCTGCCCGAAGAGGAAACCCGGTAGGAAAGGAATTTGTGATGCGGGGGAGGGGGACGATGTATTACTCACGACAAATTTTGTCCACAATGTCCTGTTTCTTGCAGCTGCCTCTTCCTTGTCTCAAAGAATTAATCTCACACTCGTAAAACCCGCCATAACCCTTGATGCCATCTACACCAGTTTGGTTTGGCGCTCCGACAAGTATACTAAAATCAATTTTTGGAAAAGAATAAGTTCAGATTTGTAAACAATACATGGAATGAATGTTTATTTCCAATCACTGATAGGTTCAAAATAAAATATAGCATATTTCTTTTTAATGGAAACAATGTGTCATTATGAATATGCTTATTACAGAATATATATATATATATATATATATATATATATATATATATATATATATATATATATATATATATATATATATATATATATTCATTCTAACATTAAAAAGGTTTAATTTTTACCAAGACATGTCAAACCATGATGCGATTTCAAAAACTTCTATGCAACTTCTGTTGTAAATTGGAATATCCAACGTGTCCGTTCTATAACAATTTTACTCTAATTAATACAAGACCACAGATCTCACAACTTCCCAATTGTCTATCAACCACATATCTGCATGGTTTCTCTTCGTTATCCTTCAGTAACGTACCATCAGCATTGCACGCCGTAAAATTGTTCAGCTACCCATAATATAATGAACACTTTTTACTACGCCATCTTAGGCCACTTTCATCTTGGTTTTAAGCTACATTTCACCTTTAGAACTGCATCACATTTGCTACCATGGCAACATAAACAGTACCTGCTGACGATGGAACAGTCCCTTTTTGTTTATTCCATTGTGTAATTTACTGCACCTGGTATCACACAACTAAAGTACACAACTAGATTTTAATAGAGACTATTGAATAACAGGAACACTCATGCGGCTCTGACCTGAATTTACAAAATGTAAGCCGTAGCTTCATGGAAACTCACTAACAATTCACCCCAAGCCGTTTGCTCCTAGTAATTGGATAATTATTTTGGTCTTAGGAATATGTCCGCAGGACCGACTTCCCATCAGCAAACAAGTAATCACAAACATCTAAAAACTCCTTCAAACGGAGCGTTATAAATAAATTTGCAGGTCTCATATTTATTACAATATAACACAACATATGTCTGTTTATTGGAAACAATGTGTCATGCAATCAGTGTCAAGATACACTAAGGTGACTGAGATCCATTCGCTTAGTCTGCTTATAGTTGTAAAATTCACCATTGACTTATTTATCAAAGAACTCATTTTAATTTGTAGTTGTTACGTTGAACGATTAAAGTGAGAATGATAATTGAAGACAATATCTTTAATATTATCCTATCCACTCTAGCAAATCTGAGTAATTAGAGGTATGTATGTCCCTTTAGATATTGTCAGTGGGTGCTTTTCAAACAGGCATTTATGTGTGTGTTTTGGATTTTGAACATAGCTTTAACAATTTTTCAGTCATATCGTTACATTATCTCCAGTGTGATAGCTTTGTGATAGTTTATAGTGATGTGTATAACTGATACATTAAGTCTTAGATATGTAGCCTGATGTCCCACTCAGTCACATTATTATCTTGATACCAAGCCGAGCAATACTAACACTGACGTCTTTATGCCGAGTGCCCAGATAGGCAGTTGCTAGAACCATTTTTATAAGTCCTTGGTGTGACTCTGCCGTGGTTCGAACCCATGACCTGACGCATTCGAGGCGGACACTCTAAGAATTAGGCAGATGGAGTGTTTGACAATTGCATTAATAAGTTGTAAAAATAAGGTTCAGCCACCACCGATGTCATTTTATGTTTGCATCAATGATTTTTCACAGTAAATTGTTAATACTGTATCATTTGAAGTTTTAAAGGCAATTCTCATTACACGTGAGCAAAAGGTACACAGGGTACCAGTTTACAATTCAAAATGAATTTGTCATTTCTGTTGAAATCATTTGATCTATATAGGCCTTAGTATTAAGTTACAGAATTGAATGAGTTAAGACCTGGCAAAGGTATTTGAAGCAGGGTGAGTGGGATGACTACCAAAACGTTTCGCCAGTTATAAAGATAAGGATTGATGGCCACCTTACTAGAAACTACCTATGTCCAGAAATACACTGCTATAATTTCCACCATTTAAAGAAGTGAAAAACGTTGCCAGTCTGAGACAGATTGAAATTTGAGTCTATATAGCATAGGGAAATAAAATGCAATAGGTCAAGTGCATTTCTTCTAACCTTAAGGTTAAACGCGACATGCTAAGACTCTCATAAATTAACAGTGATATGGAGGAAGATAATTCTAAAGCTTGTGAGAAATGTTTAATGTCTCTGTGTGCTTGTATTTATATATGGACTCTAAGCTGCAAAAGCGGTTAATGTCATAAATGTTGAACATAAGGAAGGAATTAACACAGTTACTGTGTTAATTATGTTAATTAACTAATATCAGTGTTTATATAAAACACATTTATTAAATTGAGTATAGGTTACAAATAGGTGTGCATTGAAACAATATAAAATGCTTTATATGTCTTTATTTGAGGTTAATATGTGAAAACTATTACTGCATTACCATATTGCAGTAATGACGTTGATGTATCAATAGATCTCTACGAATAAAACAGAAAGAAAATTGGGAGAGAGTTGCTAATGTTTTCATTGGGTCTTTCAATTTGTAAACAGGTGTCCCATAGAACTTAGTGATTCTACAATATTTGCAAATGAGGTCACGTTCTCATTCTTCGAAAACGATAATTGTTCTGAAGCTGACTTGGGTCAGACTCTATTAACGTTACCAAAAATATACCCATAGTGAATTCGACTGTCATGGCTATTGATAGTCCAAAACCTTAACTCTAGTGAATATAACTAGCACAGCTACTGATGTTTAAAATAACCGTAACTCTAGTGAATCTGGTTATCACAGCTACTGATATTTGAAAAAATGTAACTCTAGTGAATCTGGCTCTTGTAGCTATTGAGACTCAGACTATTAGTTTAGTGAACCTGACTATCATAGCTACTGATATTCCCAGGCTGTAAGTCTAGTGAAACTGACTGTCTGTCATAGCTACTGGTATTCCCAGGCTGTAAGTCTAGTGAAACTGACTGACTGTCATAGCTACTGGTATTCCCAGGCTGTAAGTCTAGTGAAACTGACTGTCTGTCATAGCTACTGACATTCCCAGGCTGTAAGTCTAGTGAAACTGACTGTCTGTCATAGCTACTGGTATTCCCAGGCTGTAAGTCTAGTGAAACTGACTGTCATAGCTACTGACATTCCCATAATGTAAGTCTAGTGAATCTGACTGTCATAGCTACTGATATTCCCAGGCTGTAAGTCTAGTGAAACTGACTGTCATAGCTACTGATATTCCCAGGCTGTAAGTCTAGTGAAACTGACTGTCATAGCTACTGATATTCCCAGGCTGTAAGCCTAGTGAAACAGACTATCATAGCTACTGATATTCCCATAATGTAAGTCTAGTGAAACTGACTATCATAGCTACTGATATTCCCAGGCTATAAGTCTAGTGAAACTGACTGTCATAGCTACTGATATTCCCAGGCTATAAGCCTAGTGAAACAGACTATCATAGCTACTGATATTCCCATAATGTAAGTCTATTGAAACTGACTGTCATAGCTACTGATATTCCCAGGCTGTAAGTCTAGTGAAACTGACTGTCATAGCTACTGACATTCCCATAATGTAAGTCTAGTGAATCTGACTGTTATAGCTACTGACATTCCCATAATGTAAGTCTAGTGAATCGGACTGTCATAGCTACTGAAATTCCCAGGCTGCAAGTCTAGTGAATCTGTCATAACTACTGACATTCCCAGGCTGTAAGTCTAGTGAATTGGACTGTAATAGCTACTGACATTCCCATAATGTAAGTCTAGTGAATCAGACTGTCATATCTACTAACATTCCCAGGCTGTAAGTCTAGTGAATCGGACTGTCATAGCTGCTGACATTCCCAGGCTGTAAGTCTAGTGAATCAGACTGTCATATCTACTGACATTCCCAGGCTGTAAGTCTAGTGAATCTGTCATATCTACTGACATTCCCAGGCTGTAAGTCTAGTGAATCAGACTGTCATATCTACTGACATTCCCAGACTGTAAGTCTAATGAATCTAAATGACATAGCTATTGATATTCCAAAACCGTAAATAAAGTAAATCTGACTCGCACAGCAACTGATGCTCCCCAACTAAACCTAAAATAAATCGGACTCAAGTGTGTAGCTAGACGATTTTTCGTCATACACAACAAAGAAAATGGTTGTGTATATTCAGTGTAAACACTGGTGATGAAATCATGGAGTGATTTCTCTCGTATAAAGGTTGTTTGTAGTACTAACAAATCATTAGCATAATTGGTTTGAAATGCATTATTTTTTCTTGTCAATATTTTTAAGGGACTGCATATCTGCATTTAAGCAGCTAGGCGCCTGGGACTCTAATAGCTACTTGTAATCCAAAACCGTAAATGGTGATTCTGTCATAACATTTGGTGTACCAGAACTGTAACTCTTAGAGAATCTGAATGGCATAGCTATTGATGTTCAAGAACACTAACTCTAGTGAATCTGAATGGCATAGCTATTGATGCTCCAGAACACTAACTCTAGTGAATCTGAATGGCATAGCTATTGATGTTCCAGAACACTAACTCTAGTGAATCTGAATGGCATAGCTATTGATGTTCCAGAACACTAACTCTAGTGAATTTGAATGGCATTATTATTGATGTTCCAGAACACTAACTCTAGTGAATCTGAATATTATAGCTATTGATGTTCCAGAACACTAACTCTAGTGAATCTGAATAACATAGATATCAATGTTCCAAAACACTAACTCTAGTGAATCTGAATGGCATAGCTATTGATGTTCCAGAACATTAACTCTAGCAAATCTGACTCAGAGATACTGACTGATGTTCCAACGGCATAGTTGTAGTGAATATGACAAGCAGTCATTGATATTCACAAACCTTTACTCTTGTGAATCGCACTCTCGTAGTTACTGACATTCCAAAACCATAACGTTGTTGAATATGTATGTCATACATGTTAATGCTTCAAATGAATTATTTAAATTTATTACAGAGATGCCAACTCCAACAACACATGAAAATAGGAATGCGTGGGTTACAAAATTGGAATTTGAACAAAATGAACTATTTGAATTCCTTTATTTAATGTATTCAAAGCCTTTGATAATTCTTGAAGAGAATGTCTTTTTGTATAAGCAAGATTATTTTAGTATTGGTTGTAAGTATTCAAGTAAATATTTATTGAAAAAAAAAAGTTCTGTAAAACAAGGGCATATGCATTCTTGATCCACTTCTAAATTCTAATTAATTTGCATAGTAATGACTTAAATGATTTACTATTTATTATGCATATTAATAACTTAACTGACTGCTTTATCTCTTCTAGATGTAACCCTGTAATTATAGCTGGCTAACTATACACTTTCTTCTGCATAGCGTCATACCACAAGATGTTAATGTAGCATAAGCCACACACAAAAATATCCCCAAAAGATATCTGCAATGGAAACAGCCCCTTGGTTGGTGATTAAGGCTGCGTACCAGAAACCATTTTGTACCACGGTACACCAAGGAAATTTTGATACATGCCACCATATTACCGGAATTAAATTAAGGACCAGCAGTTTCATGTTTTGTGACATTAGCCTGACATATCTTAAAACTAAAATTCCATCATTATATTATTTCCCAAAAATTATTATATTGAAATAGAATAAAACAAAATATCTCAGGTCAAAATAAAATCGCTGCCCCACCCCCACCCTGTCTAATAAATGTGCTGTGTGAATTTTAAATCTGTATGTTGACTGTTGTTTAAGCTGTAATCTAAAAACTATAATGAAAATGAACTCTTAAGATTACGTTACAGCTGACACCCTGTAAAATACTCTGTGTTAACAACAGACCCAGCTGTACATTTTCCGAGGTTTCCTAGAAAACCTCGGACAAATTTTCCTAGGAAAAACCTCGGAGTATTAATTATTTACTTTCCGAGGTTACAGTAACTATTTACAGACAAAAACTTTTGATATATGTCCAAGGTTTTTACACTCAGATGTCTGAGGTTTCCTAGGACATGGTCCGAGGTTTCCTAGGACTTCGTCCAAGGTTTCCTAGGACATTGTCCAAGGTGTCCTAGGACTTTGTCCTAGGTTTTTATACTCAAATGTCCAAGGTTTCCTAGGACATCGTCCGAGGTTTCCTAGGACATCGTCCAAGGTTTCCTAGGACATCGTCCGAGGTTTCCTAGGACATCGTCCAAGGTTTCCTAGGACAACGTCCGAGGTTTCCTAGGACAACGTCCGAGGTTTCCTACGACTTCGTCTGAGGTTTCATAGGACATCGTCCGAGGTTTCCTAGGACATTTGTCCTAGGACTTCGTCCGAGGTTTCCTATGTCATCGTCAGAGGTTTCCTAGGACATCGTCCGTGGTTTCCTAGGACTTCGTCCGAGGTTTCCTAGGACACCTCTGGCAAAAAATGCATCAGATCAACAACTTATAATGAAGCAAATGATTATTACATTATTATATTTTTAATTTTGTTCGTCACAAATTAAATTTTTAAAAATATCCAGAATGCCCATAATGTTCGTTTAGTGCCAAATTTTACATTTCGATCTGAAATAGTCCTCCATTTCAATGCATACTAATCACAGAGATATAAATATTTATTCCAATTATAAGTGGCAAAACAGCGTGATTTATTTATACAAAGTTTAAGCTATATATTACATGCCAGAATTACAGTATGTATGAAACATATTTTCACTACTTTCATGGTTCTGCAGCTTGTCAAAATTCTTATCACAATGGGCAAAATCCACATAGATTTGAACCAGAATGCAAATGCAACATATACTGAAAAATTATTTATATTCAGCATTCACTTCAATTAGTACACTTCCTTAACTTTAATTGAATGATTCAGAACTTGAAGTTTGTAATGATCATGGTCAGGTGCTCAGAGTGCTGTATTTCATGACTCTCATATTTCTTTTCTTTTCCATTAAAAACATTATACAGATGTTGTAATTATGACATCCAAGGCAAGAAATAATAATGATAATAATTTATTTAGAGAAGGTAACTCAGTTACAGAGCTAATCTACTGTGAGGCATTTTGTTTGTTATGTAAAATATATACAGTATATATAACATGTGAAGAATCTGGCTTGACACTAAATAAGTGATTTTAAAAATTAAGTATCAAGCTTGAAACATATGCACAGACATGTGAACACATAAACATATAACATATTATCCTTCATTGAAAAAATTCAACTGCAAAAAAGATGCAAAATTACAGAAAAGCATCCATTTGAGACGTTAATAGTGAAAAGAATAAATGTTAGGATCCTGCCTTATGTCACTGTTGTACTGTAGACTTGATGTCAGATTAATGTACAAAATGATGCTGTTGTGGTGTCTTGAATTAGTCCTTGTTCCATAAACAAACGTTTATCATATAATTTCTCATTTTACAGTGAATTATAACACATCTAGAATATTTTGATGATTTACACAATAATACCACTCATGATATTGAAGGAGGATTCTACTTATGGGCCAAACAAATTCCGCAAAGATATGGCTATCTTTGATAGACATGGGTATCTGGCAACAATATCATCAATTCTCACCAGTGATCTATACAGTGTCCCTTCTTAAAACCTGGAAGTTAATCAGTTTGGAGTTATATAATTTCAAAATCATCCTGGTTCAATTCCTTATCACATTTAGCACGTTAGTCGCTATTGTAAAGCTCTTTAAAGCAAATGCTAGTCCTGAATATCAAAAAACAAAATTGCAAGCTTATTTTTAAGGTTGCGACAAGCTTGTTTTGTAAGTTTGCAGCAAGCTTAGATTTGAAACCTCTGCTAGCTTGCACAAGCTTGCCCATTGCAAGTTTGCGCAAGCTAGTAATAGGAAAGCTTGTGACAAACTCACTGATTAGAAGATTGCGCAACCTTGCAAACAAAGCTGACCTAAGAACTGATATGGCATCTATTGAATCATTCTATATATGGTCACATACCTCCATTTTTTTAGCTCTTGATGTGCAAAAAGTATGTAATATCAAATATTAAAATGAAAATGTTAATATGTGGTGAACATCAATTAAAATGAGATCTTACTGACACAATAAAAAAGATTGAAGTCATCAAATCATTTAATAATATTTAATCAGATGAAAATAATAGCATATGAATGGGATCTGCGTGTGGAAACTCCTTATACTTTTATTATCTATTACTTTGGAAATGTTACTCTAATTTACTTCCATGTAGAAATCCATTTGGGGGGAGGATGGTGTCAAATAGATTCCCTCTCATCTGTCACGATGATAAACTATTAGGTGAAAACAAGAATGTCATTAGAATTACTCTGAATCACTTCAATCTGCTAAACAAAATCCTCAGAATAAAATTATGCATCCACATCAGCTTCTTGTGTGATTCAGGTATCATCCTCTGAAATGGATTACATCGAACATGTACTATGTAATCAGAAAAAAAAAACCCAAGTATTTACCTCGGCAAAAGCATTTCAATTTTAGTTCATTATTCCAAAATCACTTATCAAGTCCAGCAATCATCAGATTTATTCAAGATCATCCTTTAATGAGCCCTAAATTTTAGTTTTACTATTCATTTTGAAAGGTTTACAGCACGTCAGATGAATGGCACTTTTGAGTTTTGAACAACAAAAATCCTTTCAAACTGATTACGTACCTTAAGACATTTTGAAATAAAATAACTTCCCTCTTCTTTGAGAATGAAAAGAATTACATATAACAACCTCTGAACAATTTTTGATTAGATATGCGAGAGGAAAAATACCCTAAGAATAAATGAAATAAGATTCCTAAACGTGCATTTGACTTTATATCTTAACCCTATTGTCGATAACTGATAACACTTCATCGATTTAACAAGTGTAGCAATAAATAATAATGATCTGCAGCGTTGTCATCTCAGTCATTGGGTGAAGCAACTCACATATTTTGTCATATTTTGACATATTTAAATCATAAACGTGCAAGAACGCTACCGGCAAACAAAAGTCACGAAAACTAGTAAAATACGACACAATTTTGAATTTACTCACCAATATTGTAACTCCGTGATTTCAGATTATCTCTTTGATTATAGGATAGGTTATTGCGCATATAATGGTTCAGCGGGCAATGAAATTTACTAAATTAACTAGGTAAATTGTGAAAGTTCAACCTTGAAAATTGCGCCATATTGAACGGGATGCTACAATGGATTAATGTCCTCTATTTACTCATATGTTACGTGTATATTTACAGTTCGTAAACCAGTCTGCTAAAAAAAAAAAAATTAGAAACAGGGGATGTAACCGCTTTTTATGACTCGATACCAATTAAAATTTGTCGCGGAAAGCCACACTTCATCTTGTATGCTTTTATTTGAATTCTTTTTAAACAAGCAAAATTCACAAAGTTCATTTATTCATATAATGCATGAAGAATGGGATGCACC
Organism: Potamilus streckersoni; assembly: GCA_016746295.1. Lineage (NCBI taxonomy): Eukaryota > Metazoa > Mollusca > Bivalvia > Unionida > Unionidae > Potamilus > Potamilus streckersoni. Next base: position 4,512,027 of record JAEAOA010000745.1, on the reverse strand, counting down.
TCTCTCTCTCTCTCAAAGAAAAACAAAAACTATATATTTGTAAATTTTATTTAGTAATTAAATAACTGACAACTTTTTCTTCTGGCAGCAGATTGTCATTAAAACATATATATGAAAGTACTTTCATAAATTTAATGCCAAAAGTTAATATTACAAGATTTACTGAGACTATATTTGATGGTACATACATTATTGGTAAATAGATTTACAAGTACTTGTTATCAAATATCTTGCTGTATCAAGTTAGTCTGTAATTAACTTTGTAATCAGCTCTATGTCTTATTGTTTTACAGGATTTTACTAAATGGAATCTTTACCCACTCTTCCATTACCTCACAAAATGACTGCATAGCTAATTGAGTGTTCAATCACATAAAGAATTTCCTTTATGCCAAAAAGCTCAATATATTCTCTAACATGTATAACATGTGTAAAAATTGAAAATGAGAAAAAGACATTTGTAGAAAAAGTAATATTTCATTTTTTGAAATGGTCAAGAAATAATTCGATTTATTTTTGACATATATTAATAATGTTCATAGTTAATTCAAACATAAAGAAATGTTGGAATAACATATTTTATTTATGTACCAGCTAAGCACAAGTAATACAAGTTCTTAGCATTTTGCAATACTGAAAAGATGATATAAATAAAAACTAGATTACCAGTAACATCTTTTAATTTGACAGTGTAGTTTCTTATACTGAGTATATGATCTAGTCACTACATATATTCAACATTTTAAGAAGTACTGATCTCATGCAGAACTTACCTTAAATTTTACAACTGATTATTGCAAGCATGTGCATGCTTACATCAAGTACTTCAGATTTTGCATGCTTGCAGACTCTGAAAAATTCCTATTTGCAAGCTTGCAGACTTTGAAAAATTCCTCTTGCAAACTTGTGCAAGCACCATTACTAGCTTGCACAAGTTCACTTATCTTGTCGACAGCTTGCAGCAAGCTTGTCATAGGCATGCATTTTGGTTTGGCGTATCTGATATTATTATCTACATGTAAATGAAATAAGAAACCAAAATCTGTGTTCCAATTTGGCATTGCCTGAACTGAGATTGTGAAATGTTTATCTCAATCAATCAATCAACAATAATTCAAAGTTATTATTTAATTCAAATTGTAGACTTGGTAATTGTTTTGGATGACAAATATTATTCATTTTAATAAACTGTAAACAAATGTTCTGAATAAATATCAGAATTCTCTAAGTGCACAAATAAAACACACCAAATCCATGTCCTAGCTGAAAATTTTCTAAGTCCACATTTTTGAGTCATGTCCGAGCTAATAAATGACAAAGTTCTTCTTTTCTAGGTTTTTCCGAGCTACAAAATGACTAAGTTTTTATTTCCTATGTTTTTCCGAGCTAAAAATGTACTAAGTTCTCATGTGCAAGGTTTTTCCAAGGTATTTCCTAGGTGTATTTTTAATGTACGAGATGATGTCCGAGGTTTTCCTAGGAAAACCTTGGAAAAACCTTCGACGTCTGAGGTTTTCCTAGGAAAACCTTGGAAAAACCTCGGACGTCCGAGGTTTTTTGGTTAAATTTTCAAGCAAACCTCGGTAAATGTACAGCCGGGGAGTTCGTGGATATAAAATAAGTGTTTACTAGCTATTTTATTGATAGAGTATGCAGCCAACACAGGGATATTTTTACTATAGTGGTCATAAAACACAGTGACTCTAAAAATGAGAAAATAATTAAATGATTTTAGAAATTATGTACAATTCAGACAGAAAAGAACTGCTGTTCTGAAAATCTAAGGATGATTTGCGGTCTTACAAAGAAGTGCACGCCCTTGAAACATTAACATACGCCAGAAAATAACTAAAGAATGACATTCATTTTTAATTTATTGTCCGAAATTTTCCAAAAGTTTGGATTTGAACTGATTATGGTTCGCAACATGCCAGTTGGCCACCATGGTGACAAAGGTGATAAGTGTTTAACATTTTATTAAAGAGTCATGAAATGATAATAATTGAAATACTCTAAATTAATTTCACAATACATGTTTCGTAAAAAACATATACTTATTTTCTTAAAATATTATTTTGTCATATAAAAGGAAAATGTGATGCAATTAGGATTTAATTCGCAAAAAGATTACTCGGAAATTTTACCACTTTCTTTACAGACAGAAACTATCGAAGTACCGGTAGAGTGAAATAGTACCATGGTACTACCACACGAAAACAATGCCGCAGTAAATCGATATACCGGTAATAATACCACACATTTCTAGTTGTGATGATTAGATTTGAAAGCGATTAGACTAAGAAAGGTTACATGGAAACCGAAAATAAACCAAAAATAAACATGAAGTACAAAAAAGTGCTTACATATATCATGATTAATCAACAAAGGAAAGAATAATGTCAAACCCACAATCTGTAATTAACAGGTGAATAACAGGTGACATCGATATTGTAATGAGTGGAATACGAGTCATGTGGACACGCATTTTTGTAAACTTATATAAAGAAGAATACGAATCTCAAAAATGGAATGAGAGAATGAACAGAAAAAAAGACAAAAGTGAAACTCATGAAAAAAAATGATTATGACACAAAAGAAACAATAATAACACAAGGGCATTTTCCAGCAGGGTTGAAAAGGATAGCGACATAAACAGAGACAGATCTAATGACTCCAGATTTTCACAATATTAACATGACTTTTTAACGTAAAAAGCCATAATGTAAATAGAGTGTCAGAAAATTAATTAGGCTTAGTTGTCTTGAACATAAATTTAGATTCAACTGGCATCGTTGGGACAGAAAATTTAGTTTATGTTAGAAACAGTTTAATGTAAAAAAAAATAAGATATAAAATATTAAGATGCGTGATATTGAAAAATGTATTATTGATAGTAAAACTACGCCATGAAATTAAAAAAAAATATATATATGTAATTTGGTTTAGAGGTGTAGCTTTTTAATCCATATGAATCGAAATAAATAATCCCACGTGGATCAATTGCATACCCAACCCAATGGGTACCCGGTCCAAAGTTTTTATCGAGATTGATAATACCAGTTTCAATCTTGTTCGCTTGTTTTGGTAATTGATCGCGCATGAAAACACCTCTAATGTTTTGTATTTTTAGTTGGGTTTTTTTTTTAGCAGCATTGAGTAGATCAAAATTTGACATGATATTAGTAAACTGTCCCAAGAAGTCTTGGGCCCTTTATGTACCACGAAGGCGGGTCCCTGGCAATCTGAGACCTTTTCCTTTTTTAATTCCCTTTCCGGTTGCTTTCTTTAATGTCATTCCAGCAGCAGTTCCAACAGCGTCTAATGCAGCTGATTTTCAACAGCTGGGGCTGCAGCTGCTATTAATGCTGGTATAGCTGCGAGAAATGAAAATATACCACCCGTCGTAGCTATGTATTTGATGGAACCAGCAGAAAGATTAAGTGTGATGCCTTTATTTGATTTTTTTTCGTTGCTTCATTGAAGTTTATGAACTGACGATCGGTCAACGATAATTTATTTGAACCGCTCATCTGTTTTCGCTTTGGAGATATTTTTATTTCAGTTTTCTTTTGATGCTGATTGTAGCCTTTTAATTTGACCAGGAGTCAGACTCACACTAACGTTATGATATGACATTTATAATAATTATAATAGATGATCTAATTATGTCATATATTTCCTACTGGAGTATCAATGACTCTCATTCGTCCACCAACACCTTCGAGTAACATCATCTTATCGCTGAGTATAACGGCTACTGTTCTATAATTAGGAATAGCTCCAGCATCTCTATCAACACGAGCTCTGAAGTGTATATCAACTACTGATTGTCTGGTTAAATCTAAATGTTCTAATGAAAAGTAATAAATTGGATACAGCGTTGTAAAATCTAGCTGCGATATTTGTAAACCAGTATCAATGTTTTGATCACGACCCATGAATGTCATAAAGCTATGATACGCACGTGCTACGTGATTTTGATCAAAATCTAACAAAATATTCTCGGATGGTTCTTGATGTCCATTTATCCTTAATGAAACTTCAGAAATACATAGCTTCTCAAATACCAAAATACCTTCATCTTGATCGTTGATCGTTTATTCGTTCAGTATTTTGAAGCGCAATAAATATATGTCTTGGTGCAGAAACACCTTGCTGAGAAGCTATTTGCCATGTGAATAAATCGTTAATTGTACTTTGAACACTATCTGTGGTTGTTGTTAACCATGATAACGTTGATTTACCACCATGATCCATAAAAGAAAATAACCGTTGTTCTTCAGATATCGATGGGATCATTACTAACATCCACAAGGAAAGTTTTGTAAGAATTACTATGCCAGCATCAGCTGCACCAGGTCGCCAGATTGCATCATCATCGGTATCTTTTCGTACAAGTACAACTGTATGTTTGGCTCCAAAAATAACTTTCCTAACATTTCTACAAAGTTCAAAGATGTGCGACAACGGAATTGCACATGAAAATGCTCTCCTATCACCTTTTAACATTGATTTGCGCACTGCAAATCCTAAGCTAAAATTTGGATTCATCGATAATACTGCAGATGCATCAACACTTCCTCCTGCAGCTCTCACATTACCAGTAGTTACATTTCTACTTTCCGGAAAATCAGTTATATCCTTTGCAAACATCATTGATGGACCAACTGATCTCGAATAATCATCGCTGTATCTTGCAAGACCAAATATTATTTTAGTAACGTCAACGTTATGCTGAATTGATTCAATATTTTTTCCGTCAATCATGTATGTGGCACTGTCAAATAACGCCATAATACCATTATTAACAAAACCAACTCAAACATCGGCTGCATATGCTGCTGGTGCTGCAGGAATAGCGTTATTTAAAATTTCACCTTCGACTTCAATAACTGCTTTAGCGGGTCAAATATTTACTTGTGTTCTGAACCTGTAGTTCAATTTTTCCACGCTAATTTGGCTGCCGTGCGTAATAAGAATAATTCTGATAATCACGCACAGACTCATCCTTGAGAACTGGTGCGTCCATGTCAAACGCTGGGTCAAATATGCGTTTAAACATCTTTATTATATTTAGTATCATCTAACACGATGACCACTTCGAGAAGTGAGACCACTTCCAGCTATCAGACTGGCGGTTATATTTTTTCTTTTTCTGATGATGGCACATCAGCCAATTCTGCTAGTTTTTCATTAGCAGCTTGGTTTTTTATTTTACTGTTTTTTGCAGGCATTGCTTCAGTGCTAGGTAATTTTACAGGTTGAGGTTTTCGTCGTATTAATCATTCTAGTCTATCTTTGATCGCCGAGAATGCTTTACTAGCAACATCGCCAACAGCATTAATACCTTTATCACGACAAACATCAACAGTTTTCATTCCCAGTTGCTTTGCAATTGGTATTGGTTTTGGGGATATCCTTCTAAATACACCCTGAACAACATCACCTAGTCCATCTCCGTAGGTTGTTTTGTATATCGATAATCGAGAATTTACTGCCCTGACCATGGTTGGTCCACGTTGAGTACTATGCACGATAATTTTATTATAATAACTCTATTTAATTACATACTCAGTCCAGTGACTTAGTCACTTTAGTAGTCATCGGCAATTTCATTAATGAGAGACCGATATACATTAATATCCATGATACCGCCTGTAAAAAATATCAGCTGCTTCATTAATGATCTCTTGGGAATTATTACCAGCTCGTTTTCCCCCGATGAGATTTTCTAGTCGATCGACATCAGCAAGGACATTTTTGGGACACGTAATAAGACCACTTCCTAAACCACTTCCAGTTGCACCAGGAGTGTCTTGAAATACTTCTTCTTCTTCTTCTTCTTCTTCTTCTTCTTCTTCTTCTTCTTCTTCTTCTTCTTCTTCTTCTTCTTGTCATTGTAGTCGTGGTACTGGTCTCCGTGGTGATGGTAATCTGAGTTGTGGTGATGTTGGCGGTGATAATGGTGGTGATTGCAACAGTTTCATTCTTTCTCGTCGTTTTTGTTCTCCTCGTTGTAGCTCTTGTTGTAGTCGTTGTGATCGTTGTGGTGATGGTGATTCAAATTGTTGTAGTCGTTGTGATCGTTGTGGTAGTACTCGTTGTGATCGTTTATCTTGTTCATCCTCATCTATATATTTATTTACAATTTCATCAAATTTGTTAAAATCTTTAATTTCCTTAATTGACCTGATTTCTAAAATACCAGTAGAGATGCGATATACATCCTTGATCCAAAAGACAGAGCTTAGAGATTTAACATGTTCTAGTTTTACATATTTTTGTCTTTCATAATATCCAAACGCGGCAATATCAAATAATTGGTTTGAGTCCCTGATAGCAGCAATACATTCAGGCGTAAATTTATCTATTATCTTAGTTTTGGTTCTTGGTGGTTGAGGAGGTTGAACGAGTGGTGGTTGTGGTGCTTGTGGTAGTAGTTGAGCTGCTTTAATATTACTAGCAATATCAGCAGGCAATGTTTCAAGAGCTCTTTGTGTTGCCTCAGCAGCTGTAACAATTTTATCAGTTGGTTCGACAATCTGTTTAAATAATTGTTTTGTATTCTCTTCAAATTCTATTGGAGTTTCCTGACGAGATTGTAGTTAATGTTTAACTAAATCACGGACGGGTAAATATTTTCTAATTGCCTCTAGTCGCCCTCGAGCTAATCTAGCTGAATGAGGTTTACCAATACTCATTATGGATAATATTTATACTTGCTGTTTAATTCATAGCAGCAGGGAGAGCGAACGACAAAAATTGTGTGACCGAACAAGTAAATGAGATCGCGTAAAAATTTCAAACAAAATAGTCAATGATGGTGTAACAAACTGAGCTAACTAAAACGATTTATTACCGGTATAGACAAGTTAGAGGCGCCGTTTTAATGTTATTGGCTATTTTTTTTTCAGCCTCTGTAGGAACCTTTTTTTTGCGTACGGGATCAAGCAAAAAGTTGTAGGGTTCTTCCTCCCTGCTGCTCGGCTAAAATTCACAGAATGTTATTTCCTCCACATCAACTTTCATCAGCTGTTCCACTTACAATTCACCTATTTTGAGAATACGGTTAGATTTGCTCTAGATTCGCAAAGGGGGATAACAAATTAAAATTGTATAAAAGGGAAAACAGATAACTTGAAGAAAACATGAAGAATGCAGAATGATGAATAGTACTTGACCCTATTATTATCTTTATCACACCGAGGAAACAACAGCTACATACATTTCTCAAGGACGAACCGAGGCGGCCTATCCTAGCTAACCTTGGCGGTATCGAAGCCGGGGTGAAATCTTTTGGTAGATAATGAAAACGTTTGTCGATACACATTCATAAAAAAGGAAAATTGTAAATAAAAGAGAAAGTTTTATTTGCATCGCAATGATGTCAGTACTATTCATTTTTAACTTTATTCTCCTAATATTATATAAAAGTTTCCACATTGGGATTTATCACTATCACTTTATCATGAACATATTTGTTTGCTATCTATTAAAAACTCAGTGTTCAGATCGGTATTCCCAAATTTCCTACTCGGATACATTTATCACTCTTAAATCACAATATTTTGCACATTTTTGTGTAATTTGGATATTGAAATACTCTATAAAAAAAAAACACAACGCATTCAATCTGGACGAGATTCTAATGACATCTGGTTTCAGACTGTGTCTGTAAAAATGTTTACTATTTTACTCTAAAAGACAAACACAAGTCTAACTCAAAACCTGAATTCGACTCAAATAAATGCTATGCTCTGTGTATTTAATTTATATTCTGTGCTTAACTTTAACCCATAGATGTAAGTTGCAAACAACGTGTTTACATAGCTAACTTTATCCATGGTTTTTCCATTGGACATCTTCATATTCTATCACATTAAGAGTCGCGTGAAAAAGTGTACAAATATGAATTTGAAAAATAATCTATTCCTATCTTAGATCAGTCTCTATAATTAATTTATTATCAGATCTTACAGTTGTGTTCAGAGATAGTTCATTGGAATTAATAATTGTTCATTGACTTTGGATTAAGACATTAATTTGGAATCATTGATAAGCTATTCAAAGACATTCTGGATTCCATCCTTGTAGTACATCAAGGCATTCAATACTACTGGAATTCATTTAAACAATTCTATACTTTTGGACCTGTGATAAGACATTGAGGATTATGTGGGATATTATACACAATAATGAAAGTGTCTCTAAAACGTTTACTTTGTAACTTAGAAAAATAAATTATTTGTTGGTTTTGTTTAAAATATGTTAAATTATTCCTGTTGCATATTTTAAGTTCTATAGTTGCAACAGCTTGGTTCTGTTCTCTGCCTCCTTCTCTTTGTTCTATACACACAGCTGCTCTCAATTGCCCTAAATTGACATTCGGTGTCTCGCCAACTTTACACCGATGACACTCAAATTACAAATCGAGCTTCCTAGATGAAGTTAAGGCTACCATACAAGGAGTTGAAAGGTGCATTATCTATTCTAATCAACTATTTCGAATACAAGAACAGACTATACCATCTAAGGAGTAGAGAAGTGCATTATCTATTATAATTCACTATTTCGACTACAATAACAGACTGACATTTTTAATAATTTCCTTATTTATTTCTAGCATGTTTCAGTTTTGTAATTTTATGGTGTTTCTTTGTAATATAGTGGTTGTTTATGATTGTTGTGTTACATAATATTGTACAGCGGTTAGAGCTTCAAAAGATTACCTCTGTAGTAAGTCCATGTTATTGCTATTATTGTTATTATTATTGTTATTGTTGGTGGTGTTGGTGTTGGTGGTGTTATTATGTTGTTGTTATGTTGTTGTCGTGTTGTTGTGATGTTGTTGTTATGTTGTTGTTGTAGTTCTTGTGATGTTGTTGTTATGTTGTTGTGTTGTTGCAGTTGTTATGTTGTTGTGTTTTTGTTGTTGTTATGTTGTTATGTTATTGTTGTTATTAGTATTACTAAATTACGAAATAATTTTCTGTGCATGATTATTTTGAAATTAGGATTATCTGAACTAGAGATTGCTAGAATCATTAGTAATTGAACATTTAGCTTGATTTTTACCGTTATTTAACAATATTATCATTTCTGTCATATCAAACCGCTGTTATATAATCCTTATACACATTTGCAAATTTCTTTTTTTTTGCAATTTTGAAGACTACAGTTAAATGAATCATTATCACTTCAACCTTTTGGCTAAAGTTCATATATTTTTTTTATCTCTGCAATAAGTTTTGTCATTTGACATGCTTTGGATTGATTTTTCGCCATTTTGAAAACTATAAATTTCGTTAGAAAACATATATAAGCCTAGAAGCAATAAACTAAATACAATAAAATAAATTGAGTTCACTATCCATTTGCCTCATTTTGTGTAAGTATAAACTGAATATAACCATCTGTGTCGAAATCATCAGTTGTTGGCATTACAGCACACTGGAGAGATCTTTTAAATTCAAAAGGTTTGAGCTGTCAAATCAATTTGATATTATTTTACCTTGACCCCGTACACGGTATAATATAATGACAGACTGAGCTAAATTGTCACACAACTTTTAGAAAAAACGCATTTCATTGTATACACAGAAGGGACTTAACTTTTATGTCGATTATTTGGACATTACATGTATTATGGCCATATGACATGAGATGAACACAGAAGAAAACTATATAGTGTAATTTAAATTACTAGTATTCTATAGACTATGTGTTAATTATTAATTGGTGCAAAATATGCAATCAACTGCCACCACAACGTACAATTTAAATTTTGTTAGTTTTTACATTAATATGATTTCAGGTCTAAAAAGCACATGCACCAAAGTAATTAGGGTCTATTTATTATTCTTGTAAATGCGGACACTGAAAGCTGAAAATCAAATTTATTCAAGCAATATTCCACCCACACAATGCAAAGTTTGTTAAGGTGTAAGTTGTAAATGTACACAATATATGCTTGTCTTCCTGTCAAATAGACTATTACCATAAATATGAAGAATAAAAACCAGAATACATAAGATCTTCAGAAATCTCGAAAAAGACTAATATTTGACACCAAAAAAATTAAGTTTCGCTAAAATTAATCATTAAAAGTCATTATCGCATTGTGAAAGAACACGTCAAATATGTCATTGAACAATGAAGCTGTAGGGGAAAACATCAACTTGAGAGGGATAAAAAGAAAGACGCAAAGAATAAGTGTAGCTACCAGGAGTTTGAAAGGGTTCCTCAAGTTATTATTGGCCTGGAGATGACACTGTCTAGGTTTATCAGGATCAAACCGCACACTAAAATTGACTCCAATCCGTTGACTGGTGTTTAAACATATTTTGTTGCGCAATATAACACAATGGGACCAGGCAACTTAAATTATCCCCCTCGGTCAATAATACAAATATTACAACATATTCAACATGACAACAGTGGATAATAATGAAGAAAAAAAAAGATTGGAGAGAGGGGGAAGGATAATAGAGGGAGGGAGGGAGGAAGGGGACACAATCACAGTAATTACGATTTGAGTTAGTTATTTGCATACATGTTGCAGAATTACAAGTTTTTCGTGTGCATCGTCCTCTCCCAATAGTAGTAAATTTATACTAACAGTTGCATTAGGCACTGAGTATAATTTTTCTCATCAGCTCAGTTCATTGTCTGCCATATTGTGGACATAACATTAAGAAATGCACTGTGAAACATGCTGCATTGAGTATTCTGTTCAAGATCGTTCCAAAAAGGCTGTTGAGTGCAAAAAAATGATTTGATAGAGTTTAGCCTGAAATTGCAAATGACCATACTATTTGAACGTGGATGGCTGTGATTTGTTTGTTCCATTATAGAAGGGGAGAGTAATTCAATGACATAGTCCGGAGTTTGGCTCGTTTTAATGATGTAGAATGTTCATAATTATTGTCTTCTTTCTTATAGACTACATACGTTCCCACACTGTTTCAAAATATAGAGATTACCTACATGCGTATTTTGGAAGTCCCGCCGCTTCAATCTGTAGTTTTTTTTTAATTTTCTGAATCAATAAACAAAAATCCATCCCAGACTACATTGGTATTTTCCATGCTGGGTTTGATATAATTTGTATATAGTGTTGATAAAATGTGCCTGCTAAAAAATGTGTATTTGAGTTTGTGCCTGCTAAATTTGTATTTGAGTTTGTGTCTGCTAAATTTGCATTTGAGTTTGTGCATGCTAAATTTGTATTTGAGTTTGTGCCTGCTAAATGTGTATTTGAGTTTGTGCCTGCTAAATTTGTATTTGAGTTTGTGCCTGCTAAATTTGTATTTGAGTTTTGGAAGACTGGCTATTCGAGATGATGATGTATTTAAAATATTATCAATGCGATAAGTCACTTTCATATTTGATGATAGTAGTAATACAAGATGGAGATGAGAATCCACGTACATAAGATTAGTATTTTTTTTAAAACGAATTCAGGAATATTTGTTATGTTTGTGTTCGTGAAATAGCCACTGTTTATTCTGGAACAAGCTTTAGGAGCCATTGCTTGGATAAATTATGCCATTTTATTAAGATTGTTCATAACAAGCTCAATTTCAGCACAATAACGGAATTAATAATGTAGAGATGAGTTATCTGCAAAAATAAGGGAGAGCGTTCATACCATTTGCAATATGGTTTACATAAATTAGCAACAAGAGAGTCCCAAACACGGATAATAGTGGCTCATCAGCATTTAAACTTATTTCTTGCGAAAAAGTACCATAACTATTATGCAAAGGAAAAACACATTTTCTATTACTAAGATAACCTTCAAACCTGAAACATCGTATTCCTTCAATTTAAATAATATTCCTCTGTGACCGACCTGATCAAAGGCTTTTAATAAAACACAAAATGCAATATAAGTATTTTCATATATTGTTCTAGGTACATACGCATACTACGATACATTTCAATAAGATTTTAAAAAAGTATATGGAGTAAACGGGAGGGGTTATCCTCATTGATGCTTATAAAAGACGGTTTTTATGAAAGTAATTATATGCTTATTAAAAGATGTTTGCGACACAGCTAAGTAGAGATTGGTTTATAATTGGCACATCGTGCCAATCACTTTTATCGGAGTGGAAATGAATGTACGCAAGTTTCCATTTATCTGGACAGGTATTGTTCTTCTACTATAAATTGAAAAGCACAGTTAGTGGCGCTCCTATTGCTTCACTTGGTACCCTTAAAGGAATAGGGAACGTAAATGTTGTTTTTTTTATTATTTGATTGCCTGTCCTGCAAAAATATATTTTATCTTATTCCCGTACACCGTTCCCAGGCCCTTTAGTTACTACAAGGAAATATTTAGGTTATCCGCTCAAGTGCCTCGAGAGATAATTAGATAGGTATCACGTGGTCGGAGGCCGCATGGCCGTATGGCCGAATTCAATGACATATAGTGGCTTTATTGACAAAAATGGAATTTATAATATCTTTATTTGTTTTTCATTCATAGTAATTTGGTTTAGGTCATCCAAGCATCATTTTTGAAAAATATGGAGAGAAACATTACTATCATCATTAGTTCAAACCAAAGTAAAATAATTAAATAATTATTTAATAATAATTTAATAATTTAATTTAATCTTCTTTTTCATTATAAACGCGAATCGAAGCATTGTTTCTAGCATATATAAATAGGGGAATAAACTTCGAAGGATTTACTCCTTCAAAAGTAATTTGATAAATTTACACAATGTTTTAGTAGCATTTATTTTCTTAAAATGAAAGATGTGTATCAATGTTATCCATATATTGTTTTTGAAACTTTTCATGTTGTTTACTATATTGCTGATTTGTTTGAATTTATTCCAGTTGATTGGTCTACATTTTTTTAGGGCATGTGTGTGCTCTGTTCCATTTCCTTATCAGTTTCTTAATTAGCAATCAAACATCGATTCACCTACAGTCACTTGGTGGAAAACAACTTGTTGACTACACATGAGCTAAAAGGCATAAGAATGTGGTTCAAAACCTTAAAGCAGTTTTGTAAATGAGAAGTTATGCGCACATATTAGAGATTAGGTAAGAAAATATAAGCATAAAGGTCGTTCTTACCCAAATGGACGAGTTCAATATTTGATAAAGAATTTATAGAATACGGATGGCAAGACCTTCTAACAGATGGTTGTTCCGATTTCACATTCAGGAAGAGGACTGATATATATATATATATATATATATATATATATATATATATATATATATATATATATATATATATATATATATGCAATAAACTGACGACGAACAGTACGAAACTAGTAACTAACTAGCCTAAGCGCTTTCGACTCTTAATGAGTCTTTTTCAAAGGCAAATACAAAACATAGTTACGACAAACAAATAAACACAAAAACGTTGTGTTTGTAAACCTCTACATTTCTGTCTTCACATGTGCTAACACTATAAATACAACCAGCTTGTATAGACTAGTTGCGGAAACTGAAAACGTTATGTAATTCCCTAAAAGTCTACAAGCCAAAGCGACATCTATTTTTACTTTGTGTACATATGTAACGCAGATTATATCCTGGATATTTGATTCTATACCGGTTATTCTTATAGTAAAAATTGAAGGATATTAAGATTTAGAAAATGTTAAATTCTACTAGTGCATAGTTTTCATGTTCTAGTCTTCTTGGTTTAGACCGCTTGGTTTCAATGTTCTAAGGCGGCGTATCCAGTATGATTCCTTTTCCTTCCTGGTTTCGGAACTCCAGCTGTGGTTGTTAGCAATAGCGATAAGTATTATATCACTGAAAGTGTGGCCAGGGGAGGAGAAGTGTTCTGCGACCGGGCTTCTGTACAGCTTTTTTGTCATCCAATCAGATCTATGAAGGTTTATCCTTATGTGTAGCTTTTCAGTTTCTCCCACGTACTGAAGGCCACAGATCTTACATGTGATGAGATAAATCACATTCTCTGTTTTGCACGTTTTGTTTGGACCATGTATGTTTAGTTTTTCTTTAGTCACTGTGCTAGTGAATGTCTTGGTCTCTATCATATGTTGACAGGTTTTGCATCTTTTATCGCCACAGGGTCCAGATTGACTAGGTTGGTTTTGACTAGCGATTGTTGTTAGCTTGGCCCTGACTATGATGTCCTTTAGGTTTTTTGGTCTCCGGTAAGCTACTACAGGTTTGTTCCGAAGTATTAGGTTTAGTATGTCTGACGATTGCACGGTTGGCCAGTGGTTTGCGATGATTTTACCTACTTTGGGATTGTCTGGGTGATAGGTCAGAATAAATGGTATCCTATCAACCTTTTCTTTCTGTCCATATCTGAGTAGGTCATCACGGTTTGTTTGTTTGGCCCTTTGGATTGCCTCCGCAATCAGGTCTTTGTCGTAGCCTCGGTAAATTAAATGTTTAGCCAGCTCTTCAGACCTTTCTAGGAATCTTTCATCGTCGGAGCAAATTCTGCGTATCCTCAGTGCCTGGCTATATGGAATGTTCTTAATGCAGTGTTTTGGATGACAGCTGGTTGGGAGAAGATACTGGTGTTTGTCGGTTGGTTTCGAGTAGATGTCTGTGTGTAATTTGTTTTCCACCAGTCTGGTTGTTGTGTCCAGGAAAACATGGTTTGAGTTGGAAATTTCTGCCGTGAATTTTATTGAAGGATGGAAGTTGTTTGCCTTTGATATGAAGTCATCCAGACTTTCTCTTCCATACTGCCACTTCATTTCAATATCATCGATAAAGCGTACCCACTGGTATGGTGTACGCTCAACCGATGCTAAGAGCTTTCCCTCAAGTTTTCCCATGAAAATGTTAGCATACGAAGGGGCCATTTTAGTACCCATTGCAGTTCCAAAAAAGTGTGTGGGTGGATTGTTTACAGTTCTTGTTTCCCATGCTTCGCTACATGCCTGTAACCCTTCGTTGTGCGGTATGTTGGTGTACAAAGATGTGACGTCTAAGGAAGCAAGTAATGTATCTGGCAGTAATGGTTCACTAGCTTTGCTTTTTATGAGATAATCTGTCGTGTCTTGAAGATATGATGGTAATTTGTGGACATGTGGTCTCATAAAATGATCTAAATATTCTGATATCCTTTCTGTGGGGTGCCCGTTACCTGAGATTATAGGTCTGCCAGGGTTTCCTTGTTTGTGGATTTTGGGTAGAAGATAAAATCTACCTGCTCTTGGGTTTTCTGGGCTTAAGTAGTTTTTGGTTTGCTGGTCTATGTGTCCGCTTTGGTACGCCTCGTCAATTACATTAGTAATGATTTTTGCATATTCCAGCGTTGGATTATGGTCCAGTTTTTGGTAGAACCTAGCGTCACTTAGTTGTCTACTTGCTTCACTAATGTAGTCTTCCCTATTCATAACGACAACAGCGGAACCCTTATCTGCAGGCTTAATTATTATGTCTGTTCTGCTTTTCAGTGAGTGCAGGGCATCTGTTTCTTCTTTTGTCAAATTAGAATATTTGTTAGTATGGTTGATATGTCTGGAAGTATCGTTTTCAACCGAGTTGATAAAGGCTTCCAGATTCGGAATTGAACTTTTTGGTGGGGTCCAGTTACTTTTCTTTTTAAATGTGGGTTGGTCGCAGCTTATATTTTCCTTTGATTTGTTTGGTGGTTGCAAGGCAAAATGGGCTTTGAGTCTTAGTCGGCGGATGAATTCTTCGGTGTCATTCTTAAGGTTCCCTCTGTCGTATGTTTTTGGACGGGGACAGAAACTCAAACCTTTCGATAAAAGTTTTATTTCTGCATCAGTAGGTTCTAAATTGGAGATGTTGACTACTGTGTTAGTAACAGTTGCATTAGTGTTTGTTACAGAGTGCTTGCGATTCTTCCTTTTGCGGCGATTTTTCTTCTTACGGTTGTTTTTGGAAGAAATTTCGTCAATTGAAGTTTCTTCACAACAGTCCTTTGGTTGTAGATCATGACTTCTAAATTTTCTATCTCTGACTTTGTATAGTTTCGAAGAGAGTCTTTTTTCATCTTTATTTAATTTGGAGTAAAACGTTTTCAATTGTTCTTCTGTTGAGACGGAATTGAGCTGATGTTTTAGTTATTCAATGGTTGCTGATTTGGCTAGATATTGATGATTTACGTTTTTACTAAGTAGGGCTGTGAGTTTCATGGAAGCGTCGTGAGTTATTTTATTCCATCTTTTGTTGAATCTGTTTGAACTCTTGCCAATAATTTGCGGTTTCACATGAATTTGAAGACCTTTAGTGACTGTATTTGTTTCGAGAAAATGATGCAAGAAAGTGCAATGATGCTTTAGGCGAATTAAAGCATCAGTTTCATTGCGTAAAGTTTTGAATGTTTTCTGTATTTGTTGAGACATCGTCTCCATTCTAAGAGATACGGCAACAATTTAAGTATAAGAAGGAAACAATGGAACGGATACAGTAGCACTACATAAATACAAGACCGAAAAGGGTGTTAGATCACACCAAAGGTAGATCGAGCCATACGAGGTAGGTAATATAAAGAATACAAATCATATGGCGAATAACAACCCTCTCAAGCGTACTGGATCCACCAAGTGATCACGTTTGTCAGGGATTAATTAAAATAGATGCAATAAACTGACGACGAACAGTACGAAACTAGTAACTAACTAGCCTAAGCGCTTTCGACTCTTAATGAGTCTTTTTCAAAGGCAAATACAAAACATAGTTACGACAAACAAATAAACACAAAAACGTTGTGTTTGTAAACCTCTACATTTCTGTCTTCACATGAAGACTCAAAGCCCATTTTGCCTTGCAACCACCAAACAAATCAAAGGAAAATATAAGCTGCGACCAACCCACATTTAGAAAGAAAAGTAACTGGACCCCACCAAAAAGTTCAATTCCTAATCTGGAAGCCTTTATCAACTCGGTTGAAAACGATACTTCCAGACATATCAACCATACTAACAAATATTCTAATTTGACAAAAGAAGAAACAGATGCCCTGCACTCACTGAAAAGCAGAACAGACATAATAATTAAGCCTGCAGATAAGGATTCCGCTGTTGTCGTTATGAATAGGGAAGACTACATTAGTGAAGCAAGTAGACAACTAAGTGACGCTAGGTTCTACCAAAAACTGGACCATAATCCAACGCTGGAATATGCAAAAATCATTACTAATGTTATTGACGAGGCGTACCAAAGCGGACACAGAGACCAGCAAACCAAAAACTACTTAAGCACAGAAAACCCAAGAGCAGGTAGATTTTATCTTCTACCCAAAATCCACAAACAAGGAAACCCTGGCAGACCTATAATCTCAGGTAACGGGCACCCCACAGAAAGGATATCAGAATATTTAGATCATTTTATGAGACCACATGTCCACAAATTACCATCATATCTTCAAGACACGACAGATTATCTCATAAAAAGCAAAGCTAGTGAACCATTACTGCCAGATACATTACTTGCTTCCTTAGACGTCACATCTTTGTACACCAACATACCGCACAACGAAGGGTTACAGGCATGTAGCGAAGCATGGGAAACAAGAACTGTAAACAATCCACCCACACACTTCTTAATCCAACTCCTGGAGCTTGTCCTAAAACTCAACAACTTTGAATTTAATGAAGAAAACTACCTACAAATCAATGGAACTGCAATGGGTACTAAAAAGGCCCCTTCGTATACTAACAAATATTCTAAATTGGAACGGAACAATACAAACTGTGCTTTACTGTGTAAATTCTGGATTTTTGTTAGCCTTCGTCTGACGTCATCATTCGCCATTTTTGACCGGAACTGAACTTCAGACTGTGTTTGTTTAGAACTTTTTACAGGACTTATGTTTATCTTTAAAACAAACAATTTGGATCATTTCCGTAAATCGTAAGTCTTGTTTTACATATTTACATAATTCGATTTTTTTTCTTCATATTTTCTAGGAAAATAAATTATTTTTGTTAAAATTCACAAAGCTTGTCTTCACTCTTTTTGTGTTACTTTGAACGAGCCGATACGTAACAATGAAATCAGTCTATTGAGATTACCTTTGTAAATGACAAATGTTAGACAGCTGAGGTTTACAAATCCCTACAAGACTCAATTGATTTATTAGACGATGCCAATACAAAATTTTGAAAATTATCTTAGGACAACGTTCGCAATGGTAAATCATTGAACAAATTTGCGACGTAATAGATCATAACTTGGTGATATCCTTATGATCTATGTTGGATTTACTTGTCCATTTCTTGTGGACAAAAGAATAAGAAAAAAATCATGTATTGACCTATCACTTTGGAAATTATGTATTGGTACAACTTGTGAAAGTATGGATTAAGATGTAGAAGTTGACAGTTGATAGGCTAATATATTCTCTCTCTCTCTCTCTCTCTCTCTCTCTATATATATATATATATATATATATATATATATATATATATATATATATATATATATATATATATATATTCACTCTAAAAATAAAGGCAGAACTAATATAATAAATCGTGAACGTTCTCTTCTCTCACTGTCAAAAACTATATCAAGAAAGGTCATTTGTAGCTCTCATTCGAGAAATATTAAATCTATTTCATAAACAGTAATTTTGTGTTCTCTTTTGGAAATAATAATAATAATAATAATAATAATAATAATAATAATAATAATAATAATAATAATAATAGAACAAGAAGAAGAAAAATGGAAACATTTTTGTATAGTTCAGTAAAGACAAAACTCATTCAGTTATGTCTAAGCGGGTTATTTCTTCCATAAGTTACATTTATCTGAAACATTCGCCCTACGACACCATATCTAATTTCCTCAAATAAACACACACACACACACACACACACACACACATTTGTAACACAAATGAAAAAATTACAGGGTGAATTTAGGAAGTGAATCTATTGCCAAAGCAATTATTTATAGAAAAACTTATGAAAGTGGATTGAGTAACCCTATGCATCTACGCTAAATCCATCAAGCAACAAATGCGACCAGATAAATGTATATTTGATAAACTCACATAAAAGAAACCAATACAACCTACCTGGTTATACCAGAGCCATTCTCTATGAAAGCTACAGTGTACCCAAACATTGCATTTTCTTTCTCCTGGAAATATATTGGCTTTCTATCGTCCACATTGAATGTCCTGACTTCATACACAATACACCAGACTATAAAAAGTGTAAAAAAAACTTGAAAGTTCACCAAACAGAACTTTGTCTTCATTTTTGAATTTGTTTTTGTATCACACTGGCAAATTGGTGACATGTTCATATTCCGACCGGTATAGTAATTGCGACCGTGGACATGCCTTCTACAGTTTACAATACAGACTGGCAGATAACATGCTGTTTTCCTTGCTGGTGTTTGAGTACATGCGAGAATGACGGAAGCATCACGTGACAAATGACGTATTCACCTCAGCACTTTTCTCTTCCGCACGAGTACATCAGTGACATGGACCGATTTGGCGCTGAGAGAGAGAGAGAGAGAGAGAGAGAGAGAGAGAGAGAGAGAGAGAGAGAGAGAGAGAGAGAGAGAGAGAGCTTGTTTAAAAGTTTTTTCTCTAAATGCCGTGCTCACAGGAAGCCCCGCCTAAATCCAGAAGACCCAGCCAAAATAATCCAAATCGGACCCCGAGTTTGCTAAGGCTGTTACTGCGACCAATGTTTGAACATCTTTCAGTAATATAACAGTTATGCTATCAAGGCTTTTAAATAATGCTTTCTCTCATTAAATAGGAATGAAAAACTACTTCAGTTTTATGACAAATAATAATGTACAGTGTTATGTGGAGATGTCTGATTTACCCCTGACTGGTTTACATAAGAAGGCAATTCCGACCATCAACACAAGATAAAAGACTACGTGAACTTATGATTGGCATCTACGGCATTTGGGGTGAAAACAAGGAATAAATATGCTATAAAAATAACTAAATAAATAGAAAGATAAAGTTATAAATCTAAAAAGCAATGAAAAAGTTCTCTCCACAATATCTTTTGAACGATATCACTTCTATCTGCCATCTTTCTATCTAAAAAGTAAAGATATGATTTTTTAAAAAAAACTTAACTCTATAACGACAATATGTTAGTATTTTACAGATGAAACTTGTGTATGTATGGTCCAAATTAGTGGTTGGAATGTACCATTAGGGTCCCCGACAACTTCAGACTGGAAATCTCTATTTTTTTATAAAAATGTTGTGTGCGTCTACCTCCAGAGAAAATAGCCGCAAAAATTGCAACGTTCTGTTTCACAATAATGTATAGAAAGGTGCAAAAATGTCTAGAATAATTTCTGTAGATACTTTTGTAGTGCATCTTGTTGTGGTCAGCGTGACACATAAACTTTAAGAATGACATATATGATGCCTTCCGATAAACGTGGTACCTAACGACAATTAACATCTGCTTTTTGGGACATGAATTGAATTTTCAATAGGCCTTTATCGGTTAACAGTTAGGAAGAGATTGAGTGCAATGTTAACACGAGCTCGTAGCGGTTAAATGTCCATAGGTGATATGAACCAAGGAAGATTATTGGAATTTGTGGTCCATTTGAAACAAGTGTCATAAAATAATATTTTACAGAATAGTTATAATAAAAGGCGAACTAGAAAGAAGTGTGCTGACTTTTATGGGAGTGACAAGAACTTTTGCGGGTAAAGTATCAATCCTGATTGATTAAGCTAAATGAAAGGTTGTGCATTTTCAGATGAAAATAACATCCTTCGTGAAATTAATCAGTCTTAGTTTCTGCGAGAAGCCAAGTAGTCTGACTCCGTTAATAGCAAGCATTTCTCGTTATTAGATTGTACAAATGACAAGGGAGCCTGGAAATTTAGAAACAAGGATAAGCATAAGAGTCTCGAATAAAGCACAAGGTTAGTCGCTAATTTAAGTATACGCTTATTGTTGAATTTATTCATTTCAAATTTGAACAACAATGTTACCTCGAGTTCAGAAATAATCGTGCATGTTATATAATTAATCTATGGTAAGGATGTCTTTTATGTCTTTTGTCTGTAGTCACCAATCGAAGTCGCCAATTCATATCTCTCTCTCTCTCTCTCTCTCTCTCTCTCTCTCTCTCTCTCTCTCTCTCTCTCTCTCTCTCTCTCTCTCTCTCTCTCTCTCTCTCTCTCTCTCCATATTCACTCTAAAGATACTTAAAAACTTATTGTTACTTGATTTCAGTAAAAGTTACTATTTGATTACTTGTCACTATTTACCAATTACTTATTATTGCTTGCTATTACTTACTTTTAGACAATATTAATTGTTTTCAAAACATAAATTACTTAAAACTATTAATAAGTAATGTTATTACGTAATGTTCAAATGCTAAATACATTAAAAAGATAGATTACTTGAAACAATAAAAGGAATTATTTGATGGTTATTTAACTTGATGTTAGAAAAAGTTTTACTATGAGATTACTATTTTTATCATTGCAATCACTCATTTCACACACCCACATTAAATAGGTATAACTTAATTTTAAACTTTGACTAAATACTAATAATAAGTTAACTACTTAATTTTATCTCATTAATATAGCTTTATTTAATTTGTTATATGCTGCTGCAGATATCAAAGTGATCAGGCTATATGCGCTGTAAGTCACTATACATGCTTGTGAAGTGTAAATAATAAATAAATGAATAATGGTAGTATTCATTTTTCTGCATGTATGCAGAGAAGTAACATCATTCCCTGAAGTTGCTTCCTTTTATATATCTGCATACAAGCACATATAAATCGAAAGCTGTTGCCCATGACTTATTACATTCTAATGTTATTACTTGTATGCTTTAATCGTCATTATTGATTTATACCTGTCCCTGTTGTTATCAGTGTAAGTGATGTTGTGGAATACGATCGTATCGTTATTAAGCAGGTGATTATGATTATTCTTAATATTATTTTCATACCAAATAATAATTAAATTGGATATCATTATTGTTTTCTGAGAGAGAGAGAGAGAGAGAGAGAGAGAGAGAGAGAGAGAGAGAGAGAGAGAGAGAGAGAGAGAGAGAGAGAGAATGCCATCACATTCTACCAGAATGCTATAAAGAATTAAGCTTCTTAAAGTTTGCTTTTTAGAAAAAGGAATCAATTAATAAAATCACTCTAGATGAAATGTAGTTTTCCGCAACAGAGACCTAATTCGGTATCAAGACTTTAACGGTTGCTACTTCCTTTGTTTACAGTTTTGAGACTACTTTACGAAATACCAAACACGCTTGGAAGATATTAAGATCCTAGATTATCACATAGTCGGTTTATCACAGACTGGGCATTCTGTGTTGAATTTTTTTTCTTCTTTGCGTAATGCTATGTTTAATCGGGCGTACTTTGACTTATAGTTTGTAAAATACTATAATCTACTTTTACTAGCTAAACGTATACTGGGACTATTTTTTATGCACAACAAATGAAAGGTGCAACGTCTGTCTGAATGCAAGAATTTGTTCTTTTTATCAAAATAATTTCCACTGTAATAAAACTGTGATAAAAAATATTAAATGGGTAATAAAGCTCACAAAAGATGCTCATTGTTCCACTACATTAACAAAATCAAAATTAAAACATTACCCATTTGAGATACTCTATATCAAGGGACGGCAACCTATGGCAGGTCAAGAAGTTATGTGTATCAGCAAAGGTCAGCCGAAAATATCGCACGCGCTCGTTAATTTCGTAATTAATCAGGAAAAAAAGTAGCACGCTATGTAAACTATGTCGCCGACTACTGTTCTATATACAGAATTGCCGCGCCAGTCTCGTTTCAAATACGCTGTATTTTCAAATTTTAACCGTGATAATTAAGATAGGTAATTCTGGGAAATTCATGGCATGTAGCACTAATACACGTGCAGAAAGCAGTCATGAAAACTAAGAGATAATTTAAAGTCACTGAGATATCATGTTGGTGAGTAAAATCAAGATTACTGCATTATGCATGTTTACATGACTGAGGTCCGGCGGCTGATAAATGCGTTACAATGTAATACATCAAATGATTTAAGTTTGTAATCTTGATCAACATAATCCTTGAGACACAGTTTCGCAGATCATTATTATGTAATACTGCATTATTATGTAATACTGCAACTGCTAAACTGCAGTTCTCGATGCAATATTGTCAGTTATCGACAATGTGTTGACGAATAAGCAAATAACCTATTGTAGATAACTAACAACAATGAATCGAAAACTGCAATTTAGCAGGAGCTGTAGTAAATAATAATGATCTGCAAATTTGTTGTCTCAGTGACTGTGAGGAACAATCTCTTCATCTCTTTTTTGACGTATTAAATACATGCTTGTTAACCTCATTTCCTTTTTACCCAGAGACTTTTTTCTTCACTCATTATCAAATTCAGCACTTGCCTTCGTATAGCTAACTTTAACTTCGACAAGTTCATAGGTAACTGAATATAATCTATGAAAATGGCAGTGACTCTTTTAAGCGTCTTAAAGTATGAAGTGTGAAATTTCATTGCTTTTTCTGTTTACAGATATAAAGGTCTAAACGTTGTAAGATGTCATAGTCCTTTCAAAACGGATGGTGAAACTAAAATGTTATAAAAAATCTTTAAATGGTTGTCATGAATAACACAAAGAAAATGTATTTTTTTCACATGTTAAAATGATTTCTAAATATTCAGCAAACACTAAAATGTTTTTGCCTAACAGGTTAATAGTAAGATATTTTATCCCGATTCCATAGTACATGTTGCTGTAATCTATTTCAGTGGATGGTATTTGAATCAATAAGAAGCAAGGAAGGATACAAGCTCTTATTCTGAGGATTTATAGAGGAGAGGTGGTTCAGTAGCTAACATTCCTGTTTGTCACCAAATAGTGTACGACTTTATCAGATAGATTGGGAACCTAACCTTCTGACACCCTCGTGCACAAAATGTATTTCTATATGGAAGTGAAGAAAAGGTTTCTAACACCATACATAAAAAATGATTTTATTCCCACATATTTGGCAAAATGTTACCGAGATATCCCTCAGACTAAAGACATTGCCTTTCTGTGTAGCAGTCTGAATTTCTGGAATGTTCCTTAGTGATGCATTGGATATTATCCTGCTCAATTAATTTCCAGATTTTGTTAGAATCTCATGTGAGTTTTGCCTAATTTACACGTGAAAATGCACATGAGACCACCAAGAGTCAAATCTCATGTGAGAATGATGTGGGCACAAAGGTAGCCGATTTGTTGCAGGGGCTGTAATTGCGAAGTGGTATTTAGTACTTGTAGCCTTAGACTAAAGTACCCTCAAGTACTTTGTTTTAAAATTGATCTACAAGAACTGGTAATTTAAACTAAGCTAATACTGTATTTATAATCTGCACAACAGGATTTCGCGTTCCATCAAAATGTTTCATCAGTTTGCCATTCATGCTTTCAAATGCATAACATGAATATATCCATAATGGTCCAAGTTGTTTTTTTACTGCCCGGTAAATGTAGTATCTGATTTAGATTTGCTGACATGTGATTTTCACCATACAATACTAAGAATAAGCAACACAATTTTGTAAGCTGTAAAACACCTTAAACTTGAAAAACGTCTGTTTCAAAATATGTGTGCTTTTGAATTAATTTCAATTGTTATTTATTTAATAATTTACATATAACTTATTTTCTAATTTAACTGCAACAATTGTATCATTATGAAGAGTATTCTTGAAAGATCTGTCATTTTTGCATGCAATAACTTGACAACAATGAAACTTACATAAACTTGTGCAGAATTTAATAGCTTGCACAGGTGTTTCTGCTTGGTTTTCACAGCGCTAGTTTGTTCATTATACAATTTAGTTTTGCATAAGCTTGTACATCGCATTCTTTAGGATTGCGCTAACATTCTGCAAGGTCTCAAATATTATCTTGCACGATAACAGTTTGTGCAAGGATTTCGCAAGCTTACACGAAGAGCATTCTATTTCAGTTGAATAATGTAGATGGAGTGTTGCAAGATGAAAACTACACGCATTACTAAAAACTTCACCAATCTGCTTTGTTTTACTCAGGTAACTTAAATTTACTTGTCTTTCTTTACTCAAAATTATTTCTGCGTTTACTTAAAATTAGATAGTAATATTAATAAGGAAAATATTTTATTTAGTAAATTTATAATATATTATTATGACATGAAGTTGATCCTAATCTTCTTCTCATTCCCTGCTATTGGAAGGAATTACTCATCCCTTAAGAGTGGGCTAGGTCCATGGTGTGTGTGTGTGTGTGTGTGTGTGTGAGAGAGAGAGAGAGAGAGAGAGAGAGAGAGAGAGAGAGAGAGAGAGAGAGAGAGAGAGAGCGAGAGAGAGAGAGAGAGAGAGAGATAACGCATATTGGTGTAGACATGGCTACATCCTTTGGGGACGCTCGGCAGGAGAGAGTACGGGATTTGTAATAAGTATAAGTACTCTCGTCAAGTTTGGAGCAAGAAATCAAGCTTTATTTATATAATTGATATGGAAGATATATAATGTTACATTTTATAGGTACACTTTATAAAACCTTTACATTGAAAAATACACTAAATGCATATAATACTTTTCCTTTCAATTTTACCAACTTCATATATTTGTAGCTTTTCGCATTTTAAAATATATTACAGGTACTATAACTGGACTAAATTAAAGATGATAAAATAGTTTGGATTAATGCAACAATCGTTTTGAAGAAATACATTTTATTCAATTTAAGATGAAATACCTATTTGGAATAGATTAATAAGCATTATTATTTATTCCTTAAAGGACATTTAAATTTTCAAATTAAATCTAAACATGAAATCGGTAACCAATTTAGACTTTTTACCATTATCATAAATACAAATATAAGTTGCTAAAAACAATTAAACATTCCATTATATTATAATATTAGAACAAAAAGAGAACTCACAAAACATTGCAACTTGGAAGGTTACAGCAGAAATCTTTAACTTTTTAAAGTACTTATTCTCTAAGAATTTTATAAACATAACGATTTTCACCTGTAATAAATATAATAAATCTCGCTAGTTTGGAGCAAGAAGTCAAGCTGGGGCGCTAGCTTCTTTCGGGCGCTTATTTATACTAGTTCAAGACACCTCCTAACCTGGTTTAGTAAGGTCCTGAGTTTTGATGTGGAAAACCAGCATCAAACCATTATTTCATGGTTGCTCCAACTAGCGAGATCCGGCTTTATCCCAATAGAACTACATATGTTTTTGCGTCTTTATTTTGCCCTTGGTTAACCCAAAGGTTACTAAGTCAGAGAGTAAGTTAAGAATTTTTGCCACTGAGTGTAAGCTTGGTGAGTTCAGCTTATACATATATAATGTGGAAAAACTTGTACTTGTTATAAAGTCGGTATGTACGAGGGCAGATTGTTAGCTTTTTGTTAAGTTAGTTTATACATACAAGAAAGAAACTTTCACTTGTTGTAAAGAAGCAATCTTTATCAAAATAGAATATAGCTCTATTAAATAAAATTAATCTACATATATTTTAATGGAAATTACTCCCAATATAATTTAATGAAAATGAGTCCAAAGAAGAGCTAGTTTTAATAGAAGTTAGATGGATTTCTCATGTTATCATTTGTTCTTAAAATTTCTGTTATAACAATATTAATATTTCACTTTGCAAAAATAATTACTAAGTAATATTTTATTGATGAAATAATTACTGACAAAGATTTTTTTACTGAGTAAAGTAATTGCTATTATTTTATTGAATAAAATGTTTAAAAAAATAATATTTTATTTATAAAAATAATTGCCAAATAATCAGATTTTAAATAGAGTAAAATAATTACTAAATAATATTTTACTAGTAAAATAAGAACTCGGTAATAATTTTTACTAGTAAAATAAGAATTCAGTAATAATATTTTACTAGTAAAAATAGAACAGTAATAATATTTTACTATTAAAGCAAGAACTCGGTAATAATATTTTACTAATAAAATAAGAACTTATTAATAATATTTTACTAGTACAAAAATCTCATTAATATTTTACTAGTAAAATATGAACTAAATTATTATATTTTACTAGGAAAATAAGAACTCAGTATTAATATTTTATTTAGCAAAATAAGAACTAAATAATAATATTTTGCTAGTAAAAAAAGAATTCAGTAATAATATTTTACTATTAAAATAATTACTTAGCATTGCTTAGTAAAATAATTACTTAAAAGTGCTTGAAATTATTTGCATTTCGTCATCCATTTGACTTTTTAACTAAACGTTTGCTTATTCTAAGTGAAATAGGAAGTTTTGAGTAATTAGTAGTAAACAATTTTAGTAGTTTTGCGTACATACACACATTTAGAAAGAGAGACAGGCTGAACTCTCGTTGGCTTGACGAGAGTACATCAAACACAAATCAATGTAAATCATATTACGAATCATATTGCTGAATCATCGTTGTAGAAACATGCTTTACGGATTCACTACTTTTGTCTTGCGAGATGTAAACTATATCACACGTTTGTATAGTCAGGGTTAAACAGAGGTTTAATTACGGATTTAGTCCCCAACACCACCACCACCACAAACAAATCCCGATAAGTACCAACTTTGTGTGCTTGCCTTGGAAGCAAAATGTTTACTGTTGAAAATATCACAAGATGGACATATATCTGCATCCACATTTTGTATATGGAAAATGGACATACTCACAGCAGATCACCCTGACGCTATCCAGCAACACTCACTTAAAATCAGGTTCGATTCTATTCTAATATATAGTAACGGCTGGGCTAAGCCCTGATTATAGTACATAGGAGTACGGATCAACTGATGCGTACGTTTCTTATCAGATGACTATAGAAGGGTTGGGTGGATGGAGCTATTTCATTTATTAAGAAACATTCAATCAGTTCATAACCATGACAATCATTTTGTTTGTATAACAAGCCGGAATAATGTGACTCTCATGAGGTACAGCATGGTACATGCTAATTTCACACCAGATCAGGGTTCATATTAGCACTACAATATAAGTTCATGATATTATTAGTTCTTTTGATGAATGAAAATTATATGTGTTGCCATATTTGGATTTAGTTGCAATAAAGTTTACAAAAGAAAAGAAAATAAAATATTAATTGTGATATGTAAAACATAAGATCTCTATGGAAAAACACCTGCTTGACTTGACAGTTCAACTATAGCTTAATACTTATTAAAAGTGTATTGATATAGATGGAAGTAAATTGGAGGTCAAGTCGGTGAGGACAACACTAACAATGACTTAGACAACCGGTAGATTATAAAATAGAAACATGAATAAAATATGTTTTCATAGATTTCCAGATTAATCTAGTA
The DNA here is from genome assembly GCA_016746295.1 of Potamilus streckersoni. Classification (NCBI taxonomy): domain Eukaryota; kingdom Metazoa; phylum Mollusca; class Bivalvia; order Unionida; family Unionidae; genus Potamilus; species Potamilus streckersoni. The sequence goes on along the minus strand of JAEAOA010000745.1, from coordinate 4,483,695 downwards.
TTATTGAACTGAATTTAGAATGTCAAGTCGGTGAGGAAAACGCTCACAATGACTTAGACATCAGATTTCCCTGTCAACTTTGTTGTACTTATAATTTAAGAAACTGAATTAGATATTAGTAATGTCGAGAAACTTCTCTGCATGTCTTGATCTTCATAAAGCTAATTCAATAAAGAAAATAAATAAAGAACTAAATAAATTTAATTAATTAATAAATAAAGTATCGGTCTGTCAGGACAACAGTCACTTAACCATATAATAGTGTCAAAAAAAAACATAACAATGTAAAAAATTAAATTAGAAATAACTAGAATACATATAATATGGAAGAGAGAAAGGAATTAAAAATAAACAAAATTCCTTAAATAAATATTGTTTTGTGCTTAAATAGACATTAACAAAACTACTGTCCAAAATATTGCTTAAATTTACATACTCTATAGTAAGTTAAACAGAACAAAATAATTTTAAAAAGACAATAAAAATAAACTCCCAATAACTACTGACAAAACCCTCAATCAACAGAGCCCACAAAACCAACAAACAACAAAGCCCACAAAAGCAACAATTCTTGTTGGAATATTCAAACTAGCACAAGCTAGTGTTGCATGTGTATATTTCGTCAACTTTCAGACTGATTATTTATAGAAATTACGAACTTTATATTGCTACATTGCAAATAAGTTTTGTATTTGGCTTCACATACCGTGTTATGTTTGCACTTATAGCAATGGTTCGGAAACAGTGTTATGCACTCTTACAATATTACCAAGGTAGACCGCATGACAGGACAGTTAACATGTGTATGTACTAACAAAAAATATAGAAGAGAAAAACCAAACTTAAATGCGATGATGTACACAAATAAATTATCAAGGGTTATAAACAAATTGATTATGTATCGTAAGTCTTAAACTGTTAACTAGAAATAGTCATTAATCAAATTATCAAGGATGCCAGCCGTCGGCACTGATACTCCCAATTTTCGCTAATTCAAAACATGTAGACTATACCAGCTAACAATTAAGCGACGAAGTAAACAAAGCAGAGAATCCTAGAAACGATTAATATCAAACTCATTTGAGAAATTCATTAATAATGCATTGATTTAAAAAATTTATAAAAAAAACAACTCGAGACTGAATTGGGCGGCTTGTATGAATAGTGTTTACCGTATACAAGCATGCATATCTCTCTCCCTAAATGCAGGACCTTACAGTATATATACTCAAGACTTTTTGTGCGAAATTAGTTGTTCATAAATTGTTATCATAATTTCTTTCTTCATTAAGTTCGAATTGTCTTTACTTTAAATTGAAAAAAAATAATTGAAAATTTTCCTCATTGTTAAAATGGACAATTTTAATCCGATATGGAATTATGTCTGTAGTTCTATAGTTCCACTATTTAGCTTACAGGAGATACATTTTCAGTAACATAATGGTCGGTTTCAAACAATAATGAGAACTTAAGTTATTTATTTTTATTTCCTTTTCAAACCGACACCACTTTTCCCGAATCTGATTAAAATCAGATCTCCACTGTCCTTATGAATATCTGACCGTGACCGCTTAGGATTCATGTTCTGGCGACCTATGTATTACCATAATCCCTAATTTCACCAAGTAATCAGATGAAGTCATATACTTTCGCGTTTGGAAGACTGAGAAAAATGACCGAAAAGCATCAATGTGGACTGAACAATCTGATTCACTTTCAAATTTCTGAAAGCTGCGTTTCCACTGGTTCATTTAAAAGTCAGCAAAACGTGATCCCTAAGCGGTCGCTGTCAGATCTTCACGTAGGACAGAGATCTGATTTAAATCAAATTGCACCTTGCACAAACATAATTTCTTTCCGTACGCCGAAATTCCATTAAAAATATATCATCTATGATGTATGTATTCTTTGTCCAAAATTTTTACTTTTGTGTATAGCGTGGTACGCATAACACATTTACAACGAGACTTTCAAATTAGGTCTTCGAATTTGAATAGCAGCAATATTTTTAATGGTTGTCTGTCATTTGTATATAATATATAACATGACATACATATGTTACAACATGATGGGGAAGAAACAGGAAATGGTCCCCTACTGATTCATATTAGAAATACAGGCGTTTCAGAACAGATAGCGAAAAGCACAGCTTATCTAAGGCAATTCGTTGAGATAAATGGATGGACGGAAGTGTGTTGACGATATTCATTATCTTTGACTTCAGTGTTTAATGCCACATTGACTGATTAAGACGGCGAAATAAGAAAATAAATCAAGATAAACGACAACAAAGGAAATTAAAGTGTTGAATCAAGAGTGAGTTGCATAACAGTCAGGAAGATAAAGTGTCTATTGCATCATGTATAGTAGCTACACTACACTATATCATGGGAACAATGTCATTCACAGTGACATACAGTGCCGGATTTAGACAAAGCGATACCCTAAGCTATGGGAAGCTATAGAGGCCATATTTGGTATAAAATAAATTTGAGGGGTCCTTTCAGACTGAGTTCAGACTTTAAGGCCCTAAGCTGTAGATTGTTTAGCTTATACCTAAATCCAGTACTGATAATATACAAAAAGCCATTTTTATAAATTACACATAGAAAATAAAGAGATTTCCCGGGAGTTGTAGTAAATTGTAGCGTTTTCGCCATTTTTCAGCACATGATAGGTTGTACATAGTGGTTAGTTTATCTGGTTGAGGAAGAGTCCGAAAAGAACTGCCGATCCACGGGAAGATTGTGGCAGGCTTTTCTACATACCCACATTGGCCGAGCCCGAGATTCGGACCCACGCGGACGAAGGTGAGATGGCAGTGCTAGGTACAGACGAAAGCTTTAGACCATTCAGCCTTCCGAGCCCCCATTCCGAAGAAAAAGATAATGGCAAATAACTTTTAATTTTATGCATCTCTTCATTGATGGAAGCAAATTAGTTGGAATTAAACATGTTATTGTTTTCGCTACATTGAGAGGTGAATTGTTTTTTCCATTATATGTTCGTCGGTAATGCTCTCTCAATAAAATCCAAAACCATATAAAACTGAAAAAGGCCTCATCATAGTATATATGTTGCCAATTGTTGACAGCTCGTACTTTTGTGCCTTTATAATCAGTAAAAGGATACAAGCACATTAAAAATCAAATTTTAAAATTGCAACAACAGTCAGACGTGAGCGTCTTATTTAACAAATTAAAAATGACTGGACCAGTCATATTTTGAAAGCAATTAGCAAATACAAAATAATAACTGGCCATTTTACTCATAAATAATGGAACAAAGCAGTACGCGATCTGGATACATACATACACGTTGATTATGTTGTAACAAGTTACTTCTCTTGTTAGTAGTGTATGTAGTGCGAGTTCCATTAAATCCAGCTCTTTTCCTTTTCTTTCTCAATCTTGGTTTAACTTATTCCATTGCCATATTTACAGTACATGGGGAGGGGCTGCAAGTTATCACAACTTAGCAACAACCCTTTATGGATAAGACGTACAGTGCATTAATACAAATGAATATCGTAAAAATTCATCTTGCTAGGAATGTTAATATAAGGTCAGTGAATAGCAAGTAATCTGAAGAAGAGAAAAGGGGATAGTGTTGGAATATAAAAAGATCCCGTGGCGGGTACTCGAGGAAGATCAGGCAAGTAGGTTATTTGTCTTCGACGATTATTGAAATCTTGTAGTCTCTTTAATATGTGTTTGGAACACTTCAAAGATGCGGATGTTTAGTTCATTTGATAGTTCAGCTGATTGAAACAACAAGACATGTGTACTAACAACGATCAATACTTGGTTTAAGCAATGCATTAGTCTCAGTTTTTGTCCTGTGGATTTCTTGAAATTAAAAATATAATGGTTGTCAATCTCATTATCCTTTCCACATATGTACAACAAACTGTTGGTAGGAAAATTTGAAAGGAAATCATTATTTAAATCACTACAGTTATTTCTTACCCTAATATACATAATTATTGATTTCCCGTTACCAGTATAATAATGGAGTGGTATATGATTACGTGTTGGTGAAACTTTACATCTAAATAATAGATAACCTGTTTCATGTTTTACTGGATCTCAAAATACACAAATAGGTACAGGAAAAGTGGCAATGATTAACAGTACATCTATATCCTTATGCGTGGATAAGAAATACTGTACCTTAATACAGATGAATATAAAAAAGTCATCGTTCCAGAAAAGTTGATACAAAATAATTGTATAACAAATAATTTAAAGAATAGAAAGGAGGAGAATAAGAGGACTATATAAAGGGATTCCGTGGCAGGCCATGAGGGCGATCATTCCAGTAGGTAGTTTGTCTTTGACTAGTATTGAAATCTTTTAGTGTCTTTTATATGTGTCGAAAAGATTTCAAACATATGGGTGTTTAGCTCATTTGATAGTTGATCCATACAAAAACATTGTAACGGCTGAGCTAGGTTCTGATAATACTACACTGGAGTACGGCACCAAGGATGAGCATGCTTCTTATCAGCTGACTAAGGAGGGGGAAATAGAGTAAACCCCAATTCTTGATTTCTTTTTTGAACCATCACACAAGAGTCATTTATTCAGAAACATTGAATAAAGTCAGTTAATAACCATGCCAGTCGTATTGTTTGTGTACTTAGCCAAAATACTTTCATTGTCTTGAGGTACAGTATGGTAAATTGGTAGAATCAATGCTGACGGTTGGCATCCTTGATAATATGATTAACGACTATTTCTAGTTAACCGTTGAAGACTGTACGATACATGCTCAATGTGTTTATAACACCTGATGTTTCATTTATGAACATCATCGCATTTAAGTTTGGTTTTTCTCTGCTATATTTCTTTTGGTACATATACATGCTAACTGTCCTGTCATGCAGTCTACCTCGGTAATATTGTAAGAGTACGTAACACTGTTTCCGAACCATTGCTATGAGTGCAAGCAAAACAGTATGTGCAGCGAATACAAAACTTTCTTTTTCTTGAAGGAATACAATCTCAGTGTATAAATTTATATATATATATATATATATATATATATATATATATATATATATATATATATATATATATATATATACATACATACATACATACATGTATGTATGTATGTATGTATGTATGTATGTATGTATGTATGTATGTATGTATGTATGTATGTATATATGTATGTATATATGTATGTATGTATGTATGTATGTATGTATGTATGTATGTATGTATGTATATATATATATATATATATATATATATATATATATATATATATATATATATATATGTATATATATATATATAAATATATATATATATATATATATATATATATATATATATATATATATATATATATATATATAAAGGTTTCGTTAGAGCTGTGGGTTTTGTGGGTTTTTGTTGCATTAGTGGATCTTGTGATTGTGGGATTAGTTAGTAGTATATAAGGCTTTGTGGGATGTTTGTGGGGGTTCAGTCAGCTACCAGCCATCAAATTACGTACGTCACAGTTATTTTGAGTTTTATTTTTTTTAATTTTTTATTTTGTTTTGTTTAGTTCAATATAGATTTATATAACGTTAGGCAATATTTTGGACAGTAAAATTTTGTGAAAGTTCATTTAATCACAAAGCAATATTTATTTAAGGAATTTTGTTTATTTTAAATTCCTTTCTCTCTTCCAGATTACATGCTTTTCTAGTCATTTATAAATTTTTTTTCATTGTTATATCATTTTTTATTTGAAACTCAGTTATACGGTTAAGTGAGTGTTGTCCTGACAGACCAATACTTTATTTATTTATTTATTTTCTTTATTGAATTTTGTGTTATGAAGATCAAGACAAGCAGAGAATCTTTTGTACGTTACATAAATTATAAATTAAATTATATGTACAACAAATTTCTCGGGTAAATAAAATATCTAAGTCATTGTGAACGTTTTCCTCACCGACTTGACATTCTAAATTCAGTTCAATGATACTAGATTAATCTAGCAATCTATAAAAATAATGTTTCTATTTTATAATTTGCCAGTTGTCTAAGTCATTGTTCATGTTGTCCTAAGCGACTTGACAGCCAGTTACTTCCATCTGTATCAATTTTACTTCAATTAAATCAAAATATGTATTAAACAATAGCTGAACTGTCAAGTCAAGCAGGTGTTTCTCCATATAGATTTTACATATTACAATCAAGTCCTATTTTCTCTTCTGTAGTAAACTTTATTGCAGCTAAGCCAAAGTACTATCATTGTCTTGAGGTACAGTATAGTTTATGATAATTTCACACGAGCTTAGGGTACACAATATCACTATACTATTAATTCATTATATTATTACTTCTTCTGATGAATGAAAATATATGAGTTACCATATTTGGATTTAGTTGCAATACATAGCAATAGTGTTCATTTATAATATAGGCAACTGGCCCATAATACATATCTATACATCATACGGAACAGAAAGATGTCATACTGTGTAACAAAAGAATTTCGTATTTATAAAAAGTAATATACATGAAAGTAACAATAATTGTTTTTTTCGGATATAGGTAAGATACAAGTATGTATTGCAAAGTAATCAAACAAAAACGGATGTAAAGGTAACCCTAAAATTTGTGAGGAGTAAGATTTGTGGTATTGATCTAAAGTCTTATGTAGCAAGAGTCGTTGATAAAAGAGTTTCTCTTTAATGCTTTTATGGTAAATATTGCTAATTGTAATTGTATCATTGTGTATAAAAGACCTAAAGTTTTTCTAGAATTTGATTTTTATTTACAAAGGTGGGTAAATATTTTTGTCGTATTTTTCCATATAGCGGACAGTAATAAAATGGAATTCATTTTGGATGTTACCGTTACAAATTTGACAATCTTTCCTCAAAACAGATACTTTCATAATTTCTGGTATTACCTCTGATTGGCAAGTTCCCCGCTCTAAGCATAGTGATTATATAACAAGGATCGTTATCTCCCAACAATTCGAGATATTTGTTAGAAGTAAATTCTTTTCCTCGTGACCTGTAGAAGCGCATTCTTTACATCGACTTAATCTCATCCTGTAGATTTTGCCTAAAAGTATCTTCACAGGTCCGGCTGAACAATCTAAGAAATATATTTTTATCATTTATGCCCCGAGTACACCAAACACTGCTAACTCCATATGTAAACAGAAGCTTTTTTAACATAGGTAGCCCAGCATAAACAATTTTCCCCATCTTAACTGTAAATCGTAGCATTGTTTAGGATATCTGTCTTCTGGCATTATTATAATTCTTAGCCAATATTTCAAAATACGTTTATAACTTATACACTGCATGCCAATTTATCCTAATTGTTATATATGAATGCAATTGGAGAAGACTTATATGTACCAAGGATATATTTACAAAAGGACAAATGAGCTTTTTCAATATCATTGGCATCATAAAACCTCCCCAAACCTCAGCTCTGTCATTATTAAGTACGAGAGCTATCTTTGCGTCAAACAGGAGAAGATACGGGTAATATGCCAAATGTTGAAAATTTTGTTTCAATATATGCAAAGACTTAAGTGCCTGCAAGAATAGAGTTTTCTGGTACATAGACCAATAGATTTTTGAAGAAAATATGCTCGCTAAATACTTATAATATGATTCAATCTTTACCTCTGTATGGCCAAAGTGCCAATTTTTGTAACTTCTGAGATAGCCACCTCTGCGAAATACAACCATTCTTATTGTTTTCCATATTCACTTTTAATTTCCACTTTAGGTAATATGAATACCATCTATTGAGCATATTTTGAAACTGGTGAGCGGTGTCAGCAAAGATAATTCAGTCGTTCGAATACAACAGAGAAAATAGTTCAAAGATTGCTACAGACACTACTCTGTTTCCTTCAGCTAAAAAGGTTTTAAATCATTCAAAAATAAAGAAAAGAGTAAAGGAAATAACACACAACCTTGGTGCACGCCCAAAGGGCAATTAAACACATCGGTAATAAGACTGTTGTACTTTTACATCGATATTACTTGCCTTAATGATTCCTAATATTTTCCCACAAATATGTTCAGTAACCAGCTTTTTGGTACAGTAAAGGTCTTTCTATTCTATGAAAGGCTTTTTCATAGTCAAATAAATACTTCATTAATCTACCCCTACATTTTCTTAAATATGTTTAGTAACCAGCTTTTTGGTACAGTAAACGTCTTTCTGTTCTATCAAAGGCTTTTTCATAGTCAAATAAATACTTCATTAATCTACCCCTACATTTTCTTAAATATTTACAAATTGATGTATATAACATAAATATTTTATCTGCTGTGGAATTTCCCGCTCTAAATCCTGCTTTTTATTCACACATTAATTCGTCTTCCTTCACCCATTCATTTATTTTGTTATTTAAAATTCATGTAAACACATTGCTTAATACAGATAGTAGACTAATTGCATCCCCTTTCTTCAAAATTGGTATGATGATAACCGCTGAAAAATATTTTGGAGAATATCCGACATCGAATAGCTTATTAAATAATGTCAGTATTGGTACAGGTATGTTGCTCGTACATATAAAATGTCGCTGGATAAAGCATCTATTCTTCCAGCTTTGTTATGTTTAAGTTGACTCAATGGCAGGCGTGCCTCTTCTTCAGTGATTGGTATATCTAAAGTCTCGTGAATTACTTGAATGTCTTCTGTATCTGGTCAATAGAACTGGAAAAATTGAATAATTTTGGAAAAAAAATATAAAAATTTGTAGACGTGATACTGTTTTGCATAGCACTGTTTGGGTTCTTTACAAGGCACCAGAAAAGTGGTGTATCTTCAGAGTATAATGCAGATAAAAGACAATTTTTTTTGTTTTAATTCATAGTGATACATATGTAACGCTATCTATTTTGCATAATTAGTGTCTCGCTTATTTGCAATAAAGTTTACTACAGAAGAGAAAATATAACTTTATTATGATATATCAAATGTAAAATCTGCAAGGATAACGCTTGCTTGACTTGACACTTCAAATATAGCTTGATACTTACCTGAAGAGAATTGATGTAGATGGAAATACAAAAGAAATATCAGGGGCAATAAACACATTGATGTATCGTAAACGGTGAACCAGAAATATACATTAATCAAATTATCAAAGATGCCAGCCGCCGGTATTAATACTTCCTATTTTCGCTAACTCAAAACAAGAATGTAATACCAGCTAATAATTATTCGACGAAGTAAACAAAACAGAGGATTATAGAAACTATTTACGTCAATGCATTTGAGAAATTGACGGGTAATGCACTGTTTTTTTTTTATTAAAAAATTCGAGACTTAATTGGACGATTTGTATGAATAGTGTTTACCGTATACAAGCAAATATACATCAACCACTAAATGCATACATATTGCAATACACTCTGCCAAGAGTGTTAGTGTCCGCAAAACACTCTTAAAATTTACACTGAAGGTACTTACATACAAAACACTGAAGCTTTAAGTTTTATGGAAAGTACTGTATTAACAGTAGTAGCAACTGAAATGTAATAGAAATGACTTACACATAAAACTCGCTATCTTCAATAACAAAAACATGAAATTATTCAAGTTAACTATGAACAAACGATATTGTAATTCAACACTACTGTCATTAATATTTATAAGAATCTTGAGCTTTAAGCTCACAAATGAGACATGTTTCAAGAATAATTACTAATTTAGCAATGAAATGTTTAAGGACATAGAAACACTAATTTGACTTGCAAGCAATTCTAATTACAAGCTTTGCTTCTGTTTTCTAAACGTTACGAAGTATACATTACCCAATAGGGAAAATTCAGCCTGAAAATGCATATATGACAATACTAAAATTAAATTATAATAATTATAATATAATAATTATAATAATAATAATTATAATGTTCAATAATTAACTGCATTTAAAAGAAACATATGCATACCTAAGGTCATCGTATAAACCCATTTCAAAATATATGTTGTAGAAGAAATAATTATATATTACATTTGTATGAGGTAACTTCTTTTCAAATTTGCTTGTCACTTAAGCAGCATGTGTGGAAAAATAAAAAATCATGTTTGCTATCCGGATTCTACTGGTAAGTAAACCTTTAAGATTCGAATATGAATATTATGTACAAAATTTTATCATGAATTACTGTTAAAATTAAAGTTTACAATGTGTGATATTTCAAAATATGTTCAGCTTCCGAGCATTGAACAAGATCAGTTATGATGCATGACATTAAAAATCACATATCAGTATAGTTTACAAAAATAAGATATATGCCAATAGATGCAATGCATGACTATAACAGCAAAAATTAGCCATTTGGAGCACACGGCAAAAATTGAATTCGTAATTAATATAATACTGCATAATGGTAATTAAATTTTTCAGACAAAGAAATTATTTAAGTATAATGTTTACCTGAAACATTTGTTGCGTATCTGTACAGGTCAAAATAATTGTATGTGGCATGAAGTTTGACATATGTTAACAGACTGTGAATCAGCAGAATAAAATATAAAGATGTCAAAAGAGTTACAGAGATGTAGTATAAACGTAAATCTTTTTCAGTGGCAAATTTAATGAGCTGCCTTTGGCAAATATCTTTCATTGATGTAATTTAGTCCATTTAAATCAGGCATTATAATTAGTATTATCATTTCTCTGAGTGTTCAACATTGTTTAGTTTACATGTATAATTCTTGCACTTTGTCTTCTAACTTAAAGTCATACTTGCAACTGTGTAATCAGCTCTATCAAAATTTCATGAACTGTCTTTAAAAAATAATGTTCTTTCTCATGTCTTGATTCCAGGACTGCAACCTGGGAAGCCTTCCTTGTCCCTCTTGGGGGGGCTATATATTTTTTCAGTCTGTTGTGATGAACAGATTTGTCTGCCGGCTTATGTCCTCTTCCTGCTTATGACCCAATCTTTGTTTCTGAGATATATCATTGTCTCTTTTCCTACATTTCCTGCATGTTCCACAGCACAAAGGCTCCATCACATCAACATCATCACAGTTGAAGTCACGTGTATTAGAAAACCTGCTGATAGCATCTGCATTGCCATGTTCGGTGCAACGACGATATTCGACTGTAAAGTGATACGATGCATCTAGCTATCCCTCCTTTTGCTTCTATACGTTTGAACAGTCAAACTAAGACTTAATGGCCTGTCCGGATTCTGAAGATTCTGCCCAATAGGTATTGTCTAATATACTGAACATAATAACGCACAGATAATAGTTCCTTGTCAGTTACACATTTTTTTTTCTCTGCTCGGTTTAAAAATAGGCTAGCGAAGGCTATCACTCGTTACTTCCAATCTTGGTATTGATTTAAAACAGCATTTATTCCTACATCACTGGCATCTATGTCAAGAATAAACTTACAAGCAGGCAAAGGATAGGCCATGATATCTGGACATGCCGTTGCTTTCTTCATATATTCAAATGTTTCATCACATAACGGTATCGCCTGAAATGATTTCCCCTTGCGTGACAGCTCCACCATAGCGCGTACAATCTTGAAAAATAAAAATGTTCATAAAACGGCGATAATAATTTCCCATCTCTACTATTTTGTCGTACCTCAGTTACATTTGTTGGTGTAAGCTACTCCAGTATTTTCATGATGTTTCTAGGGCAAGGGTTTACACCTTCCTTGCTACAATATGACCCAAAACTTCCAAATCATTTTGTAGTAAATTACATTTATCTGGCTTCTTATTTAATCCAGCATTTTGTGTTCTTTACAAAACTTCTACAAGTCGTCACATGTTTTCCTCAAAGTTTTTCCCAAAAACAATTATTTCATCAGTAAAGATGAGATAGGTTTGCAGTTGAAATCCTTGAAGTACAAACTCAACTAGGCACTGAAAAGTACATGGGGTTCCAATAAGTCCCATGGGCATGGTTTTGCATTCAAATAGTCCATACTTGGTGACGAAAGCTGTCTTTAGAATATCTTCACCTTTGCTTGAATTTGGTGATACCCTGAAGTAAGATCCAGTGCTGAGAAAGGCTCTCCAGTGATTTTATCCAAGCAATCTTGAACAAGGGGTTAAGGAAAAGCATCTTTAACAGTCAATGCATTAAATCATCTGTAATCAACACAAGGTCTAACCTGGTAATTCTTCTTGGTGAAACCAGCCCTATCTCTCTCCCTATTTTCTCTAACTCAAATAAAGAATGCATTATCAGCTAACAATTAGTTGATGAAGTAAACAAAACAGAAGATCCTAAAAAATATGCACGTTATTACATTACATTAGTGCTAACATAAATTAATAATTGATTTAAGCAATGTATATCTCAGTCTTGGTACTGTATGTTTATTTGAAATTAACACTACAATGATTAATTCGTGCTGTAAGGCATGAGCAACATCAGTTGTATTATTGTTGTGTCCAGTATATCGTTTGGGACGGAATTTATTTATTCTAATTAAATAATTCAATTAATCTCCTCTGGAAATACAAAATGCTCAAAAAAACATTTTTTGAAATAGAAGTTTGGATTTATAATGAAATTAAAATAAGGATATATTCTTGTACTGTATTACTGTGATTCAACAAAAGACTGTTGGCACATAACTACTAGACATACTCTGTACAAACAAATTGAAACAGTATACAAGAAAATAGGATCTTGTGCATAGATAACTGTGAGAAACACCAGTGGCTAGAATAACATCATCTAATTTTTAATAGCATATGGTAGCTTTATCTCTCTGAATATGACTGTATCGTTCTCAAAACATTATAATTCTGATTGAATTTTAACTGTTGAATAAATAGCCTCAATTACGATAAATGTGTTTACTTCAAAAATTTCAGCCATAAGAATGCAGATTTTCAAGCATGATATTTATCGTGTTTGTAGTGAAAACATTAATACAGCCATTAACTAATTTTTTTATGTTCGCTAAATTTATCCACAGTGGTATGCAATTTGCATCAAATAAGATTTGACTAATCTAATTTTGATATTCAACTTGCAGAAAATGAGATTGACTAATTTAAATTGGGTATTCGAAGAATACTCACCTGATATCTAGTCAAAAGTATTGCTGAAAATTATTTATATTTCTCAAATTATATTTTCTGAGTCCAACTAATGGAGGTGCAAGATCTTGGAGGTCGAAGAAATAAGAACCATATATATATATTGTTGTGAAAGGTGTAAAGTTCTGACATTTTCTTCTTTTCGATAATCTGAGCCAACCATTTTTTTAAGCACCAATTTACAATTCTTATTGCTTCACATTGCTGTTTGTTTTTTGGTCTTAATAAGTCAGAGCAATTATTCCAAATTAAATCAAAATACTCACAACAGGCGAGATTCGACTGTCTTCCTACCTATATTGTATTGAATGAAAATATTTAGCTTTTTGGCTGCGAGTAAGTAGATATTAGTATGTTTGCAAAAGCTACCAGAGTTAGCGAATATGAGACCAAGGTGTGTATGCTGCTTAATACAATGTAAAAATTCATTCTGAAACGCAAGCTTGGGAAAAACCGGGTATAATTTGTTGGGGGAAATATAATTTCGGTTTTCGAAGGGATAAATCTTACATTTTTGGACCATTGGTCTATGGTTTTATGATCAGACCTTAGTACGTATTCGATAATAAGAATGTTAGATGAGCAGTAAATTATTGAACACCAGCAAAATTATTTTTGTCGCTTAACAGATTATAAGCAATATCTGTGTATCTTTGTATGTATCTATATATACATGCATGTATCTATGTATCTATGCTTGTATCTAGCTATGTATCTATGTGTGTATGTTTCAGAGATTTGGATAGTAACATCTCATGTGTAGCAGCATAAGGAAGCATCATCTCTTGTATATTACGGTATCATTCTCAAGGTGTATTTTAGTACTGACATAATTATTTTATAAGGAAGCCTTATCTCTTGTATATTACGGTATCATTCTCAAGGTGTATTTTACTACTGACATAATTATTTTATAAGGAATCCTTATTTCTTGTATATTACAGTATATTTTAGTAGTGACATAATTATTTTAAGTGTAAAAAAAAAACGCCTACGTTATAACAAACTTTAGTACTGCAGAATTTCAGTGATTAGAAAAAAGTTTCTTAAGTATGGAATATATCGTTAAAACAAGTGTAAACCAAAGACTTCTCTTAGAAGTCAATTATTGACTAGCTTCACTATCTTTAAAATCTGAGACACTACATCTTCAATCGTCATTTCCCATTACCACTTCTGAAACACTATAACCTAAGCATCAACATGTTATGCCGTTTATCTCTCGAACTATTCTTTGGTTTTAACAGCGCAAGTATACATGTGATTCACAGAAATCATGGCAAATAAACTTGCTAGCAAGATTTTGTAGAAAAAAAAAAACTAAATCATAAGTTTTTGCAGAATCAGAGTAAAAGCAAAAATAGTTTACAATTTTGATTTGTTTGGTTTTTACAGCAAAACTCCTTGTTTCTTTATCTCTATTTAAAACGCAAGAGTAAAGACTCGTCACAACAAGTTGTATTTTATTTACTAGCTTCATTAAAAGTAGTTCATATTTAAAACTACACCTTCAATCATTGCTCCATTACCGAAACTTTATCTTGGCTTTAGTGAAAACATTTATAAGACAAGACGTAGTCAATTATTGACTAGCTTCACTAAAACAATTCATCTTTAAACATTCTACAATAATATATCTTCAAACGTCATTCCCCATTACCACTCCTAAAATACTTTAACTTAGCACCAATAACTGGTTCATCTTTCCAACTAAACTTTGGCTTTACCAACATAAGTCTGCATGTGATTCATACAAAATAATCAACAACAAAACAAAAGAAGAAAAACTTGCTCGCTAGATTTTGTTGAAGAAAACTATTTCTTTGCCTGAGTTGCCATTCAACTTTGTATATATCCTGTGTAGTCGTACGTAAACTTGCTCATCTTTGGTTCCTGTGCTTTCTTCTTTTATCAGTCATATATAACATCAATATATTCTTGTTTGTCCATAAGATATTTCGATCGAATGAATGCATTTTCTTCTACTGTGATTCACGTGCGGTACATATATAGCTTGTATATAATAAAGACAGTTGATTCTAATATATAATTCAAGTATTTCCACTTAAAAAAAAAAAAGCTTTACTCCCTTAGGACTATCACAGAAATGTTTTCCTATTTTAAATTGGTGGTTCTTTATGCATAACTTAAATATATTTAATTGAAAATGTTTAATACATGAACCCCATGTGGCAAGTTTTTATGAACATAAGATGAAGATTCATACACTTAAATACAACCACGAGCATATTTTGAACATAAAGGGCCATAGCCATCTTAAATACAAATATACAGCCATACTTTCTGATCGGTTATTCAAACAAAATACAGTGTTATTTTCAAACATGGTAGAGTTAAAAATTTTAGGATTTAATGCTAAAGAAGAAATATTTTTATAACCAGTAGTTATAATTGCAATTTGTGGAGGACAAAGAAAAAAAAAAAACACTTATGTGACAAATGAAAATCCTCCGTGGCGATTTAATACTGATGAATTACGATGAAGTGAGTTTGCACGCTAACTCCACCTCCACCCATAAACAAATTTAAAAATGACATTATCGAAGCTTACCAATGCTTTTTTAAAATTGTATGTTACTTTTGAACTTTTGGGAGATCGAGTTCTTTTCTTTGACATGGAAAAGCTATGTGTACATCGATCGACCTGGTAGCAGTCACCCAGACATAGAGGTGGCTGTTTAGGCGTATGGACTGAGGAACATGCAACATACATAAAACACTATTGCGAATACAAACTATGACCAAGGAAGAAGAATAATTCAACACAGCAACGGAGCTTTTGAATCAATAACAACTCAAAAGTTCGACTAACTCTAGTGCAATGCCATACTCTGTGACGTTAGTGACGCATCACGAACTTGCCACTTCTGTACACCTATTGCAAACAACGCGGTTCGTTTGCCTTACCGCTCTATCGTTTCCTGTGACTTTGTCTGTCTGTTGTGACTCTGAATATAGACCCAAAGATCTGGGTGTGCTACCCAGTTACAAAACGTTTGCCATAGCCGGACTGGTCTACTCAGGACAAGACTAAGCATTGTGTTTCAGTTGTTTTGTGAAGATACATGAATGGGAGTAGAAAGCCCCAACTTTTCTGGAATCATGTCGCTGTGCTGTCACTACCTTCCATTGGTGGGGCATGATTTTTATCCATATGGGTCCTTTAAAAAGATAATTCTGTTATGGAATTATGCATCGTCATTTGAATTTTTACTAATTTTTATTTGAATCATTTGAGACTATAAAGTTATATTTTATACCCTTTGGTTAGTACAATTATAAAAGTACATATATACTCAGTTCCATTCATGATAAGGTCGACTTAAGGTGAAATCAACAGCATAGTTGATCAGAATGGCATGCTCGCTTGAATGTGGGTTTATGTAAATAAGCGTGGTATTCATAGTACACTTGCACCGTAGAAGGCTATCATGCACGCTCTAGCATCTGAATTGACCAATAAGATCTGAAGGTCGGAACAAGACTGCTTTTGTATACAACGTTTTGAGTTGTTGTAATAATAACCTCGTCCTGGTATGACACTGACTAGTGCACTTTGTGATCATTAACAATATTTGTTTAATGTTAGAAACTAGTCTCAAAGTAGTATACTTAATGGCTGAATATAATACATAAATGAGTATATCATATTTAATTCCCTTCATTAAAGGAAACTAGAGTATCTCATTTTGCCTTCTTGATTTTGCTACCAGAAATAAACCTGAAAAATAATGTATTCTGTTTATTTTCTAAATGGGGTCAGAGACTTGGTAGAGCAGCAAAAGGATGAATAAATTTTGACAAAAATCAAGGATTTTATCAAAGCAATTTTTCCAATAAAGGGACAAACTTCTTCTAATCCACCAGCCAGGCAATTTCTTCACTACCCTCAACTCTGTCAAATACTTAAGTTCCACCATATCATCTAAATTCAATGTGCAATTTACTCCCAGTATGCTAAATATCAATTTCAGGACATATTTTTCATCAGAAAATTGCTTATTTCCAATCCAAATATCGTTTGATTTAAAAACATTGCAGTGCAGTCATGATATAAAGGCAACGATGTTTTATGCATGGTTAGTTGTCTTTAAGGACAAATAAGAACCATTTATTAATAATAAAATGTGTCATCAGTATAATACCCTAATTCGAATTTCATTTCATAATTGAAAATGCCTGTAATAGTTTTCGGCTTCAGTTTCATTACAAGAAGTCCAGTTCCAATTGTAAATTAGTAGTGTTCATTGTGGCCGCTATATCTGAAGTCAGCTCAGCATCATTTTCATTCAGAATCAGATATCATACTTAATTTTCTGTTGAAAACCCCATGTCAATATAACTCTGGTGAAGAACCAATATTGATATGGCTTGCCATCTAGGAGAAATATTTATAAGATTTCCAAGAGGGGCACTATGGTGCCCATATTAGATATCAGATTGTCACCATTTTAATTAAGGACTAACCTGACATTTTTTTTATGAGGTTTAACACCATTTCTCAGCACAAGATAGGCTATATATGGTGGCCAGTATAAATGGTGGAGGAAGAACCCGGAAAAATCCCAAAAAGAAACACAAACCCACCAAAAGCTACTGGTAAGCTTTCTCATGTATTCACATTGGCTGAGCCCAATTCTCGAACCCATGCAGACAGAGGTGAGATGGCAGTGATCTGTAACACTTGGGTTCCCAACCGGACATCATAACAAATGTCTTATTGAAAATCCCATTCCGATACAACTATCCAACCAGGTGGTGGCTATGCTTGATATCCTGGCAACACCATTTTTGTTTTGGACCAACATCATTTTGGTGCAAACATCACAATGATACAAATTTCAGTTCAGGTCAAGTAGCATTTACAAAATTTCAAAATATCTGCCATGGTGACCATATTGGACATTAGATCAGCATCTTGTTCATTTTGGGTTATATAAACATCATAAAATGCCTTAAAGTGAAACCCCTGTGTTGATATGGCCATAAATTCAGGAGGAGTAGAGATAATATTTTCAAGATGGACACTATGGTGGTCATATTGGATGTTCAAGCAGAACCATTTTCATTTAGAACCAACAAGACAGCATTATAATTCTTCTAGTGAAATCCAAATGTCAATATACCTTGCTGTTAACTAGGAATATCAATTACAACATTTTTTAAGATGGCTTATAGTAAAATCTGAATGTCAATATACCTTGCTTATTTAATTAGGAATATCAATTACAACATTTTTCAAGATGGCTTATAGTAAAATCCAAATGTCAATATACATGTACCTTGCTGTTAAGTAGGAATATCAATTACAACATTTTTTAAGATGGCTTATAGTAAAATCTGAATGTCAATATACCTTGCTGTTAATTAGGAATATCAATTACAACATTTTTCAAGATGGCTGTCATGAGACCCATTGTGAATGCCAGATCAGCACCATTTGTATTTTCGACCAACTAGACATATTTTCTGATTTGAAATGTTGAAATTAGCCAAATCACTTGGTAAAGCCTTATGAACAAATTAATGTATTATTCCAGTTTAGGTAGTTACTCCATTTCCAAATAACTTGATTATATACATGTATGTCACAAAGCACTAGCACCTAATAATGAACAGATTAATATATTTTTCATGACTGAGAAAAGT
Organism: Potamilus streckersoni; assembly: GCA_016746295.1. Taxonomy (NCBI): domain Eukaryota; kingdom Metazoa; phylum Mollusca; class Bivalvia; order Unionida; family Unionidae; genus Potamilus; species Potamilus streckersoni. The sequence goes on along the minus strand of JAEAOA010000745.1, from coordinate 4,464,950 downwards.
CATAGCTTGCTAGCATTATTTCAGCTGCTCTTACCATAGGTTGCTGAGATTTAAAATGTCAACAGGAATTTGAAGCAATTAGCAAAAATATTCCACTTGGTCAATCCTGTTTCTTGGTATAACTGACAGGAATTGAACATTTGCCACCGAGTATAAATAATGTAATCTACATATTATATACCATAATTAAAGTAGACTATATGAAAAATGTGCATTTATTTTTGCTGCTAACCTGGATTTGCAGCAGACAAACATTATTGGAAAAAAATGGGCAAATACATGTGGATTTGAACCATACAACAAACACAAAACATACTGACAGACTATTTATATTTAACACTTACCTCCTTTACATTCCTAACTGTGAAGTTGACAAATTCTTTTGTACTCAATCCAAAGTTTGTATTACATCTCTCTCATATTCTTCTTTTCAAATTTTTAAAGTGGTGATGATTTGTCTTTTTCTGATCAGATATGTTTTTAAGTTTAAAAAGACCCAACTGCTGTAAAAAACTTTATCCACGAGACACTGTAAAATCCTGTTTTGCTAAACTACCAGCACCATTTTCTTTAAAAGTACAGACTGGTCCATTAACTACCGTCATTGTCAACATAATGAATCTGTGAGACAATCTTTTCATGTTAAAGAAACTCATGCTTTATTAGAAATGGGTCATATACATTTGGTATAAACTGAAAATAAGTACATGTAGAATGTACAAATTAACTCTTCTGCTATTCTTATGTGGCAGTCATTGTTTTTAGAATAGTCTCAAATTTATATTATGAATCAGATTAAGGAATTTGATAGTAAACATGACAAACAAAACGTTCTACCACCATTACATTTTTATTTTTTATTGTACCAGTAAAGCATAATTCATTTATAGGTGAGCAAAAGATAAGATTAGGTGAACAAAAACTAATGATTATGCCAAAAGTATAATTGTTGGCATGTATGCCTATGTTTATGTGATTTTCCATTTTGGAGGAGGAATGATAAGATTTTCAAGATGGTTGCAATGGTGGCCATATTTAATATCAGACTGCACCATTCTATTTAGGACCAACTAGACATCATCTTTAGCTTAAAATACAATACTGATATAACCAGCCTATAAGTTGAAATGACATTCCAAGATGGCCGGTGTGTAGCCAGAATGAAAGTCAGATTACCACTATTTTCATCAATGATTAAATAGACACCATAAAAAGTCATTCAATGAAAACCCCACCAATCTTTCTGGAGCTGTAATAATATTTTTTAGATGGCCAATGTGGTGGTTATACTTGATTTCTGAACAGCACATCTTCAATTTGAACCAACCAGACATTGTAAGAAGTCATTAAGTTAATTACCCATTTTGATACAACCATCCAGGCAGTCCTATAGGAATGTGCAAATTGAAACAATTTCATTAGGAACCAACTAGACATCGCAAGAAGTCTTCTGGTTTAAATAAATAGCAATATTACTTTTGTTTCATGCCGCTGATGGGTCCAGTTCAATTTGCAGTATCAGTCTGCAAACATCAATACTTACGCACATAATATTAATATATTTTCACCTGACTGTAGGCATATTTCCTCACTGTTTCTTTTCAAGGTCAGTAACAATGGGAAAAATATAAATATATACTGAATGAAACAAAGAATTTAAAAACTGGCAACTTATTATAAATAGATGTGATAATTTTTCCTAAAAAGCAAAAAAATGCAAATGATGCATAAATTGTACTGCTTTGTGTGTGGGTGTCTGTCTTTTCCTTGGGTGTGACCCTGAAAATTTAATATAAAATAAAATGAGCACAAAATAATTAATGGCTAAACTAATTTTATTTTTCTGATTTCCTTGTTAGAACTATAGGGTTTATCCCCAGATGGAAGATTCTGAAAGTCTGCAAGGAGGGATTTATCGGTTTCCTTCAGTCCTGCATAGAGATCAAGAAGTTCTCGTAAACGCTGCTTTATGATATCTGTATTCTCTCTGTTCTTAGCTGACATTTTGAAGATTTCATCAAATTTGACCAATCTATTTGGATGCATTTCTTTTGGAACTTCCGACAAGGAATCTGAAGATAAATTTCAAAATAAAAAAACAATCTTAAGAACATTTAACCCTTAGATGAAAACACACACACACACACACACACACATACACACACACACACACACACTAAATCTGTTAAAAATTTAACAAAAATAAATCAAATTAGCGAAGTGGAATGGGAAAAGCCATCTAGACAATATGGACATCTCCAACTCAAACTATAACATGAGCAACTCGTAGAAAGCAGACATCTACTATTCACACTATAATATCCGAAAAACTCAAAGGCCCAATAAAGGCAACTTGGTCAAAACTATGCAATAAAGAATGAAAATATCAAAGTCAGGAAAAGAACACTGTATATCCCTACAATTGGTGGCATGAGAATGAATGTTTACAGATTTAGATCAAGATAAGGTTGTGCAATTTTTAATTTAAGAGTCATCTTGACTTAAAACACCTCACATGAAATGTTTTAGTTCATGGAGAAGGAGGGATATGGTGGCCCCATCAGCCATGTAGTCAAAGAGACGGACTTGTACTCAATGGGTTTAGAAATTGAATCCTGACCAATCCAACCTTGTTCTGTCAGTATGTATAAGAATTACACCTTTTCATCAATGATTCATGCACAAAATGGTCCAAAACCATAGACAACAGCGTAAGTGAGGGAACAAGTTACTGAGGGACTGCAAAAACTTACAAACTGATGCCATTCCCACTGGACATTGACAAAACTGCTGGAAGGGCTATGTAATGGCTGAATAATCATTTTATAATTAAATTGAGGATAATTGTCAATAAAGCTTTTTTTGGACAAAGTTATTTGCTTTTCTGTATAAATTACTTTTATTTTCACGATACTTATCCTCTGAAAGATTGCTGTTAACATTATTTCAACTGGTCTGAATAACTTTTATTTGTACATGAAAACATGCAAGACATCTATTAAGTCACTGCTTATTTTTGTTCTTGATTCAATTCACAACCAAACAAGATTTCTTTTTAAAAACAAGGTCAATATTTGTTTATGAAACAACCATCATTTTGATTGGTTGCCTTGAAATCTTACATCAAATATGTGAATGAGTGAGGTAATTAAAGGTAACTGAAATATATTAAGTACACAATAATATTTTTAAAAGTGTTTGATCAATTTAAATGAGTTGACCCAACACATAACCAGGGCTGCTAGCACTTAAACAGGTAGGATTTGCATGCCTTTTTTTGCATTTTTTTAAAATTTATGATCTGATTCAAAAAACGTAATTAAGTTTAATTATCATTAATGAAATGCACTGTCTAGAATTCAGACATGAAATCTGTTTGCTATAACAGCCATGTCCATGAATGTTTCTTTGAGAATTTAAAATGTTGACCTTGGTTTGATGTCTGACTTTAAGATGTATTTGTTGTATTGTTGCACAAAATTAAAAGCAGACCCTCTTTACATACTACAAATCTTTTAAGAGTTGCGAAGGCATCATGGAGGCATACCACAATGTGCTGGTGACCCATAGTATTATCTTAGGAACTATGATGCATTGAATATTTATATACAGTCAAACCCACTTATCTCAACCTCGGTTATTTCGACAACCCACATGTCAATCGTTTTGGTCCAGTCCCAAAAAAAATCCTTCTTTATTATGCTATTTTTTGCCCACTATCTCGACCTCTGTTAATTTGATAACACGGTTATGTCAGGCACAAGTTACTGTCCGAAGTGACATGTGGAAAACCTAATTCGACAAAATGCAACTTTTTAACATCAATCTCACAGAAATTATACAAGAAATGATCGGCAAAAGTGATCAATTTTAACACACAATTTTGGTAAGCTACAATGGTAGTCACATGTTTATTTACTATTCTTTCTATTTTTGGTTCCTAAGAGTAGCTTAATCGATTAGTTTATTAAGAATATATCATGTTCACTACATAAAATATTCAATGTTTACAAAGACAAGAGTGTGCATAAATTACAAGTAACTTTATTTTACGAAAATGCAGAATCATAGACATCAGCTACATGTGTATTTTATCATTTCCCTTTTGTTTCTTAAAGTACATTTCAGATCTTAATTATTTTCAGAAATACATGTATTGAAGAAACAACAATCGAGGAGATGCAAGTAATTAAATTAATGTGCAGATGGAAAATTGCTAATCGGCTGAAAATTCAAAAGTCATGAAATTGTTCCATATGAACATAATATCATGATTTATTTTATAGCATTTTATGACAAAATAGCCAAACATGTCAGCAATATTTTCAAAATATCTAGGAATTATAAACATATCATAATCTGCATTGCATTATATTTTTTAGTAAATATGAAGTAATATCAGTCTGCTTTTGTTTAATCCGACATTGATTTGACACTTGCCACAAACAATTTCATTTTTTTAAATGCATTCAGCCATTTCATGAAACAGCACTTGGGCATCATGCCGCAGACATGTAACATGATGTCCCTCCCACCCAGTAACCTTATAATATCCTTACACCAGACAGACCAGTCCTAACACTAAGCTCTTAATGCTGTGTGCTTACTGAGGCTGCTGCTAGTACCATTTTTATAAGTCTCTAGTATGACTTGGCTGGGGCTTGAATCCATGACCTCCAGTATCCAGGGCAGATGCTCACACAACTAGGCCACTGGAGCAGTCAGAAATTTTGTTGAATATCATGTACCATGTTTTTACATATAGTTATGTATTTGTATTTATTAGAAGCTGAGAATTTCATAATACTGATTCAAATTTCCAGTTAGTATCAACCATTTTCATGATGAAATGAGGGATATATCAAGGAATCTGTTTAGAGAAAATGATTTTCATGCACAACAAATAGCTGTCAAATTTTGGGGTATTTTATAGTTAAAAAAAAACTTCCGGGATCACCACACATTATAAGCAGGTTCATGAGTTATCAGGAAGTGTATTATTTAGGTGGTTGTGTAGTTGATGTTTTTAACATTATTATAGATAAAGATTTAAAATGTAAAATAACCCCTCTTCAGTCCATTTTTTGTTTCATGTATCCTTTGATCAGAACTCACCTGGCAGATTCTTCACCAGCTCAATCACATGATCTGCATTTGAATTATGGTCTGTGTCGATTTTATTGAAAGCCAAGACTGCTGGTTTGTCCAGCATCTCTGGATTAAACAGCTCAAGTTCCTGAAACAGTATATGTTGTACATGTAAAGTGAAACCTGCCTATAAAGAACATTTAGAAGACAGAGTTGTATCTGCAATAAACAATTACAAAGTAAAGCCTGCCTACAAAGGAAATTTAGAAAATAGCTGTATCTGCAACAGAAAAGCTTCTTAACAATATAAAGGAATTTAGTTTCATAAGCAAAAATATAGGTTCCCCTTTTCTTCACAATGACTAAGGGTGTAACATTTACCAAACTTCTTATTCATGTAAAGTTTACAATAACTGAAATGATTCCATTTAACCGAAAAGAGCTGAAACTCAACATTTCCTCCTAGGTTTACTGCTATTAAAATGTGCATACCATTCCTTAGTTGCCTTGTGATTGCTTCATTTGTTGTACATCTCATATTACAGGATGCAATTCATAAGACATATCCTTGTTGTTATGTATATGTAATTTAATTACTTGTGTTAGTTTTAAATTCTTTTTTATTTCTTGTTTCATTACATTACATTTTATTGAAATGATAATTTTCATTGGATATGAATATCTTTTCTGATAACTGATTTGACCTGATTAGATTATACGTTACTTCAGCATTATTTTTAGTTCATAGATTTTGTAAACATTGAGTAAAGACAATTGGCTATTGCCAAGGTCATTTCTGCCTGTGTTAGCTGAGTTGTAAACAGCCTTTCTTTCATATATATTTCCAGTGTGAAAATTTGACTTTTTGATAGGGCTATATTCTAGCTACGTGATAATTGTCATTTTTTTAGAAGCCACACAGCCTGTCACGTGAACTACCATATGATCTAAAATCGAGGCTTAAAACATCTATTTTCTACTAGATCTAGTCAGAGTTGTATGTCTATGCCTTGAAAGTACAAGGTGTTTCAATTGTTGATGTTAGGCTGTATTTTGGAATTTAATAATAAATTCTCTAGAAAACGAAACAAGTGCACTTTTTAAAAAATGTTTTGGAACAAAGAAAATCAGCGGAAATTATTCTGGAATTCTGCATGGAAACATTGTAAACTCTGATTCAACTGATGATCTGTTACCATCAGTACAGACATCAACTGATGTAATCACCTCCATACTGAAATTTCATTGAGATTCAAACCCAGATTCAATTAGTACTGTTTAGTGATAGGACATAAATTTTTCAATCTTAGGATTAAATTTTGGGTTATATTCACAAACCTTAAGTCCTACTTTTCTATTATTTTGCATTGTTGTCTATGGAAATAAATTATTTTGTTAAAATAAACAAATCTTGTTGGCTTCACTCTTTTCTCATTTTTTTGTATGACCATACGCATAACACTTGATGAATATATCCAACAGATTCAGAAAAAGAATTCCATAGACTGTCATGATATTGATTCCTGCCATTATATGATGTGACATATACACATGATTAAAAAATTGATAATATAACTGGGCAGTCTTCCTTTATGTTACTATTGAACTGTAGTTGTTTGCAGACTCTACAACAATTAAGAAACTATGCAGTACTTTTAACAAACCTGAAACAGTGTTTTTTTTAAAATAGACGGTTGCTAGATAAAAGTTTATGTAAATAGTGTAGCTTAAAAAATTAGTATCAGCATTATCAGTACATGTAACTGATGTGTAATGTTATGTAATGTGTATTAGCATTATCAGTACATCAGCCTAATGTGTAATGTTATGTAATGTGTATCAACATTATCAGTACAACAACCTAATGTGTAATGTTTTGTAATGTGTATCAACATTACCAGTACATCAATCTAATGTGTAATGTTATGTAATGTGTATCAACATTATCAGTACATCAACCTAATGTGTAATGTTTTGTAATGTGTATCAACATTACCAGTACATCAACCTAATGTGTAATATTGTGTAATGTGTATCAGCATTATCAGTACATCAACCTAATGTGTAATATTGTGTAATGTGTATCAGCATTTTCAGTACATCAACCTAATGTGTAATGTGTATCAGCATTATCAGTACATCAACCTAATGTGTAATATTGTGTAATGTGTATTAGCATTATCAGTACATCAACCTAATGTGTAATATTGTGTAATGTGTATCAGCATTATCAGTACATCAACCTAATGTGTAATGTGTATCAGCATTATCAGTACATCAATCTAATGTGTAATATTGTGTAATGTGTATCAGCATTATCTGTACATCAAGCTAATGTGTAATGTTTTGTAATGTGTATCAACATTACCAGTACATCAACCTAATGTGTAATATTGTGTAATGTGTATCAGCATTATCAGTACATCAACCTAATGTGTAATGTTTTGTAATGTGTATCAGCATTATCAGTACATCAACCTAATGTGTAATATTGTGTAATGTGTATCAGCATTATCAGTACATCAACCTAATGTGTAATGTGTATCAGCATTATCAGTACATCAACCTAATGTGTAATATTGTGTAATGTGTATTAGCATTATCAGTACATCAACCTAATGTGTAATATTGTGTAATGTGTATCAGCATTATCAGTATATCAACCAGATGTGAAATGTGCATCAGCAATATCAGTACATCAACCTAATGTGTAATATTGTGTAATGTGTATTAGCATTATCAGTACATCAACCTAATGTGTAATATTGTGTAATGTGTATCAGCATTATCAGTACATCAACCTAATGTGTAATGTGTATCAGCATTATCAGTACATCAACCTAATGTGTAATATTGTGTAATGTGTATTAGCATTATCAGTACATCAACCTAATGTATAATGTTTTGTAATGTGTATCAGCATTATCAGTACATCAACCTAATGTGTAATATTGTGTAATGTGTATTAGCATTATCAGTACATCAACCTAATGTGTAATGTGCATCAGCATTATCAGTATATCAACCTAATGTGTAATGTGTATCAGCATTATCAGTACATCAACCTAATGTGTAATATTATGTAATGTGTATCAGCATTATCAGTACATCAACCTAATGTGTAATGTTTTGTAATGTGTATCAGCATTATCAGTACATCAACCTAATGTGTAATATTGTGTAATGTGTATCAGCATTATCAGTACATCAACCAGATGTGAAATGTGCATCAGTAATATCGGTAAATGCAACTGATTTATTAAAGTTATGTAATGTGTATTAGCATTATTAGTACATCAACCTAATGTGTAATGTGTATCAGCATTATCAGTACATCAACCTAATGTGTAATGTGTATCAGCATTATCAGTACATCAATCTAATGTGTAATATTGTGTAATGTGTATCAGCATTATCAGTACATCAGCCTAATGTGTAATGTTATGTAATGTGTATGAACATTATCAGTACATCAACCTAATGTGTAATATTGTGTAATGTGTATCAGCATTATCAGTACATCAACCTAATGTGTAATATTGTGTAATGTGTATCAGCATTATCAGTACATCAGCCTAATGTGTAATGTTATGTAATGTGTATCAACATTACCAGTACATCAACCTAATGTGTAATATTGTGTAATGTGTATCAGCATTATCAGTACATCAACCTAATGTGTAATGTTTTGTAATGTGTATCAACATTACCAGTACATCAACCTAATGTGTAATTTTTGTGTAATGTGTATCAGCATTATCAGTACATCAACCTAATGTGTAATGTTTTGTAATGTGTATCAGCAATATCAGTACATCAACCTAATGTGTAATGTTATGTAATGTGTATCAACATTACCAGTACATCAACCTAATGTGTAATGTTTTGTAATGTGTATCAGCATTATCAGTACATCAACCTAATGTGTAATATTGTGCAACGTGTATCAGCATTATCCGAACATCAACCAGATGTGAAATGTGCATCAGTAATATCGGTAAATGCAACTGATTTATTAAAGTTATGTAATGTGTATTAGCATTATCAGTACATCAACCTAATGTGTAATGTGTATCAGCATTATCAGTACATCAACCAGATGTGAAATGTGCATCAGTAATATCAGTAAATGCAACTGATTAAAGTTATGTAATGTGTATTAGCATTATCAGTACATCAACCTAATGTGTAATGTGTATCAGAATTATCAGTACATCAACCTAATGTATAATGTGTATCAGCATTATCAGTACATCAATCTAATGTGTAATATTGTGTAATGTGTATCAGCATTATCAGTACATCAGCCTAATGTGTAATGTTATGTAATGTGTATCAACATTATCAGTACATCAACCTAATGTGTAATATTGTGTAATGTGTATCAGCATTATCAGTACATCAACCTAATGTGTAATGTTTTGTAATGTGTATCAACATTACCAGTACATCAACCTAATGTGTAATATTGTGTAATGTGTATCAGCATTATCAGTACATCAACCTAATGTGTAATGTTTTGTAATGTGTATCAGCATTATCAGTACATCAACCAGATGTGTAATGGGTATCAGCATTATTAGTACATCAATCTAATGTGTAATATTTTGTAATGTGTATCAGCATTATCAGTACATCAACCTAATGTGTAATGTGTATCAGGATTGTCAGTACATCAATCTAATGTGTAATGTGTATCAGCATTATCAGTACATCAACCTAATGTGTAATGTGTATCAGGATTGTCAGTACATCAACCTAATGTTTAATGTGTATCAGCATTATCAGTACATCAATCTAATGTGTAATATTGTGTAATGTGTATCAGCATTATCAGTACATCAACCTAATGTGTAATGTATATCAGCATTATCAGTACATCAACCTAATGTGTAATATTGTGTAATGTGTATTAGCATTATCAGTACATCAACCTAATGTGTAATGTGTATCAGCATTATCAGTACATCAACCTAATGTGTAATGTGTATCAGCATTATCAGAACATCAACCTAATGTGTAATGTGTATCAGAATTGTCAGTACATCAACCCAATGTGTAATGTGTATCAGCATTGTCAGTACATCAATCTAATGTGTAATATTGTGTAATGTGTATTAGCATTATCAGTACATCAACCTAATGTGTAATATTGTATAATGTGTATCAGCATTATCAGTACATCAACCTAATGTGTAATGTGTATCAGCATTGTCAGTACATCAATCTAATGTGTAATATTGTGTAATGTGTATCAGCATTATCAGAACATCAACCTAATGTGTAATGTGTATCAGGATTGTCAGTACATCAACCTAATGTGTATCAGCATTGTCAGTACATCAATCTCATGTGTAATATATATCAGCATTTTTAGTACATCAATCTAATGTGTAATATTGTGCAATGTGTAACAGCATTATCAGTAAATGTACCTGATATGTAATGCTGTGTAATGTATATCAGCATTATCAGTACATTAACCAGATGTGTAATGTGTAATGTTGTGTAATGTGTATCTGCATTATCAGTAAATGTACCTGATCTGTAAGTTTGAACACCATTACCATCCAGTCTGTAGTGATGAACATTAATGATATTTACTTATCCTCAAACCTCCTATTCAACCCCTATGTTTGAAGAGTAGCAACTGTAATGTTCTGTGACAAAAATATTATAAAACAGTAAATTATGAGCTTATGGAAATTGGAGGTGATGCTGAATTTGAATAAAGGCTCGTGATTTTTCTAAAGTCATCAGCCCTGGTTCTGTGTATAAAAGTAATTTTTCTTAATGCACTGCTGCCTTAAATGATTTTATCTGTGAAAATTGTATAATCCAAAATATAACAAAATGTGAATATAATGCTGAGATATATATATATATATATATATATATATATATATATATATATATATATATATATATATATATATATATATATATATATTTCATTTGTCAAAAATCAAATGCATATATATTGCAGCTGCACTTGGATATGCCAGCCTTACAGCAAACCATGAGACAACCATGAAATGTCTGAGCTAAATTTAACTTTTCATTCCATTCTTCACTATTGCAGATAATTTGGATACAATGGGGAATCGTTCTCCATTTTAGGCAATACAGTGAGTGTAAGTTCCAATGCAAAATCAAGTCTGACCTTCTGCATGTAGGGTACATTTTTGATAAAGTGGATCCAGCATGTAGTAGTCCTTCACCATTAGTTGTACTGGCATCATTGAACCCAGACTCAATTACAGGGATTAAAGAAGGATCTGACCATTTACCCTGACATATGGTTACACACACACACACACATACACACATCAGATGTCTGTCCAGGTATGACAAAATCACATGGAAGAACCAGCTTTCCCTATATTTATTGCCTGCCTGTTTATTTATGGATGAGAGCATTGTGTCATCATTAGCACAGATTATATTTTATCTCAAAATTGAAGACCAGGATCAATATTATTCACAAATTAAGAGTGAAATGAAGTTATGGCTAAGCAATAGCCCTACTCCAATCCAACAATGGAGAGGGCAGAGTTCAGTTTTAAGGCTGTATTGCTGGCTTTAAAATACCCTTTAAAATACCTCAAAAGCCAGCAATACATCAACAGCAGCCTTAAAACTGAACTCTGCCATTACCATTGTACAACTAGATCATCTGTCAACATCAACAATAAGGAGGAGTCTCTTTTCCAACTGATTTCCCAGTCAGCAATATTGAAGGAGATTAATGAGGAACGCTAAGATATGTTTTCCAAAAGCCTGAAAGCAGCTGCAATAACATTGTAGGCAGCTCAGAAATTTCACTTTAACTAGCTGCTTCACCTTTATCCTCACTTAGGAACCTGCAGTCCCTGCCACAATGAAAGGATGACAGACAAGCCTGGCAAAAGTGACTCTAAAGGGTGATTCACATCTCAAAAGAAAGACACTGGCAGTTGAAACATATTTTCATAAAATGGATAGGTGGCTTAAGTCATTTCGGAGGGTCTTTGTACTTCATCTATCCAATGCACTCCTCATTCTGTTTCTCTCCTAATGAATTTTTGTGCCATCCGTTCAGGAAAAGGACAAAATTCTTCAGCAGGAAACAGTCACTCACTGATAAACTGTCAGTGATAATTGCATGAAAGCAATAATTTTCAGGGCTCTATAAAAAGCCGTTCATTATCAATATGGCCAGTGTCAAGTTTGGGCAGATTAATGATAAGAGTCACCTTGTTGAATTCACTCTTTCTGCCAAAGTTCTGGGTCCTTGATGGTGAGGTCTATTAAACTCTCCATCCAAAAGGATGAACATGTAATTAGTCTCAATTTCACTGATGCCTATCTTCATGCCCCTCTTCAACTGGCATCATGTAAGTTATTTTGCTTTGCTTACCATGACAAATTTTTAAATTTCGCGTCTGTCCCTTCAGTCTAAATATCAGCCCTTGGGTTTTCACCAAATTTACGTTTATGCATTGTTTTATCACTCAGTCTTGGCCAACAGCCTCTTTGGCAAAGGAGTTGTATCTGACAATAGAGTCCAAAAACATTGCAAACTGTATTCTCTTCAAGAGCAGAAACAATTTTCTACAATTTTAAATCATCCCCATTTTCTAATGAGGTAAAATTTCTCTGTGAACACTTAACATAAGACAGTAAAATGTGACCTGTATGTCATCAAGCTTTATATTTCTGGCTTGAACAGTGATTGAGACTCAACCAAATGAAATAACATATTTTGTATTCTAAAATTTATTTACTACAGGATAAGTTTTACAAGGGGAATAACTCTGTAACCCAAATTAGTGATTCTCAATAGTCAATTTCATGGATTACTTACCTTACTCAAGAGAGAGAGAGAGAGAGAGAGAGAGAGAGAGAGAGAGAGAGAGAGAGAGAGAGAGAGAGAGAGAGAGAGAGAGAGAGAGAGAGAGAGAGAGAGAGAGAGAACATGACTGTTTGGGGTTTTTTTTAGGTTTAATGCCATTTTTGGCAGCTAGTATATTTGATGGGGGAAGAACATGGGAATGCCCCAGGAAAAACCATGGACATATGGGAAACTACTGGCTGGCTTTCTTACATACCTCCAGTTGCCTGATGTGACACTCAAACTCATGTTGACAGAGGTGAGATTTCAGTGATTTCTAAAGGTACTTGGAGACAGAAGGCACCAGAGAAAGTGAGTGGGAGATAGAAGATATTTTTACAGCAATAAAATTATTAAAAATGCATATGATTTAAAAACTATTAAAAACTTCATTAAAATATGCTGATCTTGCTCAAACTAAAACTTATTGCTTGTCTTTCAGATTTTAATCTACCTCTAGAATGGTCCAATGTTCAGCTAATGTGACATAAGATCACCTCATGAATATGTATGGATCACACTCAATGTTAAACACATGTAACATCTAAACCTATATTGAAGTTTTATCAAAAATAAAAATTTGGTGTTCCCAAGTGGCCACAAACTCAGCCAATCAGATGCAAGATCACCTAATTAATATGTGTGGATTACATTCATTATTGAACATGTCCAATATTATAATGATATAACACCAAATGCCAAATAACCTTATGGATGCATGGATCTTGTCCCTTACTGAACTTGTCAGAGATTGTGATGATATGCACATATTCCAACTTTGTTCATAATCTTGAACTATCTGAGATTTTGATGAAGTAAATAATTTCATGTTTAATCTAAATTGGATCCGAAACACACACTTGAGAGTGGTAAAAAGCTCAACTAATCAGACACAATATCATCTCATTAATCTGTGTTTATCACTGAATTTATACATCCAGGATATTGATTGCAAAGCATACATTCCAAGTCTGATCAAAATCAAATCAGAATATAGACTCTAGAAAGTGACAATTTCAGAAAATTAGTTGCAGGATCATATGCATTGACATTATTCATCTTTGTTGTTAATGGAGACATTGAAAATATGAAACTAAATTCAATGAAATATGTGACCTTCAAAGAGTTAGCAAACAATATTTAAAGATGGATGATGGACACACATTAACAGCTCACTTGACCTTTACATACTTGTGAGCAAAAAATGGGTGGGACTGAAAATTCTTAAATAAATGCAAATCAATTTTTTTACTTTTAACTTTTTAGTTAGTCAATAACCATGGAAAAATAGTCATGAAGACTGCATGTCAATAGTCCATTTAATTAAAATGTCCATGAAACAATAATGAATGTCAATAGCTGGAAATTTTCAAATATTTTACCAGGGTCTTAGAAGTCGTATTAGAAGCCTGATTGCAAGATTTCAAATTCCTGACCATGGTCTATGTCAAGAAAGCATGCATGTAAGATTTCAAATACTGGGTCTATTTTAGGAAGTCTGATTGTGGGATTTCAAATACTTTACCAGGGTCTAATCAAGGATGCTTGATTGTGGGATTTCAAATACTTTACCAAAGTCTAATCAAGGATGCCTGATTGTGGGATTTCAAATACTTTACCAGGGTCTATTCTAGGAAGTATGAAAATGCAGAAAAATTAAATGAATGGATGAAAATAGTTCAACACATTTTCCAGGGTTTCCAAACAATTTGAAATGAAAATCACCATGCTTTTTCTAGGATGAAACTGGTTTCTTCAAGGTTCATTAATGACCCTTTCTGAATTGATTCAACATTTTGACACTAAAAATTAATATTTTTTTTTATCAAAAGCTGTTTCTGTTTTGAGACACTGATCTCATTCTCCACCATAATATCTAAATCAGACACATGACCTTTTACCAAACCACAGGAGATACACTGAAAACAAGTGCAACTGAAATTTATATAAATTTGCTTGTAACATCTTTAAATTTACAGAATAAAACTGTTAACTTGATTCTAATCAACTTCATTATGTTGATATGAAAACATTTGTTTCTTAAAGAAAAGTTTTTTAAAGTCCTTTCAATGATACACATGTTGTATACAAAGATCAGATTTGTTTAAAAAAAAATCCACTTGTCTGTTTGGTGATTAAACATCTCCTTTCAATGTATACTATGTACTGTACATTTAATGCAATCATTGTTAAACTGCACAAAGAACATGGGATTCCTAATTGAAAACAGCCAGCAGATAGTACTTTTCTATGTATTTAGCAAGGTCTGACAATAAAATTCACCATGCTAACTTTATGTATTCAAACAGGAACTAAGGAAGATTAGTTCTGTTTATTTATCTCTCAAAATTAGTGAGACCACATGTCAAAGCCATGATGATAGTCAATGAGATATACCTATTATGTAAGAAAATATACACAGAGATATTGAGTTTCCTACTGGATAACCTGTGTTTCCTACTGGATAACCTGTTTACCTGACCAATCTGATTGCTTGAGTGCCATATTATGTTTGATGGAAGTACATAAATGACCCAATCAACCAATTTATATCAATTGTCTGAAGAGTTTCTGTAAAGTCCAAAGAATCTGGCTACAATTAACTTGTGATTAGATCAATTAAGACCTGATTATTTGGTCTGAATTCAAGTAGCAGCTGAAAATAACCAGCTTTGATCAACAACTGCAAATTTAAATAGACATTCCTTGTTAAAAGCAAACCTATTCATTCTCTTTACTTTTAGACCGATTTCCCAGAAGAGTGGGAACATTGATTATCAAGTAATAATTTTCTATGTTTCTTAAATTCTTCCTATATTTAGCAAATTAACATGGAAGGGAGAATTTTCACCCCAAATTTTCAGATCTAGAATAGAATCTCTACACTCACTGTAAATAATATCCATATAAAACACTGTTACCATCCAAACACTAACCTTATTGAGGAGTAATAGTGTCTCAAATGCAGATCTGCTTTGATATTTTGGACTTAACTGGAAACCATTGATGTCCACCAGGAATAGCAGAAGCTTGGTTCGTTCCACATGTTTAAGAAATTTGTGACCCATGCCAAAATTTACATGAGCCCCTTCAATCAACCCAGGTAAATCTGCCACAGTGATCTGAAGAAAAAAAATGTGTTCAGTGATAAATACCACACAATGGCAATAATAATAATAATAACAATAACAACAACATCAATTATGTAAGAAAAGTGGATTACACTGGATTTGTAATAATAAACTCCAATAGAATTTATTGTGAAGAAAAATTGCTATAATTCTCAAAAAGATTAAAAATTTGTATAAAATTAATGTAACTGTCTGGAAATCTGATCATGACAATGAAAAAGTGTGTATAAAATTTTATGACTCTAAGTTTAGTGATTTTTGGGAAATGATTCTAAAGCTAATTTACAATGGAAGAATGTTTACGCAGCTAAAGTGACATACAGAATTATGATGAAATGGTAGGGCATTTTTACAGTTCTATTGACAAAGACTTATGGATGGCTGTTTATGCAGTTCTAATGATTCACCGACATATGGAAGGATGTTTATGCATGTCTAATGATTTACTAACATATGGAAGGATGTTTATGCAGGTCTAATGACTTACTGACATATGGAAGGATGTGCAGCTTCAATGACATATAGACTTATGAACATACGGAAGAATGCATGTCTGACAGACAAACAAACTTATTGATGTATGAAAGAATGCATGTGTGGTATGGAAGAATTTATGTGTGGTATGGAATGATGTATGTGTGGTTCTACTGCCATGCAAACTTACCTACAAATGGAAATTTGCATGTATGGTTCCGTTGACATAAAACTTGCTATACATCATGCCTGATTCTACTGACGTAAAAACTTACAGATGTGTGGAAGGATAATATTAAAACAATACAGCTTTTTCTGATATAAGCATAGGCAACATAAATATATGAGACAAAATGGGCATAAAGAATTCAACACTAAATCATGAAAATAAACTTATGAAAAGTACACCCTTGTGTTGTAGTGCTCCCTTGAGTTTTGCACCCCAATTATTAGCCACCCTCTCATTCAGCCACTGAAGTCTGGTGTTTGTATTGTTCTGTAAATTTTTAGTGAGCCTTAATTTTCCTTGCCCCTCAAATTTCCACCCACTTTCCGCTTGCATTCAAACCTGGTTATCTCGATTACATCAGTGGTGTAAAAATAATCGTTGCCATAACCGGGTTATGAGATATCCGGTTCATAAAAACCAGTAACATAATTTTTAAGCTGTCCTCGACCATTACACCCATTTCTTGCTCTTGTGTTCTCCTGAAATGCCCTTGCACTTTCAACTTATATGAATATCAGAGTTCTTAAAAAAATGCTATTGGTAATAAGCACTTTGTTGTATTCCTCCATGATGCATTCATAACTCGGAAAAGATTCGTAGTATGTAAATTTCATACAACAATCTACAGAATGCAGCATCTCAAATGTGAACTGTGCCAGGATGTACCCGTACTGAATCTGACATGGAAAAACAAAAACAAAGAATTGTAATGTTGATATATCCGCTTCTAGAAAAGTGATTCTTGGTCTTAATGCAATAATGCAGAATTGAGTAGAAAATAAATCTACTTCACCTGTCGATAATCTCTGTACATCATTGTCCCAACCTGTGGCTGAATTGTGGTAACTGTTGGAAAAAAATTAAAGAAGTTAAATTCAAGGAAAAACATACAATGATAATCTCTATAGTAAAGGAAGGTGTCACACACACACACACACACACACACACACACACAAACACTTCTACCTTTATATATTAAGATGTCATACAAACCAAAACAGATCTCTATAGTAAAGGAAGGTGTCATACAGCAAAAAGTATTGTTATATGAAGGCTCATGTAAATTAACAAAAAAAAAGAGTGAAGCCAACAAGATTTGTAAATTTTAACAAAATAATTTATCTCCATACAAAAACAATATAAAAATTGGAAATAGGACTTTTGGTTATTGAATATAATCCAAAATTTAATCCTAAGATATATTGAAAAATACAAGTCCTATCACTAAACAGTTCTAATAGAATCCGGGTTTGAATCTCGATGAAATTCCAATATGGTGGCCATGACATCAGATAATGTCTGTACTGATGGCAACAGATCCTTGATTGAATCAAAGTTTATGTTTCCGTAAAGAACTCCTGAACAAATTTCCAATGGATTTCATTCTCCCAGAACTTTTATAAATATAAAGCACTTTTTTAGTTTTCTAGAGAATAAATTATTAAATTCCTAAAAAAGAGATGAACTTCTAAACAATCTGACATCAATAGAAACACCTTGTTCCCTCAAGGTGTTAAGAATAACTGGAAAATTCTCAGGATGGGTATTAAACCCAACTAAAACATCATTCCTTTTCCCACATGATGGTCACATGGTATCCTAATACATGAATGATCAATAAAAAAATGAAATTTGTTACAAAGCAAGAATAGCCCTATCTAAGAACCTAATTTTCACACTGCAAATACATAAAAAAAGAAAGGCTGTTTATAATCCAGTTATCATGTGGGTCAAAATGACCTGGGCAATAGCCAATAGTCTTCACTTGATGTTTACAAAATCTATGAACCAAGTTGAGCTAAATATTGTGCTAATGTAATAAGTTTTACATTCTATACAAACAGAATTTATTTGAAAAAATACAATATAATAAAATGTAAAGAAACAAAAATAAAATAAGAAAGAATTTTAGAACTAACACAAGCAATTTAATTACATATATGAAACAGTATCTCTAAGAAGGTGTCACACATCAGAAAGTTTACTTCAAATAGAGGAAAGTGTCATGCACCAAAAAGTATCTAAGTCTCTAGTGAAGTAAGATGTCCATACCAAAAAAAATACCTAAAGTAATGGAATATATCACACACCAAAACATATACCTACAGTCAAGGAAGGTGTCAAACACACCAAAAACTATGAATCTATTGTAAAGGAAGGTGTCACCCCCAAAAAGTACACCTACAGTAAAGGAAGGTGTCATACACACCAAAAGGTATTTCTGAAGCAAGGATAGTGTCACAAATACCATTAAAAAGCAACTCTGTAGTAAATAAAGGTGCCATGAATATTATAAAAGCATTGAGCTAAATCAAATTTCATGATTATTGTGTAAGAAAAGTGACCTAATTGCAACATTACACTGACAGATGGAAGTGAAGACAATGGTATTACTAAAAGTGTGATAAAAATTTAAAAATAATCCAAAAATTTAAAGTTAAAATTTAAAATTTAAAGATAATCCAGTGGCTCTTTTACTCCTTGCAGTCAGCTAACTCCTTGAAGATTTAAAAATGGATTTTTTAAATATTATCCAGTGTTTCTTTTAGTCTCTGCAAGAAGGTGATGCCTGATAGGATGTGGAAGTGTACTCTCCCATCTGCTGGGGTGATCTAGTCACTCCCATTCTTTGACTGATTTTGTTATCTTTGTATCTCATCAAAGGGAAATGGTCTTGTTGATTCAATTTTTTGAACAGATACACTGCGTCTTGTCTGTGAGAAGTTTATATACCTCTATGCCACTGGTGCAGCAACATTTTCAGTCATGTGACAATTACCTTCTTTCAGTTTAAATTTAACAGGAAATTAAGGTGACTCTCTGGTTACCTATCTAACAGATCCCAAATCCACCAAGAGCCCATTGAGTCTCTACCAAAGTGTATCAGCGCTTCTATCCAGCTTCTCAGAGATGTGAACATTAACAAATGAGAAAACTAGACAGTCCAAATTTAGCATAAAAAAGTCCAGCATCGGGAAAACTAGACAGTCCAAATTTAGCATAAAAAAGTCCAGCATCTAGAAAACTAGACAGTCCAAATTTAGCACAAAAAAGTCTAGCATCTAGAAAACTAGACAGTTCAAATTTAGCATAAAAAAGTCCAGCATCTAGAAAACTACACAGTCCAAATTTAGCATAAAAAGTCCAGCATCTGCTGGCTACCTAACCACTCGATCCCTTTACATCAAGAAATTGGGAAACTGCTGCTATCAAGGTTTCTAAAAATGCAAAACTTGGTGGACTATTTTCATGAGTATTGCCATAAAGGCAATTAACCAAACTGAACACATTATAAACTGTGTTTAGTATCGGATAATAGAAAACATCCAATCTGATCCAAAATTTTCTATTAGCACTATTAATTGGAAAGATAGAGAACTTTATTAGATACACCAATTTCATACTCTATACCCAGTAGGGATCAACATCTCTGTTTGAATGGAGTCCAGGCATTTCTAACTTAATCTCTGTTACTCTTTGCAGTCACCTCACCCCATGATGATTTAAAAATGGAAATTTTAAAGATTATTCAGTGTCTATTATTGGATAGTCTTGTCAATATGATGCAACTGAAAGCAAGTGAAGTTGAACAGGGGGTGTAACTCTGCAGAACAAGACTGAAAATCAAACTTGAAATATATCTTCTTCATACCAATTATGTTTTCAATCCATTTAGTCCTTCAAAGAGTACTGAGTGGAAATTAAATCTGTGATGTGATAGATTGTAATGAACAGACATTGGTAACAATCAATCTGATCATCCTCATCCCTCTTCCAATGTGACTCAAATAACTTCAATTCTGTGAAGAAGGCTTGAAGGCAATCATAGTAATGAATCCCAAATTTAGGAGTTTTTGTCCCAATTAACATCAGGTTAGATTTACAAAAAATTCTTATAAGTAACAGGTGTTCAAATAAAACCCAATGTTTCTGACATCAATGAAATATCTGCATTTTGAATTTTTATCTTATCTCTGCCATGTTTAAATGAAGAAACTGAATAAATCATTTGGATTCAACAGCTCTGAACTATTAGTTATGTTGCTATTCGAGATGACATGTCATCAAGTCTCTTTGACATCGGTGAAATTATGACATGGCAATAACCTGAGCATTTGAAAAGGGACAATATTTATAACCTAGGTCTTTTCCTAGAATGTAACAGAAAAGGCTGAGGATGTCCCAAGTAAGGTAACACAATATGTCCCATGAGGATGTTCCAAGTAGGATAACATGTCACATAAGGATATTCAAAATGATTTAAAACTATATCTCAAATGGGGATATTCCATGTGGGGTAACAATAACAATATGTTCCATGTGGATGTTCCAAGTGGGGTAATGAAGAAGTCTTTTGATGGGATAACTTTATGTTTCATTAGGATGTTCCAAATGGAATAACACTATGTTTTCTTAGGATGTTCCAAATGTGATAACACTATACGTTTTCTTAGGATATTCCAAATGGGATAACACTAAGTCTCATGCAGATATTCCAATTGGGACAACACTGATGATGTTCTAAGTGGGGCAATAATATATATACTCTCCATATATATTGCTGTATGAAGGAAGGAAGAACAAGCAGAAGCACACTAAACATAACACTAAGCCTTCAGGTGATCCTGACAATCAGCCTGATTGCAATGTCCTCATTAATGTGTGAAATGCCACTGGAGTGTATACATAAAGCTGATGTAAATGCAAATCCAAAATATCATTGTGTCAACAAGTGTAACAGCTGACATCAATATAAACTTATAAAAATCGATAAATACAGATCATTCTTAGTAGGACATAAACATTTGTGTATATTTATAACAGCTTACATGGATACTCAGCAATTTTAGGTTGAGCCCTTGAGATTGCAGCTAGAAATGTAGATTTGCCAGCATTAGGAAATCTGAAAAAAGAAATAGTCATTACTGTAGAGTGACATTCATCTGTTACACACTGTTACATGCCTCTTTTTATACAGAAGAATTCATCAATATGTTTGAAACATACATCTTAATTGTCTGTAAAGATTGTGAAAAAAATGTCAGTTATACCTGATACAGAGGTGGCAGAAGCCTGTACATTAAGTCACACTTATTTCATTTGTGGAAATTTACCATTATATAAAGGTTGCCTGTTCATACAGGTTAGTTTTCTGCCAAGCTTTAAAGATATGTCTTAATGTATAAGAACAGAATAAAGACTAGTAATATTGCACAGTTATATCAGTATACTGTATAAATCAAAACAATAAATATATCTACATTTATAAGACATATTAACTAACCATATGCATGTAAATTCCATTTCATTTATTATATTCAACATTTCTGATAAAAGTCACAACCTTCAAGATTCTTATATACTTTCAAAAAGTACAAACTGTCTTAGAATAATGTATTTCTGTTCACAAATATTGGCTTTCAAGGTAAATGTTGCTGAATCTGGCAATTAATTTAGTGATACCTTGAAGAATTTGTATGAATAAAAACATTTTAGCTAAATATTTTATCCTATTATAATAAATCTGCTAAAAAAAATCAATTCCATAACAGAACTTGTATTTAAGTCAATAACTCTTTACATAACCCAACTTTATGTTGCAATTCAATTTCAATCTAATATGTATGATTGCTTCCTCATGGACATTTTACATTCAATAACTTTCATTACACTCTTCCCTGTCTTGAGAACAACAACAAACTTAACTAATCAGATGCTATATTACGTAAATAAAACTGAACAAATTATTCACAATAAATGTTTTTTTTTCATATCTTATTAATGACAAGCTTAAGTTTGAGAACAATTTACCAATTAATACAGTGCAACCTTTCTTTCAAAAACACAATTTCTTGGGACCCAAACATTTTTTTCCAGTTTTAAACAGTTTTCAGTTGACTAAGTTTCTCTGTTACTGTCAAACTGGTGTCCCCATATATATTCAAAATGCTTCTTCAAAACATCAACAGCCAGTAAATCTTGGCAATAGATATGTGATGACTAGGAATTGGTCACACACACACACACACACACACACACACACACACACACACACACACACACACACACACACACACACATACACATAATGTTTCTTTATGCTGTTTTAAGCTGTTTTGAAGAACCCCACATACTGTAATTAGATCTTTTTTATGAAGTTCATTTTAATGTAAAATACTATGAAAAATTCTTTCAGTTATCAGAGTATATGGTCCATCAAATTAAAGTTTTTTAAGATTTAAAGATGAAATATGCAGGACAAGAAATGAAATTCAATTTTAAGGAGAATTCAATTTAAAGAGGTTTTGATCCTCAGAGGTTTCACTGTATAAAGTGACTTTCTTGATCATGACTGTACAGTGATTCATTACCCAACGAGTCCAATATCAGCAATTAGCTTCAGGTCCAAGGTGACTGATCTGACCTCCCCCTTCTGTCCCAAGAAATTGTTGTAGGGGGAGCCACCATCCCCTCCCCTGGCCACAATGGCCCTCTGTCCCTCCTCATTCAGATCAGCTATAGGCAAAAGAAGATATATGACATAAGAAAGGTGGATACATGCAAGATACAGGTCCAACATGTTATTCACAGATTTTTTACATATGATTTATTAAAAACTTAGTAAGACAACCAAATTCTAAAAAAAACTATACTCATTCTATTACTTCATCATTGGCAACAAATTTGTAATACATTTCATGGTTGGTATAAACCATAACTTTAAATAACATTGTGTGTCATGTCAGCTTTGTTACAGGACATCAATAAATAATCTTGAGCATCATGTCAGCTGTCACAGGACATCAATAAATACCCAAGAGCATCACATCAGCTCTGTTAAAGGACATCAATAAATACTCTTGAGCATCATGTCAGCTCTGTCACAGGACATCAATAAATACTCTTTTGCATCATGTCAGATGTCACAGGACATCAATAAATACCCAAGAGCATCCTGTCAGCTCTGTTAAAGGACATCAATAAATACCCTTAAGCATCATGTCAACTCTGTCACAGGACATCAATAAATACCTTTAAGCATCATGTCAACTCTGGCACAGGACATAAAAAGATACCTTTGGGCATCATGTCAGGATTGTCAGAGGACATCAATAAATACCTTTGAGCATCATGTCCGGTCTGTCACATGACATCAATAAAAACCTTTACACATCATATCAGTTCTGTCAAAGGGCAATTATAAATGCCCTTCAGCATCATGTCAGGTCGGCCAAAGGACATCAATAAATAACCTTGAGCATTATGTCAGGTCTATCACAGGACATCAAAAATACCCCTACAAATCAAGTCAGCTCTGTCACAAAGATGTCAATATATACCCTTGAGCATTATATCAGATCTGTCGCAGGGATATAAGTAATCTTGAGCATCCCATCATCTGTCATGAGCCATCAGTACCTTTGAGCATCATGCCATCTGTCACAGGATATCAATAAATACCCTTAAGCATCATGTCATCTGTCACAGGACATCAATAAATACCCTTGAGCATCATGTCATCTTTGTCACAGGACATCAACAAATATCCTTGAGCATCATGTCAGCTCTCCTACTAGGACATTAATAAATACCCTTAACCATGATGCCAGCTCTGTTTAAACAGTCATCATTAAATTTAAGTACTGGTACAAAAAAAATTAGATCACATTCAGGAAAATACCTGCCACACCTAACAAGACCTTCTCAGTAATGCTGTCAATATTTTTCTGTAAGTGAAACCAATTTTCATGTAAAGTGTAACAAAATATCATCTACTTCTAAATTCAACCCTGAAAACATGCAGTTAAAAGTTGAGAGGTGAGATCTGATGCAGTTTAGAAGTGTGATTTGATGCTGAGACTGCAATATTGTGTTTAACTAACAAAATGAGTTAAGCACACTTAATCCTTGATTAGTACAGTTCTAAACCTAATGGCAGTTAAAGGCACTTGCTGGAAAACAGATTGCATCTTCTCTAGACTACACCTGTCTTCTCTACACTATCAATGGCACTCTAACACCTGTCTTCTCTACACTATCAATGGCACTCTAACACCTGTCTTCTCTACACTATCCATGGCACTCTAACACCTGTCTTCTCTACACTATCAATGGCACTCTAACACCTGTCTTCTCTACACTATCAATGGCACTCTAACACCTGTCTTCTCTACACTATCAATGGCACTCTAACACCTGTCTTCTCTACACTATCAATGGCACTCTAACACCTGTCTTCTCTACACTATCAATGGCACTCTAACACCTGTCTTCTCTATACTATCAATGGCACTCTAACACCTGTCTTCTCTATACTACAGCTCTTTCATAGCCTAAAGATAGCACTGTTGCACCTGTCTTCTATCTACTATATTTGCCACTCTAGCTCTTGTCTTCCCAGGAATACAGATCACAGATCACACTTTAGCACTTGGATTCTCCTATCTATAGATGGCACTCTTGCACTTGTCTTCGCAATACTACAGATGGCACTCTAGTACCTGTATTCTCTGAATTCAATGTCAATCTACCACCTGCCTTCACAGAGCAGCAAATGTCAATCTATCACCTGCTTTCATTGGACTGCAAAATGAAGGCTCAACCACCATGCTTTTTTCTGGTAAACCACTTAGCTGTTATTTAATTTTGACATTTGTCAGTACTGATGTTTAACACAAGAATTAACTGAGGTGATTTCCATGACAAACAGATCCATATGTCTTCCCCACTTTTAAATGCAAGACTTTAAAATCTCGGACATTACTGGTCACAATGGATACTTGCCTATGGTTCTTCCCTCATCTGTCTTGATGCACACCCCAACTGGCACAAGGATCTCTTTGTCAGCCCCATCTTCACCAAGAAGATACCTCTTCCTGAAATGTTTGTTTGTAAGTGCTTAAAGAAATTCTGTAATTAAACTAAAACAAATTTTGAATTCCACATAAAAGCTACATATATATGAACTATTATAACTTAAAGTTCACCTTAAGGGGAGAGACTGAAATTCTAAAACTTGGGTTGATCTACAGACTACCTCTAAAGATATCACAACGTTTCAAATATCTCCTTGAAATTCAAATTGTGGCATATTGCAAACTCTTATTAACAGACAGATGATGAAAGGTGGAAGGCATAACATTATGCACACCGACAATGAATGGTGGCATGCATTAGCATTATGCACACAGACAATGAATGCTGGCATGCATAACATTATGTGCACAGACATTTGTATGCTGGCATGCATTAGCATTATGCACACATACAATGAATGGTGGCATGCATAACATTATGCACACATACAATGAATGGTGGCATGCATAACATTATGTGCACAGACACTGTATGCTGGCATGCATTAGCATTATGCACACAGACAATATATGGTGGCATGCATTAGCATTATGAACACAGACAATGAATGGTGGCATGCACAACATTATGCACACATACAATGAATGGTGGCATGCATAACATCATGTGCACAGACACTGTATGCTGGCATGCATTAGCATTATGCACACAGACAATATATGGTGGCATGCTTTAGCATTATGCACACATACAATGAATGGTGGCATGCATAACATTATGCACACAGACACTGATGCATTAGCATTATGCACACATGCAATGAATGGTGGCATGCATAACATTATGCACACAGACACTGTATGGTGGCATGCATAACATTATGCACACAATGTATGGTGGCATGCATAACATTATGTACACAGACAATGTATGATGGCATGCATTAGCATTATGCACACAGACAATGAATGCCGGCATGCATAACATTATGCACACAGACAATGAATGCTGGCATGCATAGCATTATACACACAGACAATGTATGGTGGCATGCATAACATTATGCACACAGACAATGAATGCTGGCATGCATAACATTATGCACACAGACAATGTATGGTGACATGCATTAGCATTATGCACACAGACAATGAATGGTGGCATGCATTAGCATTATGCACACAGACAATGGTGGCATGCATTAGCATTATTCACACAGACAATGAATGCAGGCATGCATTAGCATTATGTGCACAGACACTATGCTGGCATGCATTAGCATTATGCACACAAACAATGAATGGTGACATGCATAACATTAGACAATGAATGGTGACATGCATTAGCATTATGCACACAGACAATGTATGGTGACATGCATTAGCATTATGCACACAGACAATGAATGGTGGCATGCATTAGCATTATGCACACAGACAATGTATGGTGGCATGCATTAGCATTATGAACACAGACAATGAATGGTGACATGCATTAGCATTATGAACACAGACAATGTATGGTGACATGCATTAGCATTAAGCACACAGACAATGAATGGTGACATGCATTAGCATTAAGCACACAGACAATGAATGGTGACATGCATTAACATTATGTACACAGACAATGAATGGTGGCATGCATTAGCATTATGCACACAGACAATGTATGGTGGCATGCATTAGCATTATGAACACAGACAATGTATGGTGGCATGCATTAGCATTATGCACACAGACAATGTATGGTGGCATGCATTAGCATTATGAACACAGACAATGTATGGTGACATGCATTAGCATTAAGCACACAGACAATGAATGGTGACATGCATTAGCATTATGCACACAGACAATGTATGGTGGCATGCATTAGCATTATGAACACAGACAATGAATGGTGACATGCATTAGCATTATGCACACAGACAATGTATGGTGGCATGCATTAGCATTATGCACACAGACAATGTATGGTGGCATGCATTAGCATTATGAACACAGACAATGAATGGTGACATGCATTAGCATTATGAACACAGACAATGTATGGTGACATGCATTAGCATTAAGCACACAGACAATGAATGGTGACATGCATTAGCATTAAGCACACAGACAATGAATGGTGACATGCATTAACATTATGTACACAGACAATGAATGGTGGCATGCATTAGCATTATGCACACAGACAATGTATGGTGGCATGCATTAGCATTATGAACACAGACAATGTATGGTGGCATGCATTAGCATTATGCACACAGACAATGTATGGTGGCATGCATTAGCATTATGAACACAGACAATGTATGGTGACATGCATTAGCATTAAGCACACAGACAATGAATGGTGACATGCATTAACATTATGTACACAGACAATGAATGGTGGCATGCATAACATTATGCACACAGACAATGTATGGTGGCATGCATTAGCATTATGCACACAGACAATGTATGGTGGCATGCATTAGCATTATGAACACAGACAATGAATGGTGACATGCATTAGCATTATGCACACAGACAATGAATGGTGGCATGCATAACATTATGCACACAGACAATGAATGGTGACATGCATTAGCATTATGCACACAGACAATGTATGGTGGCATGCAGTAGCATTATGAACACAGACAATGAATGGTGACATGCATTAACATTATGCACACAATGAATGCTGGCATGCATAACATTATGCACACAGACAATGAATGGTGGCATGCATAACATTATGCACACAGACAATGAATGGTGACATGCATTAGCATTATGCACACAGACAATGAATGGTGGCATGCATAACATTATGCACACAGACAATGTATGGTGGCATGCATAACATTATGCACACAGACAATGAATGGTGGCATGCATAACATTATGCACACAGACAATGAATGGTGGCATGCATAACATTATGCACACAGACAATGAATGGTGACATGCATTAACATTATGTACACAGACAATGAATGGTGGCATGCATAACATTATGCACACAATGTATGGTGGCATGCATTAGCATTATGCACACAGACAATGAATGGTGGCATGCATAACATTATGCACACAGACAATGAATGGTAACATGCATTAGCATTATGCACACAGACAATGAATGGTGGCATGCATAACATTATGCACACAGACAATGAATGGTAACATGCATTAGCATTATGCACACAGACAATGAATGGTAACATGCATTAGCATTATGCACACAGACAATGAATGGTGGCATGCATAACATTATGCACACAGACAATGTATGGTGGCATGCATAATATTATGTACTGTTATGTATATGTAACATAATTATTTGTGTTAGTTTTAATTTATATATATTTTAATTTTATTTCATTACATTTTATTTTTATGATTTTTTCACGGAATTTGATATGTTTCTCAAAAAATTAAGTTTGTTTTGAATGTAAAAGTATGATTCAAGAACTATTTTTAGTTCACTTTGATTTATAGATTTTGTAAACATCAAGTGGAAATGATTGGCTATTACCAAGGTTATGATTTGCTTGATTGATAGCTCTAATTTGCAAACAACATTTTTTTTATTGAATCTTATAGTAAAATTCATTAAGTCTTATGTGTCTAATGGCTGTGCACTTTTATTGCATTGTTTCATCTGGGTGACCATGTGGGCCACCTTGCAGTCTAAAATTTGGGTTTTAATACTTCTTCTCAGAGTTTTCTATTCAGTTGGATCTTTACACCTTGACAGTACAAGGTTTTTCTATACCTGATGCCAAATTGTTCTGAAATTCATCTAGTTGTTGGAATTTAATAATTCATTGTCTAGAAAACTACACAAATGCTTCATATTGTTGTTGTTCTGGGGCTTAATGCCAGTTTTCAACACATGATACATGGCAGCCAGTATAAATGGTGGAGGAAGAAACTGGGAAATCCGTGGAAAGAACCCATGAGAAGCTATTGGCAAGCTTTCTCACATATCCACATTCACCGAATCTTAGACTCAAACCCATGCAGACAGAGGTGAAACCTAATGTGTAATATTGTGCAATGTGCATCATCATTATCAGGAAATGTAACTGATTTATTAAGGTTGTGTAATGTGTATCAGCATTATTTGTAAACCTACCTGATGTGTAATGTTGTGTAATGTGTATCAGCCAAATCTTAGACTCGATCCCACACAGACAGAGGTGAGATGGCAGTGAATCATAACAGAGAGCACTTTAGACCACTCAGTCACTAGGGGCCCCTGCTTCATATTAATAAAAGTACTAGGAGAAAGATATTCAGCAGAAATTTTTCTGGAATTCTAAATGAAAACATAACCAGTGATTCATTTGAGGATCTGTTCACCAACAATACAATGGCCTCATCTGACATCATTGCCTCCATATTGGAATTTCATCAAGAACTGTTTAGTGATAGTACTTATATTTTTTCAATCCAAGGATAAAATTTTGGATTATATTCAAATTAAGTCCTATTTCCTATTTTTGTATTTTTTCTAAGGAAATAAATTATTTTGCTAAAACTTACACAGCTTGTTGGCTTCACTCTTTATTTTATTGCTTTTATATAAGCCTACATTTAACAATACACAAAGATGAATGGTGGCATACATAACATTACATGCACACAGATGACTGGTCACATGCATAACATTATGTGCACACAGATGATGCATGGTGGTATACATAACATTATGTGCACAGATGATGCATGGTGGTATACATAACATTATGTGCACACAGATGATGCATGGTGGTATACATAACATTATGTACACAGATGATGCATGGTGGTATACATAACATGTTCACAAAGATGAATGGTGGCATACATTACATTATGTGCACAGATGATGCATGGTGGTATACATAACATCATGTGCACACAGATGATGAATGGTGGTATACATAACATTATGTGCACAGATGATGAATGGTGGTATACATAACATTATGTACACAGATGATGCATGGTGGTATACATAACATTATGTGCACACAGATGATGAATGGTGGTATACATAACATTATGTGCACAGATGATGAATGGTGGTATACATAACATTATGTACACAGATGATGAATGGTGGTATACATAACATCATGTGCACACAGATGATGCATGGTGGTATACATAATATTATGTGCACACATATGATGCATGGTGGTATACATAACATTATGTACACAGATGATGCATGGTGGTATACATAACATTATGTGCACACAGATGATGCATGGTGGCATACATAACATTATGTGCACACAGATGAAAGGGGCATGCATAACATTATGTGCACACAGATGAATGGAGGCATACATAATATTATGTGCACACAGATGATGCATGGTGGTATACATAACATCATGTGCACACAGATGATGAATGGTGGTATACATAACATCATGTGCACACAGATGATGAATGGTGGTATACATAACATCATGTGCACACAGATGATGCATGGTGGTATATATAACATCATGTGCACACAGATGATGCATGGTGGTATACATAATATTATGTGCACACAGATGATGCATGGTGGTATACATAACATTATGTACACAGATGATGCATGGTGGTATACATAACATTATGTGCACACAGATGATGCATGGTGGCATACATAACATTATGTGCACACAGATGAAAGGGGCATGCATAACATTATGTGCACACAGATGAATGGAGGCATACATAATATTATGTGCACACAGATGATGCATGGTGGTATACATAATATCATGTGCACACAGATGATGAATGGTGGTATACATAACATCATGTGCACACAGATGATGCATGGTGGTATACATAACATCATGTGCACACAGATGATGCATGGTGGTATATATAACATCATGTGCACACAGATGATGCATGGTGGTATACATAATATTATGTGCACACAGATGATGCATGGTGGGATACATAACATTATGTGCACAGATGATGCATGGTGGTATACATAACATTATGTGCACACAGATGATGAATGGTGGTATACATAACATTATGTACACAGATGATGCATGGTGGTATACATAACATTATGTGCACAGATGATGCATGGTGGTATACATAACATCATGTGCACACAGATGATGAATGGTGGTATATATAACATCATGTGCACACAGATGATGCATGGTGGTATACATAATATTATGTGCACACAGATGATGCATGGTGGTATACATAACATTATGTGCACAGATGATGCATGGTGGTATACATAACATTATGTGCACACAGATGATGCATGGTGGTATACATAACATTATGTACACAGATGATGCATGGTGGTATACATAACATGTTCACAAAGATGAATGGTGGCATACATAACATCATGTGCACACAGATGATGCATGGTGGTATACATAACATCATGTGCATAGATGATGCATGGTGGTATACATAATATTATGTGCACACAGATGATGCATGGTGGTATACATAACATTATGTGCACACAGATGATGCATGGTGGTATACATAACATTATATGCACAGATGATGCATGGTGGTATACATAACATTATGTGCACACATATGATGCATGGTGGTATACATAACATTATGTGCACACAGATGATGAATGGTGGTATACATAACATTATGTGCACACAGATGATGCATGGTGGTATACATAATATGTGCACACAGATGATGAATGGTGGTATACATAACATTATGTACACAGATGATGCATGGTGGTATATATAATATTATGTGCACAGATGATGCATGGTGGTATATATAACATCATGTGCACACAGATGATGCATGGTGGTATACATAATATTATGTGCACACAGATGATGCATGGTGGTATACATAACATTATGTGCACAGATGATGCATGGTGGTATACATAACATCATGTGCACACAGATGATGCATGGTGGTATACATAATATTATGTGCACAGATGATGCATGGTGGTATACATAACATCATGTGCACACAGATGATGCATGGTGGTATACATAATATTATGTGCACACAGATGATGCATGGTGGTATACATAACATTATGTACACACAGATGATGCATGGTGGTATACATAATATTATGTGCACAGATGATGCATGGTGGTATACATAACATCATGTGCACACAGATGATGCATGGTGGTATACATAATATTATGTGCACACAGATGATGCATGGTGGTATACATAACATTATGTACACACAGATGATGCATGGTGGTATACATAATATTATGTGCACACAGATGATGCATGGTGGTATACATAACATTATGTACACACAGATGATGCATGGTGGTATACATAACATTATGTGCACAGATGATGCATGGTGATATACATAACATTATGTGCACACAGATGAATGGTGGCATACATAACATTATGTGCACACAGATGAATGGTGGCATGCATAACATTATGTGCACACAGATGAATGGTGGCATACATAACATTATGTGCATACAGATGAATGGTGGCATACATAACATTATGTGCACACAGATGAATGGTGGCATACATAACATTATGTGCATACAGATGAATGGTGGCATACATAACATTATGTGCACACAGATGAATGGTGGCATGCATAGCATTATGTGCATACAGATGATACATGGTGGGCTATATAAGATTATGTGCACACAGATGAATGATGGCATACAAAACATGTGCACACAGATGATGAGCAATATCTGATACTGCCTGCATTTCAGGTAAAAATTCTTTTTATACAACAATCAGACATTGTTTGCCCAATTTCTTATCCACCATATAAAATCTATTATTGATGGAAACCACAGCCATTTGCTCTTTCCATAAACTGTATTGTATAATTTTACAGTATTTAAATAGCTATATTAAATAGGACATTTTTACCTTCATACTTTTCCTATGGAACAACAAGGAATTCTGAGCAAGAAATAGGAGACTTATCTCACATGTAAAAACAAGGAATTCCAAATATGAAATAGGATGCTGTTATCTCCATACCTATCCCATGTAATAACAAGGAATTTTAAATAAGAAACAAAACACTATCTCCAAACCTTTTCTACAAAGAGTTCTGAGTAAGAAATCGCAAGAAAAATGGAAGATATTTGTCCTTCCAAAACCAAGACATTTGGATAAAAGGAGTGTAAAGTTTTTTTTTTTACTGCATAAAGAAGTCATTTGCTATAGTAATTGCTTTGGGTCCTCCAAATATTTTACATCAACTGATCCTGAAAAGCAGTTCTTTAAAAGTAGAATTGATTTAGGGTCCATATGAAATTTTACGTCAACTGATCCTGAAAAGCAGTCCTTTAAAAGTAGAACTGAGTTTGGGTCCATATGATATTTGATGCTTACAAGCGATATAACAATGTTCTTTATCATGATCATTGCAGGGTCCATAAGATACACATTTTATGGCAACAGGCTATATAAAACAGCTCTTTACTGTGATATCTGCTTCAGGGTCCATCTAAATCATATATCAAATCAATGCGCCCAAAAAAGGAGTCCTTAAAAATGACTGCTTTAGAGTACACATCAGAATAAAGTTCATATAAACTGACCATACAGAGAAGTCTTTGTATGATAAAAAGATATTTAGTACATCTGGGGAACTTGTAACAAAATGACAATGTCAATTTAAACCTAACAACATGGATAAATTTCTTTTTATTAACAATACCATTACCTTCATTTCTTATGTTTTTTTTTTTCTTAATAGGCAAAAGCTCTTTGAGACTGAATAGGCAAACTCTGTACCTGATGTTCTGAGGTAAGTCAGGGCTGGGCTGGTTCTGGGTAATTTTTTGTGTGTACATTTTTTATGGTGGTGTGTCCATCTTTCTTAATGACTGCATATGATTTTGTTACTGTGAAAAGCAAGACATGCCAAACCTACTAAGCCAGTTTTGGAAAAGACAATATATAACCAACCAGTAGACTACACCATTACAGGCCAATCACAAAGCTATGTGAATGAAAAAAAACAAACCAGCATACAAACGTGCAATGGCAGTCAGGTCAATCCAATATTACAAATGATAAGCAAGTTGGTAATTATCCAAGATTATCTTAATTACATATACAAGAAGTAGTATGAAAAAGTGTAATTCAAGTAGATGGGTCTAAAATTTGCTGACAAAGTTTATTTAACAGATTTTTTTTTAAAGTATAAAACAAAATCAAATTGGCACCACTTCATAGCAGACTGGTAGGTTCAAAAGCACTGTGGGTTGAAATGATAGCATATCAGGACTGTGATGGTAAATGGCCTTAAGGTGAACATTGGGATTGGCACTATTTCTCTTTATAACTATCTCACAAGTCTTTAGGAATAATATGGTGGCCATACTGTATAACTCATTAGCACCATTTTCATTTATGACCAACTGCAACAAGGAATGACACTGTGTATAAGTTTTAATGACATTCCTCCATGTATAGTATATATATATATATATATATATATATATATATATATATATATATATATATATATATATATATATATATATATATATATATATATATATATATATTTGTGTATAAGGTAAATAATTTAAGAGTAAATACAAGCCCAGAAGAAAGATGAGGTGGTGGGTCAGCTTAATCATGGACCAAGGTCAAAACCTGAACATTTTTGTTGACTACTGTAATGACTATAAATACTAAGACACAGAAAATTTATTTCTTATTTTATTTATTAAAATTTATTTTTTATTTTCTTCTGTGTCCCAAGACTTATATGCACATGTTAAAAAAAATGTCAGAAATCCAACACTTACAAAACTGTTACAAACCACCATGATTATTTTGCATGTGCATAATTTTTTATTGCTCCAACATGTAATTATGACTTCATAATTTCATGGGTCGAATTTACCCAAAAGAGTACTTGCAAATCGTGCTTAGTGTCACTTAACTCCTTGTTTATTCCAAAAAATATCTGATGCAGATTTTGTTTCATTCATTGTTTCCACCAAATCACATTCCTCTAGATCATAGTTCAGCTATACATACATAGCTGTTTCATTTTAGTTAATCCAGACACTTAGGAGTTACTCGTTTTCAATGAAATAAGTGTTCCTAAAATAGAGTCATTACGAAAAGGTACAGATATTTGATGATTCAAGGTACCTGATCTACATATATTTACATAACTGTTTATTAAATAATGATAATAACAATGGCTACAATTTTAAATATTGATCAACTAAGATCATCATTGATCTATTTATGTTTTGTGTTCTGGTTGAACAAAAGAATAATCTTCCACACACTTAGAAAGGTGGTTGTTTGGCATCTAGTTAAGTATTTACAATTTCAAGGTGGGGCCCCGAGTGGTCTAAAGCGCTAACTGTTACGGATTACTGCCATCTCACCTCTGTCTGTGTGAGTTTGAGTCCAGACTCAGCTAACAAGGGTATGTGAAAAAGCCTGCCAGTAGTTTCTCGTGGGTCGGTGGTTCTTCCCTGAGTTTTCCAGGGTTCTTTCTCGACCATTAATACTGGCTGCCATGCATAGCCTATCTTGTGCTGAAAAATTGCATTAAAACCCTACAACAACTTCAAGGCAAATATGCTGTATTACCTGTCTGTATATCTGGCCATCATGATACTTTGGAATATGATTTAGGGTATATTGAAGAGAAGGGGGACAGTGGATGTGTACAATGGTTAACAAATCTGATATCACCCTGAAAAGTGGGGCTAGGTGGATGGGGGTGGGTAATGTTTCTAATAAGACTTCAAACAATTTTTAAATATTGTACTGCAGGTCTGAAAGCTACCTGGCTCCATCAACAATGGCATACAGCTAAATCTGTCTTAAAGATCACCTGCATTAAGCAATCACCTGCCTTATACAGCCAGTTTTCAAAGTCTTAGAAAAAAAATATGAAAGAAATGAACCTGTATTAAGCAACAAACTTCTTTCAAAGACCACTTTTCTAACTTCCAAAAGGTGTCTGCTTAAGACATGTTTTATTGTATGCAGCAGGTTTGGATAACATCTCCAGGTCCCACTCCTGTCCCTTGGTCAACTCTTAGAAATTGCTTAGAACCCACTCTATGCACCACACAGGTTTGCTGGATATAAATGAAACCAGACATACCTTAGATAACATACCCTGGGTCAAACCTCCTTGGGTGGAAGTCTTATAAGACATAAAGGAACAAGTATGCAATGTTACAACCTTAGTCTTTGATCCAGGCTGTAAAATTAGTGGAATAGCTGAGAAATGAAGGGATATGATTGATCAAATTCTAGTGTTTTTGTATTTGTCACAGTGACTGATCATTATATTAGTATATTTTATTTATGCTCCACATCTGTTTTGAAGTTATGGTTGGAAAAATATTTTAACCATTAAAAAAGAGAGCTGTATGAAATAATATAAAAACTTTAAAATATATTTATGCAGAGACTTCTTTACATAAAACAAAATTTGAAAATTAAATACAGTAAATACACCAAAATTGTCATGTATAGCAAAACTATCATGTATTATAGCTACTTCAGTTGAAATGGGAAGATGCTGGGTCAAACTCCAAACAAATTTGGCCACCATGTCAAAACCCAGGAGAGATTCCATTCTGAAATAATGTGAGCATGCATGGACCGGATATGTCAAA
Organism: Potamilus streckersoni; assembly: GCA_016746295.1. Taxonomy (NCBI): domain Eukaryota; kingdom Metazoa; phylum Mollusca; class Bivalvia; order Unionida; family Unionidae; genus Potamilus; species Potamilus streckersoni. Next base: position 4,427,688 of record JAEAOA010000745.1, on the reverse strand, counting down.
ATTTTAACGCAAGTTGGAAAATTCCTCGCTGCAACATAATCATCTCTTCCATGAAGCCTAAACATGTCTAAGATCATTAAACACTACCCAATGATTGTGATAGGTGATAAAGATTTGCCTTACAGAAAAATGAAAGAAGTTCTCTATGAAGCCTAAATGCATCTAAGATCATTAAACAATATCCCATAATTGTGATAGGTGATAACGTTTTGCTTTAGAGAGCAATGAGAGAGGTTCTCTGTCCTGGAAAGGTAGCTGAAAGTGTTGAGATGTCATTGATGTGACACCAGTCATTGACAACACGCACTTTTACCTTCAGCTCTTGCAACAAGGTTTCATCTTTGATCAGGATATGCTTTAAAGAAGACAGGAGTGAATGAGGTTTCATCTATGTCATCAATGGGAGTCCTCATTTCTTAATTATCCTCAAAATTAAAATTGATGGAAGAAAGGTATATGCACACATTATCTCCATGCTTCTGGATTCTGGGAAAATGAAAAAAAAAATGTCAAACATTCCATGACTCCAAAGGACACAGACCTGGTGGAAGGTCCTGGTGGGACAACTCAGCATTAAGCAGCTGTTTTATCTTTATAATGGGCCAGCCAATGCACTGATCTGACCTGGAGTGTATCGCACTTGAATATTACCCAATAATGGTAGTACCCATGAAGGTATTCCACTGCCATGAAGCAAAGATCTGGTGATTGTTCCCCACTTGCAGAGGTATGGCACCACAACTAAAATGTCTGGCCTTATCAGGACCATGCCTCCATGGATATGTTCCCCCAATGTATGAGGAAGATATTGAGAATGGCTTTCATTCCTAAGAGGTTGACATGAAAACTCTCACTTGATGCAATGACATGCCACTATCACATGTCTGGTAGAAAACTGGCATTGTAACATATCATCTCCCACAATGAGTAGGCTGAGTAGCTGTAGGAAACTTCCTAATCTAAATATCTTGTTTGATGCTTTCACTGATGCATGAGTTATACTTTCAATGTGTTTAAGAGAAAAATGCCAATCTCTGTTAAGAATTCCATAACTTCATGGAAATAATTTTGTGAAATGTCAAGGTCTGACTTCTGCACACTGATTATACATCCACCACACAATGAGGGAAGTAAGGTTGTTGATGTCATGAACAAAATATCAAACTTTACCAAATGTTTTGTTTTGTATCATGCAGGAACATCGCTGTCTCTATAGTGCATGTCCATAATTCTAAATGAGGATCAATGTTCTTAGACTGAGGCCGTATGAAACAAAATTTGCAAGTAAATGTCAAGACTGACCACATGCTCATTGCATCTTTATTGCAGGTTTCAACTACTGCTGGATTTCATGTCCATAAATGTTCTACACTGCCCTACAAGCAGAAAACTACATTACTACATTTTCTTGTGTAAAAATATTTTCCTTCATGAGATCGCTTTGGAGTTCTTACATAAAGGTAAGATGCTGAAAGTAAAAGGGTTCAGATAATGAAATCTAGAGACTCCTTGATGCAATTTGGATCACCCATCATTTTCTGAGAATATTTGGTCCAAATCTAGCAAAAGGGTAGTAATCTGGTGCCTCAGGTGGGTCACCAGAGGGTTTGGATGACAGTGAATCAATGACAGCTGACACAAGGTATGAGGAAGGAGAAACTACCCCTTTCTCCCCTCCATGCCTGCATGTGAAATGAGGGGAACATGACCACCAATAATTCCCTTAGCCAGAAGAGAAAAAAAATACTGCCATTGCTGATAACCAACAATGCAAATTCTCTGGCTACAATTGTCTCTTCTCTTGTACATTCCATAAGAAGGTCATGCAGAGATAGGAAACTGCACTAAAAGTTAAAGGCAACTCTTGTCCCTTTTGCTTTCTCACCCCTTATTTTGACACCCTAACAGAAGTGGAGAAATAAAATGGAGAGAAAGCATACAAAAACAGTAATGTTCATGAACAGTCATTTTGGCTTGATGAAAATAAATGTCAGATGCATGAAGTCAAGTAGAGAAAACTGACACAACATTCCTAACTTAGACTTGGCATCAAAGACTTGTCTGTAAACTCTGTCATCATCTAGACAAGGAACAGCTGGGTCTCTGCACATGACTTTTTACTAGCAGGCAACAAACTCACCATAGAGAAGTCCTTGTGTTACCATGATTGCAATTGATTTTGTGTTACCAGGATTGCAAATGCTCTGAGATGCGATGTAGTTTTTTGCAATCTTAACAATTTGTGGCAAGATAACGACTTAAGAAGTGTTGTCATTATCATTTAGATCCATCAAAGAATTGACCCTGCGGTCAATTGACCCTGCGGTAGAATTGATTGATGGTAGAGGTCTTGCCAATGAATACATAATCCAACTGATTTCCTCTATCACTTGCATAAATTAAATTTCCTTTCTATTGTCAGATCAGCGTTTCCATTTCACATCCAGGGATAAATCTGATGAAAGAAAAAAGTAACAGGAACATTGTCAATTGTCTCTCCTTCCAGTCTTGTCAAATTGACTGAAATGAAATTATTCTAATTAGCTAAATCAATATAAAAATCTCTTCCTTCTATCTAGCTGCAGAAAATTAAAGAATGCAAGGTAAAGTAACTGAGAATAATTATAACTGCAACATCACAAACAATCACAATTTCCACAGTTATCGAATACCTTAATTTTTAATTTGTTCACTTAAACAATAAATATTTCAAAATGAATGAGTACATGCAATCAGATGACATATTGGTGCCACAACAATACACATATAATATTCGAAAATGAGAAAAAGAAGTATTGTTATTGTCACTTTTGGTTTTAGGGCTGGGACTAAAACTTTTTGCAAGGAATGAGTAATGGTCTGCAAGTTTCAAAATCCTCTTGGGACTTTAAACCTTCATTCCTCACAGGCTGAGTGATGTGGATTGAAAGCTCTCACAACTTATGGGTGTGGTCCCCCCAAGCCTCAATGATGATGTCCTAGGCTTATCCCCAGCAAAATTACAATATAAAAATGCCATTTCTACTTGTTGATGTACTGGCAATAGAGCCTTCTGAGTCATACTGATCATATAAAATTCCAATGATTTACTGGAATTGCATGTGCTTTCTACTGCATTTGTGGATACAGAATCTTCTGGCAATGTTTCTGCATTTGCTTTCGGCATGGCGTGGAAAGGGCATTTTAATATCATCTATGAGATTAATCAACAGTTCCACTTTATTTATACTGTATATTTTGGTGATATTCTGCATCTTCATGGTTGGGGAGAGACAACTTGATATCACCCATGCAGCCTAATCAATGACTTCTACTGTACTCACATACACTGTATATTTTGATTCTGTTTATATATAGAAATATAGACAGAAATACTTTTTTGCCATCCTGGAAGGCCTAGATTCATGTGACCCAGTGATGTATTTGATGGAGAAATGGGTGGGTAATCAACACAGCACTGCAGTTCTTTCTCAATATAGCACTTAAGACTTTGTCTACAACTCTTTTGTTTCTTTACCTGCTATCCGTTCCTGTTCCAGCAATGTACCTCTTTGATGGATTGGTATCATACACTGTCTTCAGTGTAATGTCTTTGCTGCTTATAACGTGGACATCACCTCCTTTCCCTCCCACTCCACCATACTTAGGAATGCCCTGTCCTCCTCCTCCCCCTCGCACATAGATTCTCAAAGAATCAAAGAATTTTTTCTGTATTTGAAAAGCAAACATATATTTAATGTCAAGCAAAACATAGCACACAGTCAACCATGGTTGGTGTAAAAACACATACATGGAAGCAGTCAAACATGGCTTGTATAATAAAAAATACACTGAAGTTAAAAACTTGAAATACATTAAATAAAGATGTGGCTATAATATTATAAGATTAATCTTGTTGCACTAGGTCACTTTATGGTGTTACAAGTCTATGGTCTTAGACTAAGTAACAGAAGAAACAAAACACATTTTGTGAACCTTAACAAATAATTTTGGTTTCTAAGTTTGAAGTTTGAAAATGAACATTTATGAGGAACTTGCAGTTTTGTAAATTAAAATAAAACAGCCTAAATATATCTATCACATGTCCAAAAGAATAGTGTTATGAATGAATTCTTGGCTCATAATGTGTTGATATACCAATATAATTGAATATGCTTAGGTGTTTACAGTCTTGACATATCACAATTTCATTGTTCAAAACTTCTTTAAATGAATTCACAATAATCCCAGAATAATATTATAGTCCATAGTCAATTAACACTGTAATTCCAATGAATAATCCAAACAAATGTGTTTTCTCAAACTATCTCTAAACACAGGATTAAATACATCTGCTCATTGAATTTAAAACAAGAACATCAGAATAGGAATGAATTAGTTATCCACTACCTTATATGCACCCTATGGCTCTTCACTACAATATTTTCCTACTCAATATATGTCACAATACCTCCCATGTGATATATTTCACATTACATACCCAAGTCATAGCAAAACTCACCTAACCTAATAATCCAGTCAGATATTATCCCAAACTTGCAAACAGATTCCTTTTTAAGATAGAGTATAAAACTAATAAAAACCTATTTATAGCTCACTGCAATATACAGACATGGACAAGAAGTCATACACAATACAGATATTGATAACAATGGCTATAATAAGATTAATCTTGTTATAGGCACTAGGTCAGTTTATGGTTATGTCTGGTAACAATAGGCTATAAGAATTACAGTGAGTTAGTACATCCAGTCTTGGGTTAGCAGAGCTCACTATAACAGGACAAATAGTATAATTATCATTCATCAGTACAATGATATTATTCCTTGTGCAACAAATTATTTTGTTTCTTCTCAATATTTGTTTCTTTTCTTTTCTGATGTTGTTGTTGTTGTTGTTGAACTTTATGCCATTTTTCAGCACACGATAGGCTATTCATGGCGGCCAGTATTAATGGTGGAGGAAGAAACCGGGAAATCACCGGAAAGAACCACCGACCCACGAGAAGCTACTGGCAAGCTTTCTCACATATCCACATTCACCGAATCCTAGACTGGAACCCACGCAGACAGAGGTGAGATGGCAGTGATCTGTAACAGACAGTGCTTTAGACCACTCGGCCACTCGGGGCCCACCTTTTCTTTTCTGAAAAGGGTGGGAGGATAATGTTTGAGAGCTTATTGAATCAAAGTATAAAGCCATGTATTATGTTGTCATATAATTTTTTGATATAATATTTTAAAAAAAGTAAATAAGAATCATAAAATACGGTACTTGGATAAGTTGGATTACAAATAAAAACAAGATACCTTACCTTAAATCTTCTCTTTCTCTCTTCTGCTTCTTCTTCCAATTCCTGTTCTTTTGATTCTTTAATCTGCAAAATGTACAGTTAATAATATCAGATCTAGAAATACATGTAAACTAATTTAGTTTTGTTTTAAACAAAATTTAAGTGCATTATAGCAATGTTGAAAAGCAAATTATGTTGTCTTTAAGTGTAAGTGTAAGTGTTAGAACACAGAGATTTAGATTTACTTTTTAGGCCTTTTTCCTCAATTATATAGGACAATTAGAACCCATTATGTAAATTTATACAGGAAAACCCAAATATAATGCACTCCATTATAAGAAATCTGACAATAACAAGGTGTCTTGGCATGATTCCCCAATTTGGACTGCTTCACCAATTCTCCTAATTGGCTTTTTTTAAATACAACAAAGTTATTACCAGAGTATTGAGAGTTTGATTGGTCCATCTGGCAGGATGTATTCTTGAAGCAAACATAGTCAAACACATTTTTTTCTAAATGAATAAAGATGTTAAAATGTAATATTTGTGAATTATCATTTCAAATATGTCAACAGTAAGTAACTGCTTTTTTGCTAGCTTATTTTTGAAGAATATCAGCTCTTAAATAATCTGTTAAATGTTAATGTAGTTTGAATTCAATTTTAAAAAAGAGGGTTTTTCTTAATAAAACTTTTTGCTTTCTTGCTTTGTTACAACAATTTCATTAATTGGACTACATATTTATGGTTGAATTATTTGTCTACCTACTAGTATAAACAATAGAAGTCAGTTAAATAGTATTTGCATCACTACTATATATAAAATTAATTACGATAGGTCAGAAACAACCTTGACCTTGCAGCATTGTTTCGAATTCCACAACAGAGATTGTCATGTGTTGCTGACCTACATTAATTAAATATTTTGGCTAAATCTCCCATGACATAATATTTAAACTTTTTTCATTATATTATATATTTTCCTGAATCTATTTGCCCAATTATTTACAAATACAGAGTTTAATTATGTGGTATATAGTATATGTAGTGATGTCCGCCATTACAACTTCATTTACAGTTTCAAACTGATTTTATCAAGAAAATACGCAAATACAGCCATTAAAATCTCCATTTATAGAAACAAGAAATACATTAAAAAACACTCTTCACCGATCACAATTTTTAAAGCAAATTGCTATTTAAATATTGATGCATTTCACCTTGGATTACAACAGTGCCAGAACTTGCTGGCTACTGTGAAGGGGCATCTCAAAAGTCATAATCTACAACCATTATATATTCGAAAAATCAAGGGCAAAATCATTTTTGCTTTCCTAACAGAATAAGGTGAAGTATACAGTTCTTAGGTGACTTTTTCGCCCACTTCACCTGGTAGCATGACCCCTGCATGTAATTATTAGTGGGTGCTTTGGCAGAATAAAAAGCAATATGACTTTACTTTCTTGTTCTGATTTTATTACACGCAAGGACACTGCTCAGTGCAAAATAAGCAAAATTAATGTTAGAATCATAAATCCTGTCAATGAATAATTTGTATTGCTACATATCACAATATAAATATGCTGTATTGCAATATGTTTATTCAGGCAATCTCATCCCTATTTGAATGTGTTTAAATAATAATAAGAAAGCAAAACAAATTATCTGAAGTGATTTTAATGTGACTTATTAACACCAAAATACACCCAAAAATAGAAACACTCAAATATTTAAATGTTTATGGTGTATATATCAATGATCAGTGTACATTCCAATGTTATGATTTGTAATATCTTTAATAATATAATAAAAGGTAAAACAAACTTTGATTTAAGCGGCTTTGATCATAATTGTTTACTTTACCAATTTCTATCACAATTCATGAAATAGATCACACTAGGTTGTAGCTGATTTCTCTTAACAGATTACACATATGAAATGCGAATTGGACAGATTTAAAAATATATGTGATTATGATTGTGAAGTGCCAGAATATGTACCTACATAATTTTGGTGTACAGATACTTGTGTCTTACAAAGTAAATAAAAATAAAATTGAAACACAAAATGAGGTAAAAAAAAAAAAAAAAGTAAATGCAAGATACATCCATTAGATCAGGGTAAATAGAAGAAACAAAAAACCCATCAAACTTTATTATTATTATTATTATTATTATTATTATTATTATTATTATTATTATTCATAATACATTCGTCTTCATGAGCATTATGGTATTTCGGTTTTTCATGTAACCCACTCAGGTTGATGAATTATGATCATATTCCACAAGCCACCAATCAGAGTTAAGGGCATGATTTATCAGACTGGGTGGGTAGCATTTGCACAATCACTGGCTGTTGAGTAAACACTGTAGGTTCTAAAATGTTGGCAACTTTATACCACAACTTTACAACATTTACTTTAATGTTAAACAGTCTAGTCCGTTAGTGGAATCTGTTTTCGATGTCGAATGCTCGCCTACTTTACTCCTCCTAACCATGTAAACGGAACTTTAATAAATCTCTCATAATTTTCAAATATTTACCTCTATTCTTCTTTTTATATCTTTTATGTTTCTCGAGAAAAACCGCCTTGGAATGAGAAATTTGGACAACATTACTGAATGATCCGTAGATTATCTCCTTGCTTGATTTTCGATGGGTTGTAGAAGTTTATTATTATGAAAAGAAAACTTAAAGCCTTTGGCCGAATTGATCAATATAAAACTGAATCCGGACAAGGGTTTATTCGGACCACGGCTGATTTGGACAAAATTACGGGCAGATTTGGATCAAACGCCAAGTTGATTCAGACGAGGTAAACTATTTTCTTTGAAATGAAACACAAACAAACAAACAAACAAACAAATAAAAACACTCCAACCCCTTCCCCCCAAAAAACAATGGAACAAATATACCTGATTTAGTTTGGTAGTTTTTAGTGTGTTTTCAAAAATATAGTATGAAAATGTAAAAGGTTGATATTTAGGTTTTAAGTTTAGTTCTTCTAAAATTTGTAGCCACATCAAAACAAAATAGAAATGAGCTATCACATTAAGAGTTTTTTTTTAACCTCCACCCAACACTTGTCAATGTTTACAGTAAAGAAAACAATATTATTATACGATCTCTGTAAAATATTGAAACTTTCATAAATTTGGCTAGCATGTTCAACTTTTGACTCACAATCAGTAATGTATATAAACTGAACCCTGGCTTTCATTGATTTTTTTTCATGGAATATCAAATTACTGTTGTGTAAAGAGTTACTGATCAGCAGTACATTCTTGCAAAGTGACAACAAAAGTGCTTTAGTTGATATTAGACAGATTTTCAAATTGACATGCTCACTATTACTGTTTGCAATTATATTAATATTATACTGATCAAAGTATTAAATTGATACCGATAATATTATGTTTAATTATAGCCGCATCAATCAGTTCATTGTTAATAATTTGCATCAAATAAAAAGAATACAATATGAATTCAAGAAGAAAATAACAAACAGATCTTTAAACAATGATTACTATAATGTATTTCATCTTTCAATAGAGGTAGCAACACCATTTTTATTACATTTTCTTTATCATAAGGGCAACAATTTTAGTTATCAGTACAATATTCAGTATAAAGTCTCAATTCTGCATAAATCTAACAAAAGTGTGCATGATGTTTAATCTGCATACCATTAAATAATAACTATTAATTCAGAAAAAGCAAATAACATTTAGCTTACTGAAGTTGCTTTATCTGACTGCAGATTTTTTAAAGTTCAGCACAGCTTCTTCTATACAAGGATCATCTCAACCTGTTTGTGGAACACTGTGGGTGAAAATAGCAAAGGTTACAAAAATAAGTTGTCATGCAGTTTTTAGAGTAAAGAACTTCTATGTTATTCTCAAGTGGTAAAAATGTGCATATGCAAAAAATAAATTCATATGTTTGTAAAGAAAAGAAAGAAAAATATCAAGAGAAACAGACCTTTCTTGTTTTTGTGAAAGATAATCCACATCAATTTTTGAAATGTTTAAATTCTGTGGCAACAGGTCTTAATTTAGCAAATCTAACATTTCAGGTTTAGTATAGTATAATTATTAAGAAGTTACTATATTTAGAAAATCATTGACGATAGTAAATTCTCTGGAGGAACCTATTTTGAATACACATCAAGCAGACTGTGATATACTGAGTGAACCTATATTTGAAGAGGAATTACACAGAGTATACTTAGACTAAAATCTAAACATGCTTGTGGTCCAGATGGGAATTGACTTTTCAAGGCTTGTGGTCCATATGGGAATTGACATTTTCAAGGCTTGTGGTCCAGATGGGAATTGACTTTTCAAGGCTTGTGGTTCAGATGGAACTTTTCAAGGCTTGTGGTCCAGATGGGAATTGACTTTTCAAGGCTTGTGGTCCAGATGGGAATTGACTTTTCAAGGCTTGTGGTCCAGATGGGAATTGAATTTTTCAAGGCTTGTGGTCCAGATGGGAATTGACTTTTTCAAGGCTTGTGAGCCAGATGGGAATTAACTTTTCAAGGCTTGTGGTCCAGATGGGAATTGAATTTTTCAAGGCTTGTGGTCCAGATGGGAATTGACTTTTTCAAGGCTTGTGGTCCAGATGGGAATTGTTTTTTTTTCAAGGCTTATGGTCCAGATAGGAATTGACTTTTCAAGGTTTGTGGTCCAGATAGGAATTGACTTTTCAAGGCTTGTGGTCCAGATTGGATTAGGAATTGACTTTTCAAGTGTACTATGCCACTTGTCACATGACAGTCAGTAGCATCTTTCAGCCAAGTTTTTAATACTGGTATTTTTCTTATTCAAGAAAAGAATATATGATATGGCTACTACATAAAATGGACTTTGAACGATCCTCTAAATTTTAGTGGATGTATAATTGATTAATGCTACTGGTATATATAAGATACGAAATTAACTTCATTATTGATGAAGCACAAGCAGGTTTTATCTGTTAAAGTTAACATATTCACTCTACAGTCTGTCTAACAGAAATACATAGGCATAAATGGGTGCTGATTTTATTGTTTGTAGATATATTAAATGTGTTTGACAAGATTGTGCAAGCTAAATTGTAGAAATATTTTACTTCAGAAGTTTCTGTTGGAATATTTTATCCATTTTAAATTGAATGTACTTTAACTATTGGTCATGTGAAGGCTGGATGCTGGGAACCAGACAGGACAAGGTTATATTTTGACTTCACTAACACTGTCTTTGGTTTTCAGAAATTTAATTGAGAGAAAATTGTAGCAGAGGTATTTTTATTTCATAAATTGTCCCTGACCTTTTAGCCCTCTTATTGGCTGATGATAAAGCTAATTGAGCTGATACAGTAATTGCATTGCAACAATTGATATACATAATACATTTAGAATGCATATGATATACATGTACCACTGGAAAGGGAGTTAACTTGGATTAGAAAAAATTGTGGTTTGCAATGGAGGATCTTAAAGAAATTATGAAAAGTGTTTTTCAAATGGGGTAAAAATTGGTACAGTTTCATTTTACAAATATATGGGTCTTGTGTTAGCACCCAGATTATCCGGGAAGAAGGTGTAAGAAACATCAACAGTTATAGTATCAAATCTACTATGGCCATCTTTATTACCAAAGGAAATTGAGCTTAGTTGTGTATCTGTCTTAAATTATTTTATACTATAATAATAAAATTTGCATTATGTTATAGAATGTATTTAAAGTGTGAAGGACTGTAGTATTTAAAACATGCATGATAAAATCATGCAATTGTCAAAATGAAGGTATTATAAAAATTATAAAATATCATTAAGTGTTGAGAAGTATCTTTCCATAGGGTTTATACCAATTTATGCCTATAAAGCTCTTTCAAGTTCTAGTTGTTTTAGTGATAACCTTTCTAAAGATTAGTAGACATGACAACTACTACTTCACCTCATTAGCATTATTTTTTGATCACAGTAATTTGGCATTCATAGTACATGTAGATGAATGTCATGCATTTTTTAGTAGTAAACATTATCAATAACTAAGAGAAAATTATTTAGACAAACCTTGGTATAATAATCCATCACTGGAAAAGTTTGATCACTTTATGTCAACAGAACATCCTTTGTTATTTATGGAGTTGCATTATTTATTTATCATCTACTGCATCAAAAGGAAAATACATACAATATATTACTATAAACACAATATGTATACATGTGCTTCTGGTGAAAGATTTTGTCTTTATATATATATATATATATATATATATATATATATATATATATATATATATATATATATATATATATATATATATATATATATATATATATATATATATTATTGTACTATGGGCCAGTGGCTCAAATTACCATTTATAGATCATTAATCTTCAAACTAAATGAAACATTTGAGTTCATTGGTCAACTGCATACAATGGCATCACACAAAGTCTGCAATGTTAAATGCAGTTTTCAGTATTCTGGTGCAAAGACAAAGAACTCCCTAAATATGGAAAGCTCAACAGTCAGCTTAGAAAGGAAATATCTTTAATCTGTACAAAGAAAGTAAAATATTTTTACTTCCTGATATGACATATTTAATGGTATTTAGTATATTTCACCCATTTTATGTTAGCCTATATTAACATAATTTAATGTGTCATTGACATATTTGTCTGCAAAATATTGTCATGCAGGTGCTGGTATAGTTAACATCATGGTATTATCCATGTGCCATAATGGGAATATTTATATGATTCATTACTGTTGTTCTATAATAGGAATAAACCAGTGAACTAGTCATTGTGTTAATAATCTTATCTTTGTTTCAAAATAACATTTGAAATTGACTTTCATGTACATTATTGTTTTGTTATTATATACATGCTGTATAATGGGTGGGGGTGTCTTTTTTTTAGCTCTACTGGCAATAGACTAGAAGAGCTTATGCAATTTTATATCATGCATCATCTGATGCCATTCTGTTAGCATGGGTTTGTTCCTACTACTCTGCCTAAATGATGAAGAGGACAGCCATGAAAGTTTACAAGCACATTCACTCTATGGTCTAGTTGATCCTAAATTTAAAAGGTGCTTAGACAGCTACAGCAGCCATCTTGAACATCTTGTCATTATTTATTCCTCTTGAATGAAATTATGGTCATATCACCATAGGATTTATGGGATTTTCACAAATGATTTGTTATCTCTAGTTGGTCATAAATAAAATGGAGCTGATCCCAAAATGGCCTCCACAACAGTCATCTTGACAATCCTGTTACTGGTACTCCTCCTGAATGGTAAGGAATGTTGACATTATATTTCTACAAGAATTTTTATGATACCTGGATGGTCCTAAATGAAAATGGTAATAATCTGATGTCCAATATGGCTGTCACCTTGGCCAGCTTACAAGTAAATCTTAATACTGTTCCTCATGACTAGATGGCAATATCAACTTTGGGTTTTCACTTAATGGATGGCAATATCAACATGGGGTTTACACTAAATGGATGGCAATATCAACATGGGATTTTCACTAATTGGATTGCAATATCAACATGGGGTTTTCACTAATTAGATGGCAATATCAACATGGGGTTTTCACTAAATGGATTGCAATATCAACATGGGGTTTTCACTAATTGGATTGCAATATCAACATGGGGTTTTCTCTAATTGGATTGCAATATCAACATGGGGTTTTCACTAAATGGATGGCAATATCAAATTGGGGTTTTCACTTAATGGATGGCAATATCAAATTGGGGTTTTCACTTAATGAATTGCAATATCAAATTGGGGTTTTCACTAAATGGATGGCAATATCAACATGGGGTTTTCACTTAATGGATGGCAATATCAAATTGGGGTTTTCACTTAATGGATGGCAATATCAACATGGGGTTTACACTAAATGGATGGCAATATCAACATGGGATTTTCACTAATTGGATTGCAATATCAACATGAGGTTTTCACTAATTGGATGGCAATATCAACATGGGGTTTTCACTAAATGGATTGCAATATCAACATGGGGTTTTCACTAATTGGATTGCAATATCAACATGAAGTTTTCTCTAATTGGATTGCAATATCAACATGGGGTTTTCACTAAATGGATGGCAATATCAAATTGGGGTTTTCACTTAATGGATGGCAATATCAAATTGGGGTTTTCACTTAATGAATAGCAATATCAAATTGGGGTTTTCACTAAATGGATGGCAATATCAACATGGGGTTTTCACTTAATGGATGGCAATATCAAATTGGGGTTTTCACTTAATGGATGGCAATATCAACATGGGGTTTTCACCTAAATGGATGGCAATATCAACATGGGATTTTCACTAATTGGATTGCAATATCAACATGGGGTTTTCACTAATTGGATGGCAATATCAACATGGGGTTTTCACTAAATGGATTGCAATATCAACATGGGGTTTTCACTAATTGGATGGCAATATCAACATTGGGTTTTCTCTAATTGGATTGCAATATCAACATGGGGTTTTCACTAAATGGATGGCAATATCAACATGGGGTTTTCACTTAATGGATGGCAATATCAAATTGGGGTTTTCATTTAATGAATTGCAATATCAAATTGGGGTTTTCACTAAATGGATGGCAATATCAACATGGGGTTTTCACTTAATGGGTGGCAATATCAAATTGGGGTTTTCACTTAATGGATGGCAATATCAAATCAAATTGGGGTTTTCACCTAATGGATGGCAATATCAACATGGGTTTTTTCATTAAAAGACTAATTGTGGTGTCTATTTGGTAATAAATGAAAATGGTGCTGGTCTGATATCTAAAATGGACACTATAGTGGCCATCTTGAAAATCTTGTTAATTACCACTCCGCTGGAATGAAAAGTAGTATTGCCATGGGTTTGATCATCAAGAGATGTCTTCAAAAATGACAGTTTATTGTTTTTCCAAGTTGAATCTATTCATTAAATTTAATGACTTTTTCAGTGAGAATACATGAAAAATTTACCTCAAGTAACGAAAACTGAACCAAGGCATAATGTAGAAAGGGGCATATATTCTCAACTGGATATATAGGCATGGCAGATATCTTTAACACTAAATACCCATATCACATTTATTGTGGATAATAAAGATGGTTCATATCCTCTGAAAGGAATCTAAAAGTTGGTCTTACGGTAACGAGAGAGAATATCAAAACTTTTACCAGTGACAAAGCAAACATAAATTAAATTAAATTGAAACTCATCATTTTCACTGAAAATTTTAATAAAAAAATAAAACAAGTATTAAAAGTAACAAAGGAAGAGAAAATGCTTACCAATATAAAGTGAAATTTAGATGTACTCTTTTGCATATGCATTTCCCTCAAATTAATTTAAGTGGATAAAAAGTATAAATGAAGTTCAAACATACATTGATGAAGACGTAGCAGTGAAAGTGAAATTTAAATGCAATATTTCTACCTAGGAGCCTTAATCAAACCTTAAATCTACGTCACCTCCTGTCTACACCACTGATGCTGCCATAATCAAAACCTTAAATTAACAATGTCACCTCCTGTCTATTCCCCTGATTCTTCCATGGCTGCAGCAGAAACTGCCAGGTTATGGCATAAGTGTTCCTGTCTTTCATGAAGGTGAAATAAAAATGGCACTTGGATTGTTTGTATCTCAGTGTCACAATTAAGCCGAAAAATTTAACAAGATACAACTACAACATTTTGAATCCTTTAATCAAATAAAAATTCAACAAAAATTCAACAATGTTTTAGAAATAACATTTTTAATAAGTAATTTTAGACATAATTGTAAAAACCATGTTAAAAAGCAAAACCCTGTTAAAAAGAATACAACAGAAACTGTGAAGTTTATAAATGAATAATGCATAAAAATAAAACTATCCACATGATGTACTGTGAATCACTTTAGATTTATGGGTTTTTGTAGGTAAGTCTGACCATGACTTTCAAGCTATAATGAAACATGTACCATTGATAGTAAAGCACCTGTCCCCATTGTAAAGCAATCCCAGTTCATGTACTTGTTTCATACAAGTGGTATTTATTGTGTTAAGAATGATAATGTTAATGAATAACACCTGTCCCCATTGTAAAGCAATCCCAGTTCATGTACTTGTTTCATACAAGTGGTATTTATTGTGTTAAGAATGATAATGTTAATAAATAACACCTGTCCCCATTGTAAAGCAATCCCAGTTCATGTACTTGTTTCATACAAGTGGTATTTATTGTGCTAAGAATGATAATGTTAATAAATAACACCTGTCCCCATTGTAAAGCAATTAGAAAAAAATTGGTCTTTGTCTTCAAATACATTATCGAATCATAATACCTGTACATTAGGAGAAAAGGTAAGAAGTGAAGGGAGATACATCCCTTTACACAACACAGACCAAGGTATGAGAGACAGATTCTAGATAACATGACTGGAGAAGAGACTCCATACAGCAATGAGTGGATTTGCAAGGGAAAATATTTCCATTCAGCAAATCAAGTAGAAGTCATGAAGCAGTGTTCTTATGGAGTTGTCAAACAACCTGGGAAGGTAACCCGTTGTGCCTTGGCTACATGTCTCACTAGACTGAGTTGTGCCTTTTAGGATGAAAAATCTCAGAGATAAATGTTGGAGAAGCGTACATGGATCCCCATCCTGAAGCAAGGTTAATAATAACAGTTAGCAATTTAGGTCATATGAAATGTTTGTTGCAACTGTCCTACTTTATGAGCCAAGATGAAAAGCAAATTCATTTTGTATGGGTTACTTTCCAATATATGTAACAAATAGCCTACTTTATCCATGTTCAAAGTGTCTGTGTTGATATTTTGTCCTTTCTCTGTAAGGGTTTAGAAGAGGCATGATCTCCCTTGAGGCAATGGGTCAGTCTTTTGTAAGTACCATTTCAGAGTTCACACTGGTCCTGTAGATGACCTTGAGATAAAGCATCCAGAGTGGACAGGAATTTTTATAAAAGTCAGATTCTTCATGAATGGGAGTCTGTTCCGGAAAGCAGGGGCCATCATAAACCCATCTTGTATGTATGTAGAACTGTATGTAGGCAAGTTCACTAGCAAAATGTGGATTTTGCTGATTCTGCCTATCATTTTTTGATCTAATGAGGAAGCAAGTTTTATATGAGAAGTGAATCAATGAAGCACTTGATGGTGATTTAGATGGTGTCTTGTTCAGACTTGGTATCCATAATAGATTCCACTTAGGCAAGGTGTCAACATCATTGGACTAAAAAATGAACAGAAGATCTAAGATGCCTATTATTTGTCTGATATTCTCTCTTCCATTATGATGCAGGATAGCAGTGATCCTGGAATCATAGGTTTTAATTTCTAAATTGTGATGGATGCTGTTTCTCACCATCTCACCATATAAAGTTAGCTATTGAGGTATGAATGCATGTGGTGGTAAAAAGTATTCTTGTGCACACCATTGTGAAAATATATTCCATGGCTTACATTTGCCTTTACATTGGAAATCCATCTTGCTTTAGTCATTTCTCCACGACTGGTTCTGAGAACTATTTCTTACTCATTGTAATGTAATAACATCCAGACATGGCGGCCAGTATTAATGGTGGAGGAAGAACCCTGGAAAACCCCAGGAAGAACCACCGACCCATTAGAAGCTACTGGCAGGCTTTCTCGCTTACCCACATTAGCAGAGTCTGGACTCAAACTCATGCACACATAGGTGAGATGGCAGTGATCCGTAATGGACAACGCTTTAGACCATGCAGCCTCTCGGAGCAGGTGGATTGTTTAAGCAAAGAGGTCACCATTATACTAATTCAATTCAAATTTCTGTGGGAGACAGAATTGTTTTACTTGAGTGTTGAGTTCCAAACCTGGATGACAAAAATCTTGCAATCAGAAATGTTCTTGTTGACAAGGAAATTGAGGATGAAAAGGAGAGCAACAAGTGTTATCATGTCTTGCTCAAAGATATAATTCACCTGCTGTTTGTACAATGTAGTCATTGTAGTTGAAGCATAGGAAATTACTGGAAGCCATATGATTATTGACATGAAATCATGCCTCCAAACTGATCCCCCCCCACTGGACTGCATTATAACCCATTGTTGCATTCCACTGTGAATAAAGGAGCACAAATGAGTTGATTGATTATGCTTAGATTGATGATGGAGTGAAGACTAACATGTTTGCAGTCAAGGAAACTCAGGGCAAAGGAGCAGGTGAAGTGAAGACGTGATACTGAGTCCTCAGAAACCACCTGTTTGGTCCAAAATATCATCATAGCAAATCTTTCCCATTTGGCAGTGATAGATTGGAGCCTTCCTCCAACATGGAACTGGGATAAGTGTAGCATGAAGATGATGTCATCTCAGATAAAGAGGGTTTCATTGTAAGAAATGCTTGCAAAAACAATAGCTCTCTTGTCCACTTAATTCATGAGGATTGTGGTTTTTGTGTTTTTCTACATGCAAAGCAACATCTCTTGGCTTCTGAGACACATCGAGTTTTGCAGGAAGACAGATCCATGCAATTCTGGCAAGAATTTATAGACTGGAGTCAGCAACATATGGTTGTCAGTCTGATCTCATCCTTGGTCTAAATGTCTAAGACAAAATAGATCAGACACCATAAATAGGTGTGAAGTGTCCATGCAGAGCTACACACTATAATTACCAGTAAAAGGGTACATATGGTCAGTGTAGGTAGAATATAGACCATTTCTATTAATACTGCTATGAAGTGGACAATAAATTATCAATTCTATTATAAAGTTACCTGTAAGTGAGAGCAATTGACTGCCTACACATGTAAAATCACTGTAACATTGTTTATAGTAACTATGAAATGATAGCTGCAACTAAACATTGCAGAGAAAACTTACCTGTACATATCTGACTGCAGTGGAAACTATGTTTTAATATAAATGAGTTTTCTATAATACACATCATACATGCACACAAAAAAGTACTGAAGCATCATTGTTGATATTTATAGATTGGACACCACAATATCCATTGCAAGACAATGTTACATGAAGGAAAGGCTAAATGATATTCTGTACAGGTAAAATCAGTAAAGAGTCACATATATATAACCATGAAGTGGACGCTAAGATTAGATAATATTGAAACTTTCCTGTATTTATCTGAATGTAGCAGAAATTACACAGAAATAATATACAAGTTATATCACACACCTGACTTGCAACTATTACAAAACAGCAATGTGAGGGTATGCCTTATTGCAGGTATGTCAAAATGTGTGAAGACAGCAAAATGATAACACTAAAAAGTCAGAAACTTTGTTGTTGATGAAATAAAGAACAGAACATTGGAAAATTTATGGATGGAGTATACAACTCTAAGAAGATGAAACTCCTTCAACTTGGTTTAAGGTAGAGAAATTCCAGAATGCTTGTTTAATTTTGCGAGGCCTCTCTGACTGTAGAAAGCATGTTACTCAACATACAGAAATAGTAACTGGAGAATTCATAAGATGTGGTGCCAAACCCAGTATCAATGGGAGATCACTCTAAATAACTGAAACTTTTTTTTAAGGCAGAAAACTTTTGTTTTTTTAGTTAACAAGTTTTAGTCTGGAGGTGTTGGGTTTGTGAGGTAGTAGTTGTTCTCCTAAGGTAATATGATCAGGTAATGTATTTGAAGAAGAAACACAACTAAATGCTGAAAAAACAAACTGCAAATTAGCCCTGCTTTTTTAAAGCTCATTTTATTAACACCAATCACAGGTGACACTTTGCCATCTGTGGAGATAATCAACTCTGTTTGAATTACCTTTAAGGTATGTCTCTACAGGTCAGTCAAGACTTTATTTGAGAGTACATTTTCATTGTCCTCAGGTTCATTTAAAAAAACAGTAACCTGGGTTGTAATATATAAATCCAAGGTTTTTTTATGTGTCTGGTATGGTGGTATGTCATATTCCCTTACATAAAGCAGCAGCTTCTACCTGCATTGCACTACTGCCTTCCATGTTTCCACTTTTTGATCAGTGTCTAAACATATCATCATAGCTGAGACTGAAATCACATTTCTATCTATTGAAGAATTTATGATTGTGAATTATGGATAGTATGTTTATTGGAATCAAACTTTGATAATCATACAATTAAATACATAAAACAACAGAACTGACCATATGTCTCTGCTGATAAGGCTTGACACATTTTGTTGATTTATGGCACAGAAACATCAGTATGTTATTTCTGTGGCAATTTAAATAGAGTGCCTAGCCTAGAATATAAAAAAATCACTTTAATACATTTTAATAAATTTTTATTTCAGGAATGCAAAGTCCTAAAATAAGCACATACCCAATTTTTACATGAATTTACATAGAATAAATTGGTTTACAATGTCCAAGTGTGAATCTAACATATGTACATTTATATAAATTATAATGCAAACAATTCTGCAGTCATGTTACAAAAGTGATGATTAAATCATGATATTTTTGTTTGCATGTCTTAAGAGGGTAAAAATGTATTTGGGGGTCCTAAAATATACAAAAATATTTCAGTCTGAAAATAAACAAACAAAATATTCATGACCAAGCAACCAAAGACAATCAAATATCAGGTTATGCATTAAGCCACAATGCAAAATAATTACACTTTACATACTTATTAATTTCTGAAAACCATTAATATTTGTAATGATAAACTAAACTAAGCATATTGAGAAACACAACACATGAATCAAACGTGTCCATCCACCAACCATGAAAATCTGCATATTAAAACTCTGATCAGTCATGGAGTCATAAAATAAAGCAGAAATAAAGCAGGAGATACTTAATGAATCTTGTTTTTAATTTTTGATTGGCTAAAGCAGTAGTGTATTTTTCGTTGCATGTAAGTGAGCAAATGACTTTTCCTAAATAATGCTAATAAAATGAATATACTGATCCCAGTTTATGCTTTTAAGTACCAAAATTTATATGATCAGAAGCAAAACAAAATTACATTCCAGAACCTATTAATTCAAAATAGTATATACAGCACATGTAATAGTATGTTCTGTGCTAATGTCTTTTGTTTTGTATTTCAGTATATAATTGTCATCTAAATCCTAGATTTATAACCAGTAAAATTATTATTATTATTATTATTATTATTATTATTATTAGTATTATTATTATTATTATTTATTATTTATTATTATTATTATTTTTATTATTATTATTATTTTTATTATTATTATTATTATTTATTATTATTTTTATTATTATTATTATTATTATTATTATTATTATTATTTATTATTATTATTATTATTATTATTATTATTATTATTATTATTATTATTATTATTATTAGGTATTATTAAAAATCTTTTGTTATCTGCATGGTACATTTGACTGATCCATTCTTTTGACAGAATATCATCATGATACAAATATTTTAAAAAATTTGAAGAATACTGATTAAAAATATCCAATGTATTCGATACATTTGAATATTCTAAAAATGTATTTAAAAATATATTTTATTATTCTTTACATTTATCAGTGCACAAACATATTGGGAACAGGGATGTCACAAGTTTGTGCTGGACACAATAGCACTCTGTATGCAATGCCCTTTGTACCATCCACTGACTCACTGGGAAAAAAAACCATGCAAACTCCATAAACTAGTGCATGGAATTTGCTTAAAGTAAATCCAAAATATCTAATGAGCAATAATATGTACTTAATCTTTTAGTCTCAACCACTAGAAAAACTCAGCTTACCAAAATACCAACAGATTAATATGGTTGGTTGGTTATTGCCAAATGGTTTATCAATCATGCCAGTGAAATTGGAGCTAAATACAAAAAAGACACATTGAGGCAGTTGACCTAGGCTGGCAGGTAATTAATCCATGACCCTTGCATTACAAGTCCAAAGTGCCATAACCAGACTACTGTGCCCCTCCCCAATGTTAATATATTCAAAAAATATATATATCACAGATCCTAAAACAGCTGTATTTGCCACACATGACCAACAAACAACCTGAAATTTGATAACTTAACATGTCAGACACTAGACCCAAAGTACCCATGCACTTGTTTGGTCATTATGTTTCTCAGAAAGTTTCAGCACTCTATAGCCACAATGCACAAGACAAAAGACATGATAATCATCTCCTGGACTTCTCATAATCCTGTATTTAAACATTTTCCCCAGGGTATGTTCCTATGGACCTGGCAACAGTCACTGACACCATGTGATTTTGTATTGTGTGGCAGTGTGGTAGCACATACTTAATCTTTAGAACAAAATATTATGTAAACACTGAAATTCAAAAGTCACTATGCCTAGTTTACAGATTGTTTCTTTGTTGGACAATCAATAAAGGTGTGGCAAACTAAACTTTATTCAAAGGTGTAATACAGCTCCACATTAAGGTACTAGTTAAATGGGGGCAGAGGATAACTTTTAGCAAACAACATTGCAGTAAAATTCAAATACTGATTACCATGGTAGAGATGTTTGTTATACTAAAGTTTTTTTAATATTGTTAGGCTTATATATTTGATGTATGAAATAATAATAAGTATCAGTCCTAGTTTTACTGCTTGAGAGACACCATTCACCATGCCAAAGTGTAATCATAGTAGTAATAAAACAGCATAAGATGCGTAGTAAATTGCCATGATGCAAAATGTTGATAGATTTTTTACATCACTGAAAAATGAGGACCTCAAAAATGGGTCCTCTGCAATGAGTTTCTTACAGCCATGTGCAGGAGTTGTCAATTGAGAATATGTTCATGCCAGAATTTGATCAAAATAAAGCTGCAGTGCAGAGTGCTGACACTCTTGATGAACTTAAGAGAACGGATTTTGTCAGTGTTGATATAGATCTGATGTCAGAATTCAAAAAGAGGAGGGGAAATTGAATCACAGACCTATGTATCAATATAAGCAAGAAAATGCTTTTGCCAGACTTATGAACTTTGAGTGGATTTACCATAATGTAAATGTTGTAAAGTTAGGATCACATCCATATTCTGCGATGATCTGTTTCATAATTTTTAAAACATACTCCAATTTGTTTTGAATTTTATTGACACTGTTTGCATGCATAGATGGAGCAGTGGAAAGCACTATATTTTTAACTCTATTAAAGCAATTTATGAATAAAGGCTAATCATTGGACAGGTAATACAAGAAAAAGGTTAAGTACTGACAGAAATGGTTTGTAAGTACATATGACTCCTGTCTAGGCAATTACAACTGTGTCAACTGATTCATTGTATCCTGAAGTTAATAAATGAGGTGATAGATCATTCAAGAGAAATGAAAGTAGAGCAAGAAAAAGGTCGGAAACAGACAAAATATACTTCCTTGCAGTAAGATGTGGAATTTGCAAAGCCAGCAAAAATATGAACACCAGCATGAGCAGAACAAATAATGAATGACTGTTGAGTATGTGGTGCCAGTCCCTATACTCTGAATTCCTTCTAGGCACGAAGACAACTATTTAGTACCATCTTTTTAGTTTGTGGTGTTGTGACCTGTATTTGCAAGGTCAAGGATATACACACATTACATTATGATCAGTTAACATATTTAACGAAACATAAACTCATATTATATGCAGTTGTACATATAGATCCTGTTGTGTGTGTGTGTGTATATATATATATATATATATATATATATGTGTGTGTGTGTGTATGTATGCTGTTGTG
Organism: Potamilus streckersoni; assembly: GCA_016746295.1. Classification (NCBI taxonomy): domain Eukaryota; kingdom Metazoa; phylum Mollusca; class Bivalvia; order Unionida; family Unionidae; genus Potamilus; species Potamilus streckersoni. The sequence goes on along the minus strand of JAEAOA010000745.1, from coordinate 4,404,678 downwards.
TAATGTACCAGCGGATAATCAGGGTATGTACTATTTTAATTGAAATATATAAGTGAAACCAACAGCGCAAACCCTTCTCTGCCATCACATTACACAAGGAAAGATTTTGGTCTGTTTTTATTTCAGTAGGCTGATTTTATTAAAAGAAAGCAAATACAGTTTTGTTCTCCTTATAATATGATACGTAGTATACAACAAATATGATGTATTGTTGTCCTAGCTTTAATTGCAAAGATTGTTTTCATCATTACACATGGATGTAAGCTCAGTCTCAATTTCATGCCTCAGAGTTTGTGTTAATGGTCCCCCATGGACTTAAGTCCTGTCTCTATTTCCTTCATCACTCTTAGAACTAACTCCTCTTGGAATGGAAGACAGACACACTGCACATTCACTGGGAGTCCTATACTACCTTCACTGGCCTGTAAGTACAAAAACACCAAACTATTATAACATTAATGACATCATAATAACAATAAAAAAATAACACTTTTACTTGAACTAGCAGTATGAAGTGAAACACTGGCTGTAATTGGATAGTTATTGCTACAAACCACAGATATGACAAATTTGTCTGAGGAAATGTGCCTAAAACAGCTATTGTACCTACCTATGTATAAAATGTATCCACCTACAAACAATGTAGACCCTGACACGACATTGCATTATTTCTTAGAAGGTCAGCATCTATGCAAATATAGCCTAGGCACATAAGAGAAATTTGAAAATACAGGTTCTGCTCTAGAGTTATCATTAACTTTATCTGTCTTATAAAAATGAATTTTCACTGTGTATGCATTATATTTTTCTGAATGTGCTCTTACAAAATTTTAAAATATAAATAAAACTAAAACAGGTTATTGATTCATTTAAAAAAAACCCAACAAAATTACACTCTGAATGTCACCTGTGCAAACAACCATGCAGAGCTAGCTATTTTTACTGAGATGTGCATTGATAAAATGTCTTTTTCAACCCAAATCAATCCACATCATCTAGATATAAAATAATAAAACTGGGTTACTTATTTAAACCTATCCTAACATAAACACATTTCTTTTATAACATGAATTACCAGTGGGAACAATCCATGGGGAAACCGTCACTTTAAAAATTCAACCCTGTGCAAAAATACAAAACTCAGGAATGGCTCCATAGTGGCTTGATCCTACCATGGTTTGAATTTACAGAGGTTTTACCCTATGGGACTTGACTTAACAGTTTTATTCTTTAAAGTGACTTAACTTAACAGCTTTATTCTTTACAGAGATTTGACTTAACAGAGCTTTATTCTTTACAGTGACTTGACTTAACAGCTTTATTCTTTACCGAGACTTGACCTTACTGAGATCAGACTCTACAGCAGCTTTACTCTATGGATTACCACCTTTAATTTGGATCATTCTCTACACTGACTGGTATGTTGCATCCAAATTCTGTAACAGACTAATTATACTTAACAAAAATAAATCACTATGATCTATAATTATGGGATCACTGAAAAACACATGTAAAAATAATGATAAATCAACATTATGATGATGATAAAAAAGAATTGGTAAAGAGGCACAACTTTAGAAAAAATGTCCAGCATGAATTTTAGGGTTTTATATAAAATTTTGAAAAGGCAGATGAATAAATAGTGACATCCTAGTATTAAAGGTTTTTTGTTGAATGACTCCACTGTTTCTTTATTGTAGTCATCAATGAAGCTGTATTGTAATCATCAAACAAACCACAATAACTTCTGAGTACATCACTTTTTGCTGATGAACCAAAATAACTGATTGACATCAGAAATAATAATGATAATTATAATATCACAAATTATTGGAAACTGAAATAGAAATAGTACCTTCTTGATGTTTTTCTCAAAGTATCGCCTGTTGGGGTAATTCTCCAGCTGCTGCACATCCTCACTAGTCACTTTTGTCAGTGGCAGGCTGCCTGCAGGATAGTTCAGTACATTGTACAGCATGGAGTACGTTCCAGCACCTACACACAACAAACACACAGAGACATAAAAACGGTTCCACCTCTCTCCCCTTGTTCCATCAATTATTCATGTAACAATTCCTTATTCCTTGGCGATTAAAATGAAAAAATTTAACTGTCCATCTAACTTTCTGCTTGTCTCTACAGATTGTTATGAAATTAAAACTATTTGCAGTTGCCTCCTAAAGTTTGAGGAAATAAGAGTACCAAGAACGGTACATCAAGTTGAATTGTCCCCTATATTGTCACTAGTATGGTATTGTTGACTCTGGAGATTACTGACCAATGTGCCTCAATGTCCAATGACCTCAATGTTCAATGTACCTCAATGTCTAATGACCTCAAACTGAACCTAGAACCAAAGTTATTCTTCATTTTAAATCTAAGATCAACAAACTTCCACCCCATCCCTTAAATGCAAACCATCCATAAACTTGGGCCAAGGAATGTGGTCTAGAACAAAAGTTATTATGCAAAAAACATTTTCCTTCCTTCAGTCTGTGACCTTGACCACAAACCTTCTCGTCCCAAATCAATATCTTTCTTTATTATCAAATATCCAAATCTTCCACAAACTTTGGTGAAGTTACATGGTCAATAACTAAATTTTGAGTGAAAAAATAATTTTTTCTTTTTTCAGTTGCAGTGACCTTGACATTTGACCTTTTGACCCCCATCTCAATAAGCTTTTCCTTAATCTAAGTGTGAGTCATCTACAAATATGGAAACTGAAGATGGCAGAGCATTCAAGTTAATGTGCAGTAACCTTCTTTCTTCTTTGAGTCAAATCAACCTTGACTGTTAACCTTTTGACCCAGAATTGATAGGCTTCCTTCTTAACCTAAGTGCATGCTATCTAAACTGTTTAATCACTTGGGAGAACTCAAATCGTCATGCAGCAACTATATGACCCAAGGATTAGCTTCCGTATTCCATGTGTAAGCCATCAAACAAATTTGGAAATGTAGCTGGTGGATAACTTGGGTTATTGTCTGGAAACAAAATTGGTAATGGAGATAAAGATAAATGGATGGACACATAATATAACAAAATAGTTCATCTTATGGTGGGCATATAATAAAGATCGATGTGACCCACTACTATATTTTTTTCTGTAACATTCAGTGGTGGGTCACCTACATTGTATATCTGTAGTCTTAAATAGGATCTCTCAGCAAACATGTGCAAATGCTGTGCATGACCCACCTCTTACCTTGTTCTCTTCATTTGTTTTCTTCAGTTTCTCTAACTTCTTCCATGCTAAGAACCAGTTCATGTCATTATATAACCCAATGTATATCAATGACAGGAAAGAAAGAAGAAGAAAATTTTCAAAGTGGTCAGTAAAAACTGGCCATCATGTGAATCTGCTTTCGTTTTTTTTTTCCAAGTACTGCAACAAATTTTAAGGGCAGATCACTGTCTACAACATATTGTTGACTTTCTCATGTTATTCACTTTATTCATTTCTCAAAAGAATTTGGTCTCATAATTCATATTACAACAATAAGACAACCATAACTTCAAACATTTGGTTTAGCAATGGTACAATATTGGTATGGTCAGAATCTATTTTGGTCTAGCTATAATACAATATATGAATTGTTATTATCTATTTGCTACAGCAGTGGTACAATATATGTGAGGCCAGTATCATGAGATTTGCTTTAGCAAAAGTACAATATGTATTAACCACACATATTGTACTTTTGCTAAAGCAAATCTCATGATACTGGCCACACATATATCTGTTTAGTCTAGCAATGGTACAACAGACATGGGCAGACCAGTTTGGTCTAGTAATGGTCCAATATATGTATGGTTAGTACCTAATTTGCTCTAGCATATATATGGTTAGCATCTATTCCAAGATGATACTTTTATAATTTATGGCAAAATATTTAGAGTAGCAGAAACTAAAATGATTTAAACTGATTAGTGACCTATTATGATTAATGATTTCCAAGAACCATGCCTATGAGAAAGAAAGGAAACGGCACTCAAAAATAGAATTCCAACAATATCAGAAGTAGTTAAGAGGATTTCAATTGATTACTTAATTAAACTAATTTATTCAACAACAAGATTCTATTGAGTACATGATAAATTCTAAAGTAGTGGTTCCCCACCCCCTTGTTGCAACCCAAAGCAGTGTAGCAAGGATGTTCTGGAGCAAGACAGAGGATTATTAGAATTATGTTAAGGGTGGAAAAACTTATCAAAATGTGGCTGAGAAAAATACCTTTTAGGTTAGGGCCACAAAAGGTTGGGAACCACTCTTCTAATATAAGTGGTTAAAGTAAGTCATACAGGTCATTTATAAGCTTTTAAAAGCTTGACACTTTCAATAATAAGTATCATTAATTTTAAATAGCAATAATTCACTTTATTTAGATCCTCAAGCATTCATACTCTTTAAGAAGGTCAATATTTACATATCCAAGAAGTGCATATGGCAAAATCAATGTTAAATTATGTGGATACTTAAAGAATCAAGTCAACCTAAAGGTGTGATCCAGTACAAACTGGATTGAATATCATGTGCTATGATGGCACAATGAAAGCAGTACATGGTGAAAACAAATTTGTACTACTCTGTTTTTTTCTTAAAATAGGCCCAATGTCATCTTTACTTGACCCAGTTTAGTACATGGCTACTGCTGTAAACTTAAAAAGTGATCAATACTTATTGTCCATAAGTATTTTGATGACATTTAAGGTGCAGGATAGTCAGCAATCAGGACTGAATAGACTTTGGTTTCACCATTTTAGAATCAAGAATTTGATCAACATTTAATATTTAATTTAATTTGAATGACAGTGCATACATGACCACACTAACAGATACCATAGTAAGGGGAAGTGATTATCATAAATTTGGATACCTTAAAAACTAGAGTTGTGTCTAAACAATGCATGCCCTGAACACAGATCTGAAAGTCTGAGTGCAAAAAATTAAAACATTAAAACAAATTTTCATTCTATTAAAGTGCCAAATAGTCCAAAAAATGACATAAATAAAGATAACAGTAAAAACAAAGACTTTAATAAAGATTGTAGTAAATCTTATTTTTAATAGCAGGCCTCATAGCTAATTGCAACTCCTTGATAATCCCTTGCATTGCAATTAATTAGGCATCACACTGCTGAGAAATTGTGTAATGCTATTTGGATTTTATCAGACAACTGTTCAATGCATGTATGTGCACTTACTAGAAGCAATCGACCATTCATTGCTCAGAAAGGCATCAATGTGCAGGCAAAGCTGTTTTACATAGCATACTTTTATTTGATACTTGAAAGTTCCTAGAAGGAACTGACACCCTACTGGGTGAAAAGAATTTCCAAAATTTTTGAAGACGATTTCTTTGCTTTTGACTGCTGAGTATTCAAACATCTCTGATAACAAGATTTTCAAATTAGTTACTGTGGTGGCCATACTGTATGTCAGATTGGCACCATATTTATTTAGAACAAAGTCTACATCATCAAATTAGTTGCTGTGGTGGTCACACTGTACATCAGATTGGCACCATTTTCATTTAGAACAAAGTCTACATCATCAAATTAGTTTCTGTGGTGGCCACACTGTACATCAGATTGGCACCATTTTCATTTAGAACAAAGTCTACATCATCAAATTAGTTACTGTGGTGGCTACACTGTACATCAGATTGGCACCATTTTCATTTAGAACAAAGTCTACATCATCAAATTAGTTACTGTGGTGGCTACACTGTACATCAGATTGGCACCATTTTCATTTAGAACAAAGTCTACATCATCAAATTAGTTGCTGTGGTGGTCACACTGTACATCAGATTGGCACCATTTTCATTTAGAACAAAGTCTACATCATCAAATTAGTTGCTGTGGTGGTCACACTGTACATCAGATTGGCACCATTTTCATTTAGAACAAAGTCTACATCATCAAATTAGTTACTGTGGTGGCTACACTGTACATCAGATTGGCACCATTTTTATTTAAGACAAAATCTACACCATTTAAAGTGTTTTGGTGAAAACCCCATGCCATTAATATTATCCATTCAGAGAGAGGAAAGAAAAGACGATTTTCAAGACAGCCATCATGGAAGCCATACAGGATCGGATTTACAACTGGCTTTTATGTGGGATCAACTAGGTATCATAAGTAAGAAGTCTTTTCCTGGGGATCATACGTATTATCCTGCCCACAATTTCTTCTCGTAGTTCAAGACTAACTGTTAATAGTTTGACTGGTGTTTGCAATATGGAGCATAATAATGGCGATATCATGGCCACTAATTCAACCTGGGCGGACATTAAAAAAAAAAAAGCTAGCTGAGAAGAACATCAAGGTCTCTGTTTATATCAGAAAGAAACATCTTCAACTGTACAGAGAAAATGTGCACCAGACGGGTAGTTCATCTTTGTCTTCAGGAGCATCATCATGTGACGAGATGGGTGTGGCATAGGTGATGCTCTACAGTTTCGTATTTAGCATAGGGTTAAAATTTTAAAGAAAAAGAGTTTCCCCAGGTTTCCTCACTTGTTATACAGGTTATTTAAAAGAGACTTTGTAAATCTTAGGTATTGTTCAAAGAACCTTTAATTTCCATTATTTTGATGTATGATTGATGGGTGTTATATGGGTAAGAGAGTACACAGTTTGGCCTTACTCCAGATGTGCACCTTTCAAAAAAGTGCTAGCTCTACTTGCTCATTTTCACTTCTCGAACTTCAGAGGTAAATTGTAAAAAAAAAAGCTGATAACTTTTTTTTACATTTTGTAATTCAGTCATTGCACTTTTAGAAGCTGGTATTATCTAGTTTGGCAAAATTCATTTTCCATATTTTAATAGCTGCCAAGAATAGTGTACTTTAGACAAATTTAGGTTGATGTTTGGAGCACAAGGGAGCAGTCATTCTAGTTAGCATTGTCCTAAGATCATTTAAAATTTCCAAAAGTACAATATCCAAAGAAATTTCATCCACATTACATGAAAGTAGTATATAGGTATGCCAACATTCTCTCCACTATGCATGTTTAAAATGCAAACAACTTCACCTTACATACATCACTCTCTGAAAAGTACATAATAACTGGTGAGAGCCACCATATTCAACAACATCGTCACATGACCTGAAAACAGCTGATATACCACCTTATCTCAACATGTCGGCTGCAGCAGTTATCAAACAACAGTTAGCTGAATTACAAGTATCTGTCACCGCAACGACAACCATATCACAGCGAGCTTCACAGTCTTCATGGATACATTCACAGTCTGCAGAGGATACATGTCAATCGCATAACGTCTTTAACCTTTAATATGCTCTCGCTAGGTGGAAGGATGACAACACCAGATTCTCCCAAACAACACATCACGCTGGGCCTGTCGACAAACTCCTGCTGGTGGAAATTGTGCCCGGATATATTCACAAGGACATATGCGAGTGCCCTCACCTAGAGCCTACCATAATTTTGGTGGGAATCTTTGGCCACAAGCAACAGGTCTGCTTATTCTATAGTATTCCGACCTTTCAAGTATATCTTGCTAATGGTAGGATTGTGGATTCCAGGATCTAGTTTGACCCCGTTGTGAATGAGGACACCTTGATTTACTTTTTGGGCATTATACATAGATGCTGCACCTGACATATCACACTATAAAACTTTAGCCGGTATTCGGCATTTATACTTGCATCTTGGTATCCATTAACTCTTATTGTTACTTGCTTCAACTTCAGAATATATTGACAGGTGTCAGAAAGGTGAAATGTGACTACAGACAGAAGGACTTCATATGAAGTCTGATATATTATGTGACATATGGCAGTGCTTGGAATACTATGGACTGAGGGAGTACACTCAACTCATGCTTCAAACTGCTTCTGCAGTGGGTTTTTTTTTGTTTTTTGTGGTGTTGAGAATTTGCTATTCATAGAGCCCATTTTTTTTGCTTCAAACAATTTTTGCTGATCCTGACAATGTTTCATACAGATAAGTGCCTATTCATTCTGCATATAAGACGGTTGTTTTCCGTCAAGGGATGGATTTCCATTTTATAGGTACTGTGACATCTTTGTATGCCCATACTGTGTGATGAAGAAATCCCATCGTATTCAGATGTTAGCCGGAGCTTGCCCTTGTGATCCTCTGTTTCTCATGGATAATGGTTGCGCTTTAAGTAGAACTTTCTTTATCAATACCATTAAGGCCATTTGGTCCAAATGCACATCGTTATAATAGGTACTCCTTCCGCTTGGGGGGTGGCTGCTAGTGCTGCTAAGGCTGGAATTCTGGACCATCTTATCCATACCTTAGTTTGATGGTCCTCTGATGCTTGTTGTAGATATATTCAGGTGCACCTGGACAGAATTAGCTTGGCACAGGGGCAGATATCACATCTTGTGCCTCACTAATTCATTGCACATTTGGGTGCACCAATGCACTATTTATGTATTTAGTTAGTGAGACCATCACACAAATTTTATTTATTTCTTTAAGGTTAAGAGACGCTGTACTGCTGTATCTATGCTGTACTGTCATTTCGCCGGTATCATCATCATGTATTAGTACACTTGTGAATTCCTAACTGGCTATTACATACATGTATCTTACATTAATATTTTACATAAGCTAGGCTTATCAAGTAATTCATCTATATTTCATGCATTTCCAGTCATTATTCCCCTTATGGCTCCTTACCTTACTTCAAACTGGGGGCCTCATTACAGTCACACTGTTCCAGAGTCGCAGTGATACTTTCACTTGTTTAGGCCATTGCCAAGTTTTTGTGCATTCAAAGATTTTCTTTAGAACAATTGTGATAGTATTTGTGTAATTCAATGATTAATTAAGTTTTGAATGTTGCAGAGCCTCATTTACAGGAGCTATTGTCTCTGATTTACCATTTTCCGAATATCAGTATTTGCAGAATCAAATTTGTCATGCACTTTTATATTGGTAAAACTCTTGTATGATTCTTGTTTCAAGCATATCACATAATTTCATGAGTAATGGCTACACATTGCCATAGCATTTCCTGGTTCTGCTTTCCAATTTTTTCTGCTTTTAGGTTTCATGGGTGCACAGATCGATACAGCCGTCCACACCATAGGGGCACTGCACTTCATATGGCTTCCTGGGAGAGCACTTCAATTCATATGGGTTCACTGTAGACATGACTATCTTTCAACACATTCTTCCACTGTAATTCTGTTACATGGAATATAAGCATTCTTGGATATTGTGTGTACATTTCAGTCATCTTGTGGGTGGATAAATGGGTTCATCACATGATGGTCTTAAAACACTTCCGTCTCCGGCTGGTATTCAGGGACATGGAATACAAACGTTTCTGGATATTGTGTGTTACCTCTGACTTTAGAATTATGTGATTTGGATAACAACTTGCACATAAATTTGTGTACTCTGTTTCTGATCATAATAGGTTGATATACAGAGCTGCCATTAAGTGTATGTGGAATTTTTGGCAATGTCTGGCATTATTGCGCATTCAAACACTTTACAAGTACTCTCAGATGTTTTGTATTATTTCGTAACATGCTGTCATGCACTGAGGCAGCTTCAGTACTCGACAATTAAGCTATACCTTGCAGGAATTGATTCCATTACCTATTTGCTGGTCATAGTAATGCTTTTCAGGAACAGAGATGTTACAGAGTATACTTCATGGGCAAACATATAGTATGCGCAGATTTCCTATTACATACAAGATGATGGTGCAGTTCACTGACTGGACTTGTTCGTGCAGTGCATTGTGTTTGGTAGCATTTCTTGGATTTATGCAATGTGATTAAGTATTCTGACAATTTTTTCATACGGTTAAGCGCATATTCATTCTGCATCTTAGAGCATCTAAGACTGATGTTTTCCATCAAGGGGTGGATATTCATATTTATTCTATGTACTGTGACATTCTGTATGCCTAGCTACTAATGCCGCTAAGGCTGGAATTCCAGACCATCTTATCCATACCTTAGGTAGATGTCCTCTAATGCATATGGTGGATATATTCAGGTGCAACCGGACAGAATTAGCTTGGCACAGAGACAGATGTCAAATCAATTGCCTCACTAGTTCATTAAATGCTTGTGTCAATCAATACATTATTCATTTGTTTACTTTGTGAAACCATCACACAATTTTATTTTTTATTTCTTTATGCTTAAGAGATGCTGTAATACTGTATATATGCTACACTGTCATTTCACTGGTATCATCTATTAGTGCACATGTGAATTCCTAACTGACTATCGAAAACATGTATCTAACATTCTTACCTTCGCGTACATCAGGCTTTACCATGCAATTCAAATATATTTCATGCATTTCCAGGCATTATTCCCCTTATATATCCTTACCATACTTCAAATTGGGGGCATCGTTACAGTCACACTACTCCAAAGTCACAGTGCTACTTTCACTCGTTTTGGCCATTGCCAAGTTTCATTCATTCAAAAAACTTTGCTTTGAACCCCAATTTGTATCAGTACTTAAATGTACTCTACTATTATGCCCATATACTTCATACCTACTTCCTGCAGTGCATTATGGAGTATCGGCTGATGTTTGTTATCATGGCATCCTCGGATCGGACTTGTCGTGTTTCGGTTGTCATTGTCCCTATATACCTCCTGACAGCCCCTGGCAGTTCAACATGCAGGTATTGGACCATCGTCCCTATATACCTCTTGTCAGCCCCTTGCGACCCAACACTTGCAGGTATCGGACAATTTTAACAACCCTACAAACTCTAACATGCCTTCCTGTCCTGAGGTATCCTTTAAAACAATTCAGAGCTGGGCTGGTGCAGTGTGCTGTGACAGGATTTGCCCCCATTATGCCAAAAAGATTTTATATGTACAATAAAGTGTCTATTGAACCTGTGTATTGTGTGTTGTTTAAATTCTACATTTGTTTCTCAGTGCTGAACTTTCCACTGTGTGACATTCAATACAAATCATATGTTAATCTAAAATACCTTCAAAGATAACTTCACATTGAAGTTCTTGTCATAGGTTCACCAGCATTTCTTTGAGAGGCTTGGCTGTAAACAAACTAATGTGGAATATAACAGATTTCACTTCCGGATCATCACCAAAAACTTATTACACTGTCTCCAAAACACACAAAGACAACCACACCATAAGCTCATATTCTATGGAATAAACAGTCACCTTTAAATCCATACCAAAAATGCCCAAATATATTTCTTGTATCAGCAACAAAAGAAGACAGGAAAAAAATGCTCTAAAATGCTGGGACTACATATGATGTGGATACTGAACCAGAGCTACTAATTGTGATCTTATTCCATATTAGACTTAGATCTGCACTATTTTCTTTTAGGATCAAGTAAATATCATAGAAATTCTTCTGGTGTAACCCTCCCCCCCCATGTAAATATGACTTTCCATTCAGGAGGAATAGCAATAACAAAATTTTCAAGATGGCTGGTGCAATGGTCATAATGGATGTCTAGTCAGAGCCATTTCAATTTAGGATCAACTGGACATTTTAGTGAAAACATTTGTTCATATGACCATTCATTCAGAAGCAAATGTGATAATGGTTTTTTCAAGATGACCAATGTGGTGGCTATGTTGGACATCAGATCAGCATAATTTTGATTTTTGACCAACCAGACATGATAAAGATGTCTTTTAGTGAAAACCTGAGGTTGATATAACCATCCACTCAGAAGCAGCAATAGCAAGATTTTTCAAGATGGACACTGTGGCAGCCATACTGGATGTCCAAGCAGCATAGTTTTAATTTAGGATCAATTAGACCATAGGATAACATGTGTGTAAAGTTTCATGTTATGCCTCCAAGTAATTTAGGAGGAGTAGTGATAACAATCTTGTGTTAATGAATGGACAGATGACAGACCATTCCATAAGCTCTACTGAAAGTATACTGCATCCAGGTGACCCAGAAGGATCAAAATGTGTAGGTAACTGACTGCTGTATCAGGAACTTAAAGTCTCATATAAAAGTAATCCCTATTTAATGATATTAACAGTATCTGAAAAATGGTCACATTGACCTAGTTTGGGCATTGATTTTGTATTTGCAATATTATTGCATGTTTGGTAGACATAGGTGAAAGGGTCTTGAAATTACACCTCAAAGTTAATTTTATTCAATTATCATTAAATCCAGAAAAGGTAGATTACTGTGACCCAATTTCCATACATGACACACTTATTCCAAAATGAAAGAGTAATGTCAACAGTTGCATATATACACCAGACACAATTTTAAAATAATTTTGAACAAATTCTTGATCATATTACAATTTCATAGTGACAAAGTTTTGGTGTGAGACACTTCTTTTCTAAGATGAAACTTTTTTGTTTCATAAATTGCAGTAGAGGAAAAGGTATTTTAGAGTCCAATCTTTATATTAAATCTTAAATAAATACTAGGAAGTAGGTAACAGGGACCTTGTTTTGATGCATGACAGATGTTCATATCAAGATAAACCCATATTGCAGTATGAAGTAATATAGAAATTATGGCTTAGATGGATGTCCAGATGGATGAACAATTTAAAGATGTACATAAAATGTCAGTCTCATTCTTGAAGTGGGGTATAATAAAACTATGAAATATTAAATGGATTTGTTATCCATAAGATTACACAATTATGGTGCAAAAAAATCACAGCTATTCCTTACCTATTATTTCAGTCACATACCCATGAGGCACTGCAACACAAGCAAAAACAGGGCAGATAACTCCATCCAGACCCAAATCATCCCATTTTTTCATGAATTTATCTTTGTATGCCTGTTGGAAAGTGTAATCAATTAGTATTACATCAATTCCTCATTTTCAATGTCAAAAGAATAAACAAGAAATAGGATCAAAGAAAATGTTTTGCTTGGTGCATGAAAATTACTTAATATACATGTTATATGGCTCTCAAAAATTTGTAATAAGACCTATTTCTGATGCTTTCATCACTAATTAGAAAGTGATGTGACACACACACACACACACACACACACATATATATATATATATATATATATATATATATATATATATATATATATATATATATATATATATAAAAGACTCCAAATAGAACCCTTCTTTGATGCAAAGGTATAAAAACAAACTGAAAAAATTCAAATTTATTACCTGGCCCCCAATTAAAGACAGATGCTGGTCCCTATTGGAATTGCTGAGTGTGTTATTGGTGTATTCAAAAAAATTATATATTTATAAAATTAATGTTGTTTTTAAAAAACTCATACACAAAATAATTTATATTATCTGATACTGAATATAATTTATTTTGAAAATGAGATATCCTTTTTGTGCAAGTCCCCGAAATGTTCCTTCACTTTCACTTGATATTCTCTAAGATCTCATCTACATGTTATTTGCTGCATGTGTAGCAGGTGAGTAAATAAAAGAAACTGTTACATACTAAACAATGACCTCTAGATTACATACTGTACAATGACTTCTTGATCACATACTGTACAATGACTTCTTGATTACATACTGTACAATGACTTCTTGAATACATACTGTACAATGACTTCTTGATTACATATTGTACAATGACTTCTTGATCACATACTGTTTAATGACTTCTTGATTACATTTTGTACAATGACTTCTTGATTACATATTGTACAATGACCTTTCATCTGAAATATATTATTTGTCAGTACAAGTGCTGTTAAAGATTTGGATTTTTCCATTTTAATGCAATTAGAGCAAATGTTGTGACTGAGTTTTTCTGGCCCATTAAACATCTGTTTCATATCTGTTGAGTATTTGAGTAAATATTAGGCTAGTAGTTTTTTTGAAGTTGCACATAAGATTTTGTTCCACAAGGGCTCAAAATCTTTCACTCGTTTTTGGAAAAAGTTATCTATTTTAAATTTACATGCTTGGATAGAATTTTCTAGTGTCTTGTGCAACATGGGTAATAAAGTGGTTAGGAAATAGCAGATGCATAATTAACTGAGGGTTTTACAAACCATGTCATCCAGTTGTTAGTGACATCTCTTATAAACAATGTTCTTAGTAGAAAAGCCAGACTGAAGTGCTGAAGCATTTTCATAGAGAGACTAAATAAAAGTGCTGATGCACTCACATACAAAGACTAGATAAAGATAGTTAAAGGTTAGTACATTTGTATGAGAAAATATGAATAAGTTTTTCAGATGGATATACTGCACAACCTTGTGAGTGTAGTATGTCCATCTGAAAAAAATTAATTCATATTTTCCCATATAAATGCAGTAACCTTTTTATTATATGCTCATTTTCTTTTTTTTACCAAATGCTTAATTATATAAACAAAAATATGCTACAAGAAAGATGTATTCCAAACTAAATACTCAAGTGCAGATTCATCAGTACACAACGACATTATTAATGCACACATAACTCCACCCAGATTAATCTGAACTTTAAGTCACATGCTAGACATCACTTTTGAAAGAAAATGGCATTTTGATCTACTTAAATTGAAATTTAGTCATATTGTGAATGAATGCACACTACAACATTTCCATTTGATCTGCATTATTAGATTTTGGTATTTTTGTCGATTCTACTAAATTCTGTATTAATGTACTGCTGATATCAGCAGATAGGGAGCAGTGAGTTGACATCTGCAAGTGTGTTTCTGTTCTGTCACTGAATGTTTGGTATCATAATGTGGGAAAAATATGAAGTCTTGCAATTGTAATTATCAAACTGACACTATGGAATATAATGTTCATTTCATTTTGAGTGCAGTAAAGAGGATGTAATTGCACTTGGAATGTAGGCCCCCTAGTCAAAATTACAGTACAATTTCAAAATGTGTAATCAAGCTTTAAAACCCATGATATGGCTCATGTAGTTCAGATTTTGGGGGAATTCAGGATGTAAAACTGTAAATATATTTTTGCCATTCAGTATACCAGCTAAAAAAGACACATTTATGCCTTGTCACTTGCATGTTATTTGTAGGGACCCAGCAATTTTATGACATGTCTGGCATCTATCACTAGCCTAAATCCAAAACACTGTATCAAAAAAGTCAACACAGAATATTGCAAAGCAACTGGTATGTGGCAGTCCACGAAACATCTGCTTTAGTTCATTCAAAAACAAATTTAATCAACCAAAACATAAAGCATCTACTGCATGAGTGTACATGATTCATTTACAAACTAGTTCCTATCACACTATTGGGCACATGTATTGTGCACATTATGAAGGTGTGCAATATTGTAAAATATATTGAAAAATTATGACAATGTAAAGTTAACAGAGAAAAAACTGAGCATATAATAATGAATCATTTCCATATAGAGACTAAATATAAGTGCTGATGTACTCCCATACAAAGACTAGATAAAAGTATTGAAGCATTCCCATACAAAGACTAGATAAAAGTATTGAAGCATTCCCATACAAAGACTAGATAAAAGTATTGAAGCATTCCCATACAAAGACTAGATAAAAGTATTGAAGCATTCCCATACAAAGACTAGATAAAAATATTGAAGCATTCCCATACAAAGACTAGATAAAAGTATTGAAGCATTCCCATACAAAGACTAGATAAAAGTATTGAAGCATTCCCATACAAAGACTAGATAAAAGTATTGAAGCATTCCCATACAAAGACTAGATAAAAGTATTGAAGCATTCCCATACAAAGACTAGATAAAAATATTGAAGTATTCCCATACAAAGACTAGATAAAAGTATTGAAGCATTCCCATACAAAGATGGATAAAAGTACTGAAGCATTTCCATAGATACTCAATAGAAGTGCTGATGCACTTCCATACAGAGACAAGATAGAAGTACTGATGCACATCCCATACAGAGACTAGATAGAAGTGTGAATTCACTCCAATACAGAGACTAGACTGTACTATTAAAGAAAATGGGTTTATGTGATGGTGGAGGATGCTCCCAGAAGCAAAGATGGCATCTTTTATAGTGGAATGGAATTACACACTGTCCATGATTCCTGATGAAACCTTTGAAAAAAGGGCTAGACAAGCACCTACTGGAGCACTGGAAAGAGGAAATGGTGCAGAAGTGGATGCAATACCCTAAAGCTGACTACAGTCCTCCTTAGGGAAGAGAGATGAGTCTGAAGACTTCCTCCATCAGCCTCTTTGACTGCCTTATCTGGAAAAAGATGGGTATCAAAGAGATTTGAACTTGGACCACTTATTTGCCTGCTGACTCTGTTTTAAGAACTTTTAAAGATGCCCTCATCACAATGTGTGAACTTCATAGTCAGTTTTGACGGGTCTGGAATAACAGCCAGAAACCAGTGTTCCTGGCCTCTCAACTCCAGATCTTATTAAATCCCTGAAAAATGTCTGTCTCAAATGGTTCTTGCTGCGATCCAGCGAGATTTTGAATGTTTCCAGTGTGATATCTTGGTGGAGATGTGAAAGCTGCACAGATAGCACTATGGACACTGATAGTTACCTTGAATTCTTTACCACAGCATCCAGAAAGTACTTAAGTGCCAGTGGAAAGGATTATTCCTCCTTCAAGAGAATGATAAGAGACTGGCAAGTGAAACAATTGTCACTAGAGTTCAAACCTTACACTCCAAGGCCTTTACTGAGATATGATCCCAGGTCCTAGCCAATATACACACTTGTGATGCAGCTGGCAGACTCTTGGTACTGATTAAACTGCTTCACAAGCTTATGAACCAATGCTAAGTGTGGAAACAGCTGAGGGTATGAAAGACAATTCATACTTTGGGCACAAGGTTACCACCTTATCAAATGTCCTAACTACCAATACTAAACAAGGCAGGTGAGAAGAAACACAGGATCTGAATGGCAGGGTAGGACCTGTTTGCAATTGGCTCTTCTGGAAATTTATTGAGACTAAATTGGATCATAGGAAAGAGTGGTGCTAATATGATCCACTTTCCCAGATGGGTAAACAAAATCCAACTCACTACTCCCATTGAGACTAAATGGTATCTAGAGACAGTGGTGGGTGGGAGGGGATGATACCCAATCCTTATCCACAGAGAAACAACCAATGTTCAGTGTCTATATGTACACTGGGCATGGTCCAATGACCTGCACTAAGTGACCAGCACTCTGGTATTTGGTGACTGGCATCAAAGACTGGCCTGGTGATAAAGATCTGGCAGATAAGCAGGTATTGATCTGATATATCAGGTTACAATTGCTGCTATACATTGTCATTGGGAAGATCTGACTTGATAAAAATGATCACTAGTGTTAAATTTAACTTAAGATGACACTGTTCCCCTGGGAAATGGAGGGGTTGTGATGATACAGAAGGAAGCGGGGCCTTACCTCTAGCCTTTATAGGTGTAATGACACCAAGTGTCACACGTTATCCACCAACCAAGTCCCACAACTTTATCCAATAAGTCCCACACTTTACCTGTCCACAGACTGTATGCCATAAATCCCGCACAGGTGCATGGTAGGCAGGTGATGTATTTATCCAATAGGGCATTCTAGTGGGCCATGTTAATCCACACCATACAACATATTATTTTCTAAAAGAGGGAAAATGCCAAAAAAAGATAAACAAGAACTGAAAAAGGGGAGGTAATACTTACCCAAATGCTGTTTACTAAGATGGAGCTAACATTCAACAGAAACGATATCTGCTAAGCAAGGTGCAAAACCCCCCACCAAACGTAACAAAAGGAAAAACAATGAAATAAAGCAAGGACTGGTTAAAAAAACAAAAAGGTGTTCAAAATTTATTAAAAACGAGAATTTCAATGAGCAATCCTGACACCTATGAACTGAAATAATAGGCCAAAGAAAATGAGCAAGGAAGGAATCAATCTGGCTCATTTCTTTTCAATTTTGGGCTTCCAGTTACTAATTTGAGGATGGAGCACATAACATGGATTGTGGACTTGACATCCTGGAAATGATAAGCAATGGAATAGAAGCAGCTATTGTATTATGGTAATTAAAAGTAAATCTTGAAAAAGGTTGGTGCCTTGTCAACAGAATGAGAGAAATACTGTCCACTGATTTAAAAGTATTCCTTGTTGAAGTTAGCTGAAATAGACAACTATATTTGATCAACTAGTAGATTACAACATGTTTGTAAAAAAAATAATTTATGTTAAATGAAATTTTGGGGAAAAAAGAACATAGATTTTACCAAAAAGATTGGAAAAATAAGTTTGACAAAAGAGATGCTGAAAGCTTCAAAAATACTATTGCCCATGAACATAAGAACAGATTATCTTTTACTCACAATTTTATCCAATAAATTTACTAATTTTTTGATTCAAGATTAATTTTTGTTTTCCAGTATACATATTAGCTGATTGACAAATGTTGTCAAAATTTATTCTTGACAATGAAAATGACTTACATGAGTCTTTCAAGATAAATATTGGAATGTTTTTGGTTGTTTTAGTTAAACTTCTGACAAATTTGGTTAACTAGATACAAGGAAGTCTTCAAAGATGGTTTTCCAACATCATTTGCCTAGCATAAACTGTTTGAAAAATAAAGTTTTCTTATAAAATATCATAAACTCTATTAAACATTGCAGTACCTTGATTCAACTTTCTACCACAGATTTTATTGGCACCTTACTGAACTAACACATATCAAAGGAAAATAAAATATAACCAATTTCAGACCTAAAGAAGATAAATCTAGATCAAAATCACAAATATCTGTTTACCTCTACAACTTCTGCCTGTTGCCACCATTCACACACTGACCTGTAAGAAAAATAATTACTGACGGTAACAATAACTAAATACAAAATAGCCAATACTTTTGATTTATCTTATGACTACAGTATAATTTAGGTTCATAAACCTACTTTTGTTCTTTCAATATTACACATATTACAGTTAATATTGTCACAAATGACACCATGACAAATGAATGTACATAAAAATCAATTTCAATACAAAACTATATTTTAAAAATAAAAGTTGTGTTTTTTAATAAACAGAATATTACACATCTACTCATTTAAAAACGTTTCTAACTCATCAAATAATTTTTCAATATGTGCTGGCAAAGCTTTGCAAAATAATTTTATCTCTTATATAAAGCCCCCAAGGTAGGGTGTAACTTTTATTCATATTACCTCCCCTGAAAAAGATATTTTGGATCAACATTCAGAGATATTTGAAAACTGTATTTCTAGACATAGTTTCAGAAAGAATAAACTAAACAAGATACATTAATATTTACAATACAATATTTACAATACACGTCAAGAATTTTTGTATTTAAATCATAATCGAATGTAATTTAGAAAATTGAATGCAAATTGTGCAATGATTTGATCACCATGTCTTTTATAAATGCTATTTATATACTGAATGGACCCCTCTAGTGGCCAAATAGAGTAAAACCCTAGCCAAGTCATACCAAATACTTATCAAAATGGTACTAACAGCTGCCTTGCTTGGTGCTCAGCATTAAGGGGTAAGTGTTAGGACTTGTAGGACTGGTGTTAGAATAATGAGTCTAGGTGGGACAACATGCCTGCAACATAATGCTCCTGTGCTAGACATCATTATAAACTGCCACACTGCAGAAATCAGTGATATGACCAAAAAATTTTTAAAGATGTGTTAAAACATCATCCAAATTACATGCAAACAAATCACACACACACTGAATGCTGATTCTTTATAGTATTATTATTATTGTATTCAATATTGCATCATTAAATATAGAGAAAAGTAGTGATAAATTAGATCTCTATCAATGTTCCACAAAAAAAAATCAGTAACAAACAAATTACCGTATTTTATGTAATCTCTCGTGCATAAAAAAAAATTATTAATTTCAGCGTATGAAAAATAACATTGTAAAATAAATAATTTTGGTTTGGTGGTGCTGACCATGTACGAAAAATAAAGGGATCATACCAAAACAAGTTATACAGTAAACACGCTACTCTACAACCTAATGGTACAAACAAAGGAAACATTTTTTCTGTCTCATAAATCAAAAGTACTTTTGTTATTAGTGAACAAGAGAGAGAGAGAGAGAGAGAGAGAGAGAGAGAGAGAGAGAGAGAGAGAGAGAGAGAGAGAGAGAGAGAGAGAAAGAGAGAGAGAATTATGTTCAGTGTGCAAGCTCCTCTGCATTTAGAACATATGTACCTGTTATGGTGTGAAAAATGATCAAGATGGTTTGAACATGTATATAAGTTATGGGTATTATTTATTGGCAAATTGTATGCAACGATATGACACCAAATCGTCAGGAAATTAATTGCAAGTTATATTTGTACCACAACAATAACCTCATTATCAACTTGCAATAAAAAATAAAGAACTTGAAATTAACACTTAAGTTAATGCATGTGTGCATGTGTTTGCGAACACATACACCAGAGAGATTCAGTGACCATATTTATTCAGTGTAATTTTTATTTTTAGCTTTTGCAAAGAGAAAGAAAGACTATTTTCTTTTCAGTTACCCGATGAGTGGGATAATCCTCATGTATTATGACCCTACTATATTCCATTAAAATATAAACACTGCCAAATTAACAGTTAATTCCTGTTTTAATTATGATGTACATTGTCACAACAACCACATGGCTATAGTGTTATTTACATGGTAATTAAACATGCTTACTTCTTTGTTTAGTCTAGCTGAAAGCAAATTGATAGTAAGATTTGACTGAGGAGGTCAATTGTCGAGGCTTCCAGTAGGGAAATGAGGCTCTCTTTAGGGAAATGAAAATCTTTTGAATGTGCTATTGAAGAAATTATCTATATAGCAGATGTTATCAGGACAATCGATCATATGCATTATTTGTTATTCAAACTTGCCAATAAAGATAATAGTGAGGTATATTATAGAATAGATTTGTAATAAAATGTGTATTATATCCAGGTCAAAACAGAACAAGCACTTAAAAGATACTATATACAAATCCATTTAAACAAGTCCATGACTTTCAAACTTACGATGGAAAATGACAAGGTTTCTATATGTTATGTTTGTATGACTAATGAAACAATAAGACAAGTTGACCAATGGTCTGTGGTCTTCACTTCCGCATGTTCTGAGATGTTATTTTTGATGGAAAGGGCTTCTGAACTCCAGAGATCTTGGAAACGCTTAATTATGCATAGTTGGATGCAAATATTTTATTTGGGATGCAGAAAATCACCCACACAGGAATCTTCTGTATGCACATTTTTGTTGCAAACAGGAAAGTTTTGCAGCAGAACTAATATGTTCTAATTACTATGAAAACTGAAGCAATGCTTTTATTGTTGTTGCCAATTTCTTTGATCAAAGGTTGCCATCTTGCTTTGATTGAAGGTGCTGCTAAAGGCTTCATTTGAAAGACCAAACAAATATTACTATTGTTGTGGCAACATGAAATAATTGTAGAACACTGAGACAACCTTTTTTCAAAAAATTTCCTTAGTATACATCAGTGCTTCAGAGGTAATCAGTTTTCATTGAAGTTGCAGCAAAACTATTGTTTCTGTTTTTTCTTAAAAATTGCTGTCATGTGGTCAACAGTAGTCATTTCACGACCCTGCCTTCAGAGTTGGTCAATTGTAGCTAGTCAGTTGCATGGCTATTTTGATTAAATTACAGCATACAGTATCAAAGCCAGATATCAGCATAAGCGGAAAATGATTCAACAATGCACTGTTAGGGTGGTTTGTCAATATGAAATAAGGATTTGTTTATGTAACAATAGATTCCAGTGCATTTTTATATCCAAGTTTACAGATTCCTATCATGAAGCCTTTGAATTTCTCCACACCAAACCCAAGACTCTATATACAGTTTTTATCAGCCAAAACTTGTTGCCAAAAATATCTCCAAGATGGTATATTTTTCACCAATAAGGAAAACAAAATTGTAATTTGTAACAGTGGCAAAGCCCAACACAATCACTGTTATTGATTTCATTTCCGACTGTTACTGTGTAAATATTGCCTGTCAACTCGAAATCAAGAGACTTGGACAAAAAGCTGTTTGCAAATTTTGACAATTGAGGTTAAACAGAAAAATGATGAAGATTTCAATGAGATTCAGAACTGTGCTAAAGTTGCCATAAATGATAGTTCAGATGCGACAGTAGCCAAGTGTAAGAAAGTATGTGATGCCTAGCTTAGTGGGAGCTGCAACTTTTGCTGGTGGGACTGCAACTTTTACTGGTGGGACTCCTATTTTTACCAAATTAGGAGTACTGGACTCCTAGTTTTAAAATCCTAGCGAGACCTCTAGAACTCTTTTTAAATTGCATGTGGTCTTTAGTTACAGTGACAGACTTAATAAGAAGAACTAATTAATGATAATATGGTATGGTCTGGAAAGTCCTTTGTTCATTTGGTAATAAACACCAGTAGATATTGTAATGACTATAAGAGTTTATGCACAAGGGCACATGGGTGTCTGCAGGATCTTTTGCAGAATTTGGGGTGGGGGTGTCAGTCAGTCACAGTCAGGAGAATTAGTATAGTAAGCAGTCTGAAACTAAAGCTAATATTTACTAAGTATTTTGAACAGAATCTTGTGACATATTTTCAGCTTCATTTGCATGATTAAACTTGTCAGAATATATATTGTAATATAATTTACAGGGGGCGGGGTGTGACCACTCTTGATCTATGCTGCAGGAAACCATGCTTATGTATCAATCATTATATTTTCTCACCAACAATTAATCATTAATGTTTGTAAAAACAAAGTAGGAATATGGTATTTTCAACCTTTTTTGCAAACGTAAATCTTAGTGAAAATTTTATGTACGAAAATTTAAAGATTTTTTCAAATAATACAAAGTGATATGTACGAAAAATTATGATACATTTAATAATTATTATTTTGATAACTGGATTGTGTATGAAAAATTAAAGTGTACGAAAAAATACATAAAATACGGTAGATACAAACTACATATCAATTACATACCTGCAACCTTTTGAAGACATCAAGCCTTCTGTATGCACAGGATCCTGAAGTATTGATCACACTGACATCATGCACATAAAAATGTCTAATTATTTATAATTTATCTTTACATATCTAGGACTTAACAAACCAAAGTATAATCAATGATCACATAACTCATCCCTATGAAACTTTCCAGTAGTCACTGTAGATATTAATTATCATGCAGAAAATAAGTTCAAAATCTTGATAATGAAATGGTGTCCTCTTCCCTATTTTAATTTTAATGTAATGCTTTTCTTTTTAAATTTCAACCCTTAATGTAAAATTGTAACTTTAAATTGGTACCATACAACCAGCATTGTCCTGAGAGCATCAAACCACCTTCTTCAGGCATTAAACCACATAATACTGCAAATATCAAACCACTTAATACATTGGGGGATAAAGGACAAAACAATAAAAAAAGAATATTTATTCTATAATATTGAAATAATCATTCATAAAAAGAGATTAATATTGTTTATGCATTATAATTTTAAAATCAGTTTTCTTCAAATCTGCTTCAGAAGCTATTTTCATTGTCCACTGTCAGAAGCCATATTTTACTAGTTACAAGTCTATGCTCTTAAAATAAGTAATAGTAAAGAGTGAAAGTCAACAAGATGTATAAAATTCAACAAATAATTTATTTCCCTAGAATATAAGGTGAAAATGAAAAAAAAAGAAATTGTGGTATTGCATATTAAATCCCCAAACAATCCAAGTCCTAATAATTTAAAGTCTTAAACAATATTTCAGTACAAGTCCAGAAAAAATTTTAAAAAATGCTGCTGATGTGTCTGTGGTAGCTTGTGAAGTGTTTAAGTGCCAACAGTCTTTTGTTGAATCACAGTAACATAATTTTAGGTCTGAATTCACTAGGAATTTCAGTGAATGTCTAAGTCCAGGAATTTTATCAGAGCACTTTGTATTACCAACAAAAATATTCACTTCAATTCAATAATTTGAAGAAAAACATTTTACAACCCAAAAATGAAATACATATAGTACAACTTAAAAGTGTGAGGATTTAAGGCACAGATTATATAGTTCTCTACTTGACCTCAGGATACAATTAGCATTTTCTAAAAAAAAATTACCTAATGGAAAATAACCTTCTAGAATGATCCTGATGTTTGCAAAATACAAACCAGAACCCGGACTATGTAAAATTCACTACAGAAATTCCAACACCTAGACCTAGACCCCAATAAACATATTTACTTCTATTAATAATAATACTGATTTTAAACCCATACACAGAGAGAATAACTGAGCTATATATTAACTGTTTACACAGAATACAATAATAAAATTCAATGTGGGTCAAACAGAAATGAACTCACTGTTGGACAAGGTCAAGTCCAAAATACAATGTTACATTACAACAGCATGTAATGAAATTAAAAAACTAAAAAAAATTAACTAACAAACATTTAAATTAAATATACATAACATTATAAGAATTTAAAGTTAAATATAAATAACACTATAAGAAAATTACATGTTTAGAGTAACATTTGAATAAGAACCAATAATACCAGTAGTGTCAATAATTACCTTATTTAATCACTGAAGGTGATGCTTTACATGAAAAGCATGCAGTCCTCTCTTTTAATTCCCATATAACATACACATTAACCCTTTGAGAGTATCTTATATACAACCATTAATTTCTCACATAACCTTGCTGGTCATAGGGATGACACTGATGATTTTGGGACAATCTCTATCAATTTTGCCCTTTTCCCCACTGCTCTTTGAGACTTTGCAAAGTCCAATCCAGTTCACTCTTTGATGTAATTTTCCCATATCTTCTTCTGTCTGTCTTGTTTTCTCTTCTCTCTCAAAGTGCCATGTAGAATTGTCTCTGACAGGCCTGAAGAGTGTGAGACATGACCATACTCTTCTTAGTTTGTTTCTTTATAGTGGTAAACAGATCTTGATATGGTCCAGGTATACCTTGAATTTTAATGTACACCTCTTTACTAGAGCATTGTCTAAGAATGAGATTTCAGGATCTTTTGATAACATCTCATCTCTAACACATCTCATCTACTCTCGAGTTCTGCTGTCAAGGTCCATATCTCACATACATACAGGAATATGGACATGATGAGGGAACATAACTTTGATCTTGGACTGAAGCATAATTTTGCTGTCCTTCCAAACAAAAGAGCCAGTGCAGTTGCTGTCTACACAATCTTGGAATGAACCTCAGGTTCATCAGAGTAAATAGTAACTAGCTACCTGACGCTTGTCACTATGCCCAGCTAATTTCCATTCACTCTTATTTCCCATTTGCTGTCACTTGGGTTCTTTGTCATTAGCTTGGCCTTTTCAGTGCTGATCTCCATCACATACTTTAGTGACACTTGACAGATGGTTCACTAAGGTTTCCAGTTCTTGTTCATCTGCCGCTAAGCCATCAATATTATCAGCAAAACACAGGTTGGTGATTGTTCTGAATCTAACACTGATGCTGTCCTCATTGTCTTACAAAGCATTGGACATGATTCATTCCAGGTAGATATTAAATAGAGCGAGTGAGAGAATGCACCCCTATCTGACTCCATATATGGTTCTGAACTGATCTCCTGTCTCTGTGCCTGTACACATGGAATAGATTTAATCTGACTGGACATCCCAAAAAGGCATGCCTGTGTACATGGAATAGATTGAATCTGATTGGATATCAGTTGATACAAAGCCAGTGATACTATAACAACCTGAGCAATCAGTGAAAATCCAAAGGCAAAATAAATTAGATATAGTTTGATTATTCTTACATGATGTGTTTAACAAAAAAGAAAAATAATTAAAACAAATAGCAAAAAGTCAGTGAAGCATGAAATAGGTGTTACAGTGACCTAATTTTGTGATGAGAGTTTAGCACTCATCAAGATGCATCTTGATACAAATTTCATGAATCTAGCAAAAAAAAGTATAGATATAATGTCCCAATAAAGCTATTTGGTCATAAACAAAACAAAATAACTAAACAAAAGGTTTATAGAATTCTGAGAAGACTCTAAAAACACTCACCTGTGTGACCAGCCTTATTATGGTTTTCATGCACCACAATAACCACCTGGGAACTCTGGTAATAAAAAGAAGATTCCACACACAGCGATCTGGAATGTCTTTCTGTCTGTTAAGATAAATAAAATTTGTTAGGTTCATATGAAGAACAGAAACTTCTGTTCTTGAGAACTGAGATTTGTTCTCAAAAAACAAATAATGCAACCCAGAGACTGGAAGTTTCTTGTTTTATAGTGCCATCCTCAATATTGATCATATTTTTCTCCTATTTGGTCTTTGAAAAAACAAGAAACAACAATTATTCTACTTGCATTCCATTAGATTTTTAATGTCCTTCTACTGCAAACATGGTCATGCTGAATATTAGAAATGTACTTCATCATGATACATTGTTTATAAATGCATGGAGACAAAGAGACAATGACAAAAAACAATATAAAGATAAAAAAATTCTTCAGATTTCAAATAGGTAAGGAACTAGGCATTTAAACATCAATTGGTTGAATCATTCTTGAACTGGCTTTATTATTCAAAGGAATAAATACAGCAGTACTTTAAAACAAGTTCATCATACACCTAGTAATTATATATATATATATATATATATATATATATATATATATATATATATATATATATATATATATATATATATATAATTATATATATAAGCAATCCCAAAATAGTGATTTAGTCCAAAAGTGTTATTGAGCACTTTGTAATTTCAATGAATAATTTTAATAAATAAATCCTCTCAAATCAGTACTGAAACACAACTAAAATACTGATCTAACTAGTCAAATGTTCAAGCAGGAATGAGTAATTCTAATATGAACAACCTTAATATAAAAACATAAGGACCTGGATGAGGGTAGTATTTGAGTTAAAGGAAATTTTGATCAAACTGTAAATAAAATTCATTTCTGGAAACTTCCAGGATCAGAATCAAGGCTGTATCTAGAACTCAAAACCAAGTAATTATGTTTACCCAACATGACATTAGGTATTTAGGTCCAAACTCCTACATTCAGTTATGGGCAAAGGTCAATCGCACAATACAAATTACATATACATAACAATATTCAACACCAAACTGTATCAGAGGCACTTAATTTGAAGTTAGTATAAAACAAAAATACATGAAAGATATGCATTTAATTTGAAGTTTGATTTAATTTGAAGTTAATATAACAACAACAACAATGCTGGCAAGGTATGCATTTAATTTGCAGTTAGTATAACAACAACAACAAGGTTCATTGGGTACTGACTTCAGTAGAACAACAATAACAATATAGTATTCAAATTTAATGACACATGAGCAGTAAAAGATCTGTACATGTAACTTTTAAATGAATAACTGAGTTGGACTTAAATTTGCTTACCAAAAGTGCATACAATTAATGAAGTCAAGACAACACATACTGTTTAAGAAACAAACTCAACCAATTAATTGTTAAAGATATGTTATTGTTGTCCATTTCTAAATGATACATCAAGTCTCTCACATCATGGTATATATCATGTTTAATGATATATGACTGGCAATCAAGCATGTAAAACAGACAGAAAGATAACCTTTGATGAAATATTTAATTTACTGGAATGGCAAATTATATTTTCCAATTCCTATATCTGACATACATTGCCTCATAGAATTTCCTGCCACCATCACCTGCCACTGTTTTCAGGTACAACTCAGTCCACATCCTGGGTACATCAGGTGGATCAAAAGAAATCACCTGTAAGAAAAGTAAGTTTAAAGAACAGTGTCCTTGCAAAAATAAACCTACACTTGGTGATAAGACCACTAATCATTTTTAATACATGTTGCAAATATTAAACAATTATATCTTTGTTTGATAATAAGTCCATCCTTATCTTTTGACAATTTATCAAGCTGGTCCCTTAGTCTTATGAAAGAAGCAAAAGTAGATTTATTTTTGCCACAATGTAAAAAAAATGAAAAAAGTCCAAAGTGTATAAGAACAAAATAAAGATTTCAAAATTTGTTTAAATGGCACAAAAAATATAACATAGGCAACTAAATATGCTTATAAACAGACCACTAAATTAATTTTTTTCATCAACATGGTAAACATAAACCAGGTTGTAGATGTTAACATTGCACACTGACTTATAACATGGTAAGTGTAAAACCTGACCTGTAGATGTCAACTTTCTACATTGATCAACAACATGATAATCATAAACCCCACTTGTGGATGTTACACAGATTTACAATATGTTAAAGAGTAAACCCGGACCTGTCTGTAGATGTTAACACTGTACACTGATTGACAATATGGTAAAGAGTAAACCTGGCCTGTAGATGTTAACACTGTACACTGATGGACAATATGGTAAAGAGTAAACCTGGCCTGTAGATATTAATGCTGTACACTGATTGACAATATGGTAAAGAGTAAACCTGGTTTATAGATGTTAACGCTGTACACTGATTGACAATATGGTAAAGAGTAAACCTGGCCTGTAGATGTTAACGATGTACACTGATTGACAATATGGTAATGAGTAAACCTGGTCTGTAGATATTAATGCTGTATACTGATTGATAATATGGTAATGAGTAAACCTGGTCTGTAGATGTTAACACTGTATACTGATTGAGTAATGAGTAAACCTGGCCTGTAGATGTTAATGCTGTACACTGATTGATAATATGGTAAAGAGTAAACCTGGCCTGTAGATGTTAACACTGTATACTGATTGACAATATGGTAAAGAGTAAACCTGGTCTATAGATGTTAATGCTGTACACTGATTGACAATATGGTAAAGAGTAAACCTGGCCTGTAGATGTTAACGATGTACACTGATTGACAATATGGTAATGAGTAAACCTGGTCTGTAGATATTAATGCTGTATACTGATTGATAATATGGTAATGAGTAAACCTGGTCTGTAGATGTTAACGCTGTATACTGATTGAGTAATCATAATTATCAAATTATGATCTAGTGTCAAAATTGAAATCCTCTTAAAACCAAATTTGATTTTGTGCCAGTACTGGCCTGTAAATGTTAACGCTGTACACTGATTGACAATATGGTAATGAGTAAACCTGGTCTGTAGATGTTAATGCTGTACACTGATTGATAATATGGTAAAGAGTAAACCTGGCCTGTAGATGTTAACACTGTATACTGATTGACAATATGGTAAAGAGTAAACCTGGCCTGTAGATATTATTGCTGTACACTGATTGACAATATGGTAAAGAGTAAACCTGGTCTGTAGATGTTAATGCTGTACACTGATTGACAATATGGTAAAGAGTAACCCTGGCCTGTAGATGTTAATGCTGTACACTGATTGACAATATGGTAAAGAGTAACCCTGGCCTGTAGATGTTAATGCTGTACACTGATAGACAATATGGTAAAGAGTAAACCTGGCCTGTAGATGTTAATGCTGTACACTAATAGACAATATGGTAATGAGTAAACCTGGTCTGTAGATGTTAACTCTGTATACTGATTGAGTAATGAGTAAACCTGGCCTGTAGATGTTAACGCTGTACACTGATTGACAATATGGTAAAGAGTAAACCTGTCCTGTAGATGTTAACACTGTATACTGATTGACTGATTGACAATATGGTAAAGAGTAAACCTGGCCTCTAGATATTAATGCTGTACACTGATTGACAATATGGTAAAGAGTAAACCAGGTCTGTAGATATTATCGCTGTACACTGATTGACAATATGGTAAAGAGTAAACCTGGCCTGTAGATGTTAATGCTGTACACTGATAGACAATATGGTAAAGAGTAAACCTGGTCTGTAGATGTTAACGCTGTACACTGATAGACAATATGGTAATGAGTAAACCTGGCCTGTAGATGTTAATGCTGTACACTGATTGACAATATGGTAAAGAGTAAACCTGGTCTGTAGATATTAATGCTGTACACTGATAGACAATATGGTAAAGAGTAAACCTGGTCTGTAGATGTTAATGCTGTACACTGATAGACAATATGGTAATGAGTAAACCTGACCTGTAGATGTTAACGATGTACACTGATTGACAATATGGT
Organism: Potamilus streckersoni; assembly: GCA_016746295.1. Lineage (NCBI taxonomy): Eukaryota > Metazoa > Mollusca > Bivalvia > Unionida > Unionidae > Potamilus > Potamilus streckersoni. Next base: position 4,374,603 of record JAEAOA010000745.1, on the reverse strand, counting down.
AATGAGTAAACCTGGTCTGTAGATGTTAACGATGTACACTGATTGACAATATGGTAATGAGTAAACCTGGTCTGTAGATGATAACGCTGTATACTGATTGACTAATGAGTAAACCTGGCCTGTAGATGTTAACGCTGTACACTGATTGACAATATGGTAATGGGTAAACCTGGTCTGTAGATGTTAACGATGTATACTGATTAATAATATGGTAATGAGTAAACCTGGTCTGAAGATGTTATTGCTGTACACTGATTATAATATGGTAATGAGTAAATCTGGTCTGTAGATGTTAACGCTGTACTCTGATTTACAATATGGTAAAGAGTAAACCTGGTCTGTAGATGTTAACGCTGTACATTGAATGACAATATGGTTACAGTAAATCTTTTCTGTGGATATTAAAAGTTCACACTCACTGACAACAAGGTAGATATAAACCTAGATTGTGGATGTTACCATTGCATACTGAATGAAAATATAGCAAAAGCAAAGTCATGGTTTGCAGATGCTGACACTGTATACATCAAGACAATATGGTAAAAGTATCCCTGGCTTGTAGATGTTAACAATTATACACATGGTCAGTTTCCTGTTTGTGTAAGAGATTGAACATTTAAAACATTTTCAAAAATGTTTGATTCATTATAATAACCAAGCAGTGAAAACTCAAATGAAAGATATGCATTCCCAGTGTGATTGCAATACATTATCTGATTCCAAATGCAAGATTAAACAAGTGACATCTGCTAAAAGCAACACACGATGGCAACTCTTGTATATCGAGATAGGGACAACTTGACTAGGAGACATACCTGAGAGTCAAGAAGTTACTATGTCTCCTTCACTAGGTTTTCAATTGTCATGGTGGGTGAAATAATACTGTACCATCCAATTGGCAAGGTTAATTTACAGGATAGGTCAGTTTGAAACTTGAAAAATCATAGTATAAAGCAATGACCTATATTTTCATTGCAGTATTTTAGCTTATAAACAATGACACTTATATCAAAGATTGCTCCAACAAGTCTCGGTCATAATATTGCATGCAAACTCAAGAAAAGTGAAGTGAAGTCATTATTATATATGGTTCTCATTAACAAAGAATAAAACTGGATTGAAATAAATTATGTATTAAAGATACAAGAAAATGTACATATTGAATGAAATCAACAACCATTCCATCATTTAGAGACAAATAATTGGTTTGATAGTAACAAAGAAAACCCAACTAAACTTTTGTAACAACTTACTGTATGGCCCTGAGCCTCCAAAGCTGTTTTGGCCATCATCACTGCCCTCTGGCATGCTGGGACAGATTGCAGGTAGCCATCATTAACATAGTAACCAATTTTCAGTGGCCTCTTGCTTTGGAATATCTGTGGAATAGATAGTGTAGTAGATTCATCTTGTGCAGAATACTAGAGTGACCAAATATGTATCTGGTATTAAAGCTCAAGCTAATTCGTCTGATACAACAATAAAATAATTGTCATTTTGGAGTTTAATACCATTTCTCAGCACAAAATGGGCTATATATGGTGGCCAGTATAACTTGGTGAATGAAGAAGCAGGGTAAACCCCGGTAAGAACCATTGACCCATGGGATGTTACTGGCAGCTTTCTCACATGTCTACATTGTCCTAGCCTGAAACTCAAAACAACACATACAGATGTGAGATGGCACTCATGATCAGCAAAGGCAAGAACTCAAATAACCAAGGACCCTCTGATACAATAGAGTATGTCCTGCAACTAATTGCACTGTGTCATGTAATGGTATTATTTTTTTTTTAAATACTGCAAAGCCTGTAACAATCTGAACCCTGAAAAAATATCTAAACAAGAGATATCACTTGAAATTACTTATTTTGTTTTATTTATACAAATATTTGGAAATTCTGGCAATAAGAAATTTGTACAAATTCTAAAATTAGTTCCAAAAGTCAAAATTTTCATATTGCTAAAGCAGTGACATGAATTAGTAATGCTGAATCAAATGTCATTTCAAAAGGAGACAAGAATTTAACAAAACTAAAGTAAAAGTCACACAGGTCATGTAGGCATTCAACACCTGCTATTTTAGAAATTGGTGTAATTTTTTAGAATGTGATTCTACATACCTTTAAGTGGCAAGTATTCACTTTATTTGGATTCTTATATATCCACATTCCATTTGAAGGTCATTATTTAGACACTCTGAGAAGTGCATACAAAAAAATTCAAAGTCAAAGTACGTAGACATTTTTAGATGAAATGAACATAAAGGTGTGATTTATCCAGTACAATCTGGATTGAATGTTGCATGCTGTGATGTCACAATTAAAGCTATGCATATTGAATATAAAATTCACATATTGTGATGATGCCACTTGAAGTGCTCACTTCTGCAAGTTTCTTGCTGAGAATTAAGGTGCAGCATATTAAATAATCAGGATTGAATAGACTTTGGATAAAAAAAATTAGTGTTAAATTTAAAAAAAAACAATTTATGTTTAATGTAAATTGATTGAATGCACATACATGAGCCATGTGACTTGTACTTTAGTTCTATAAGCTGTTAATCTCTCTCTCTTTCTCACCTTCCTTCACATATATTTTATGCCCATCAAAAACATAAAATTTGAAAGATCTATTGAACTGAAACATGAAAATCCTTAAATGAAAGGAATTTCGTAAACCTTTAGGTTACATTATCCCAACCTAGCTTTTCTCCATAAACAGAAACAACTGTATTGAGTTCCATAAGCTCTGAACATTCAACCTTGTTTTATGGACTCATTACAATTGGATGCATGTTAAAACTTAAATAAAAAGTATGAAGAATCAAGCAGATCTCAATAATTATCAAATTATGATCTAGTGTCAAAATTGAAATCCTCTTAAAACCAAATTTGATTTTGTGCCAGTACTGTTCCTTTTTTAACATTATTAAACTTTAATTCACTAAACCTAAACTCCCCTACTAAGAAAATGAAAAGAATATATTTTATGGAACAAAAAGCAGAGCATGTGACCAGCCTGTAGTATTCAAATTTCCCAAAGCTATGTAGAGTATACAGAACCCAGCATAAAAATAAATACAATGATATCCTAATTATTATATATATATTTTGTACAAGAGTATGTGAATGGCACATTATTTGCCTGCCTCAATGTTGAACAGTACTTTATGATGGCTAGGTACTACTGGGATATGGTTGTATCTGAAGATTAATGACTACCAGTCTAAATAAGCTTATCCTTTGCCCCCAAAACAATAGACCTCTTTCATAGCTGAGTGCAAACCCTCCTCAAACATAGATCCAGGTATGTGGTTTGGAACTAAAGTCATTATGCATAATACAAATTTTATGATCAGGATGAACAAAACAGTACTTAAAACTTCTATACCTTACTATGACATTATCTGTGCTATAATGAAATGTACTGGATTAAACAAAGTATCTTATCATACTGACCTCATCTCTAAATGAAAGAGGTGGGATGCTTCGGTCCAACGCATACATATAGTCACATAGAATTGCCTTTGTTGCCAAAACTAAGCCATCTAAATCTCTTGCCATTGGTCCAACTGAACCTGACACTGGAAAAAATATTTACTTATAACAATAAGTAAGTGAAAAAGATAATACATTCAATGCCAATGTAATGGTGCACATGACTAAATATAGCATAGACACAAATCTGCCATCACAGTATTAGCAGAAAAACCCTGATTCTGATGGGGCATTATGTAGCAACATTATGTATAGGGTTCAGTTGCATACAAGCACAATCATGTGTTATGTTGTGCTCATTCAATGGAAAATCCTAGAAATGTAAAAAAAATGAGGAGTCTAATGTTCTGAAGCTTGTTTGTTTAATTTTCATTCCACCAATCTTGCCAAGTATTTTTCAGTCATATCACTATGATGTCTGGAGTGTGACAGTTTGCTGTGATGTCTACCACTGGAGCATCATGCCGCAGACATGTGGCATGATGTCCCACCCAGTCACATTATCCTGACACAAGGCCGACCAGTCATAACACTAACCTCTCAATGCTGAGCGACACACGAGGCAGCTGTTTGTACCATTTTTGAAAGTCTTTGGTATGACTCAGCCTGGGTTTGAACCCATGACCTCCCGCATCTGAGGCGGATGCAATAACCACTAGGCCACTGGAGTGGTGAAAAATAGTGATTATCTGTTTATCTTTAAATTCTTTACTGTATTTAACCTACATATAAAGGACCACATGTCCACATAGGAATTTTTCACATCTCTTATGGACAGTTTATGTAGTCCCATGGGTTTCCCTTATAGGCCAGTTTTATAGTTCCAGTATCCTTTATAGACTGGCTGTTTGGACCTCTTTTTGTCCATTATAGACAGGTTGTGTAATCAATAAGGACCCTAAAATACCGGTTTTGCAGTCCCTTTTTTTTACTTGAAGATCAGTTTTGTGTCCTGTGAGTCCTTTATATACAAGTCTTGTAGTTCCTTGGATGTTCCTTATAGTCACATTTGCAGTACATACCCTTATAAACTGGTTTTGTAGTCCCAGTGAGTGCCTTACAAATAGTTTTTATAGTCCCATGGACTTTCTTTAGAGATGTTTTGTATTTTCTTGGGTATCTATTACATACAGGTTTTGTATCCATCAAAGATGCCAGCTAGTATCTGAGTACTTGGGTCTCTGCCCACTGAAAACAACCTGTGTAATACAAAAAATCCATAGGATACATTTTTATTAAATACAAGTTTTCTACCAGCACTTGTAAAAGCAGTTCTCACTTTATTTTCAAGTTGACAATCATTTTGATGAGCCTCAAATATATGTACTTTTTCAGTGCCAAGCAGAGGTCTGCCACTTCTGGTAAGTAACTGACCTTACTCCTGTATCTTGTTTTCTAATGTGACAACTCTTTGACTGAGCCACAAATGTGGCACAGAGCGTGGTTATTTCATCTTGCTGCACAATGACATGTGATTTCATAAACTATATGATCAAAGTTTTATATATAAAAGCTCAAGCTATGTCACAAAATAAACATCCACATATAACAGTGAGGCTATGGAAAGGGATTCAGCCAATATTTACAATGACTACATCATGATGATTTACTAGATGATAATGAAGGATTGTAGAACATTATCAGACAATAAAGATGACACTAGGCTCTGACATTTATAGGATACTGTGAATTATAAAAATGTGTACTTAACTTAGAGTATATTCATATATATATATATATATATATATATATATATATGCACACACACACACACAGTGATAGGTAAATGGGTAAATGAATAGATAAAAAGCTGGATGGATAGATCAAAGAATTTTATTCTTGACATATACATGCAGTGCAGTGTTTAACATCATTGAAAATGTTAGTAGTAATAACATTTTTTTATCATTTTTTAATGCTTGTAATAACTTTGTGTAAAGTCAATATACCTGAAAAATAAACTGACCTAATCTAAAATCTGGACAATCTGAAAACTGATAAAAGCCAGATATGTTCCTTTCTAAAATAATTTGAAAATAAATAAAAACATACAAACAGAATAAATAAAAACATATAAGTATGTATAAAACGAGGTCTAAGACAAAATATTGGCCAAGATGAGGACAACTATTTTTCCAGATGAAAATGATTAGTTAAACTGTTCATCTATTATTTTCTGATTCTCTGTTTAATTTACTGTTAAATCAGATTGAAGAAAAAAATACATCTGCTTAAGAAATATTTTGTACTAAAATGCATTTTGCCATCTACAGGTGCATAAAAACAAGTTCCACAAAACTCAGCATCTCACCTGTGCAAGTATATTTATCAGCACAACCAGTTTCTGACTTTCAAAAATTGTAAAGTAAAACTTTAATACCATTGATAATACTGCTGCAGGAGCCAGAAAATAAAAAATAGAATTATTCTTATCCAGGTGAGACACAAAAATTAATATATGTGACCCTCACTACTAAAATTTTAAAGTAATTAAACATGCTTCTTATCAAGATTTCACACCATACCTATGAATTGGCCTTTGGAAAGAGATGATATTCCTTTTTGACTGAAAAGCAAATATTAAAATAATTCTTGAAATATATTCTGTGAATTAAATTTATTGTTATCAAGATATGTGAAAGGATCTAAGAAAATTAAACAAATTTTTTATTATTTAGATGTAAAATTCATTATTTTAATTCCAGTAGTAGAAGCAAACAACATATTTGTGTCCAGAATAATACACAATGTCAATTTGTAAAAAATTTGATATATCCAACAAAAAAAATAAGAATTGGAAGAAGTTGTAAATTTTCAGTTCTTCCTAATGTACAGAAATTTGCATGTCTTCATCATTAACCACTTTTCTTAGATAAAGACATATTTTAAAAATTTACAAATTTACAAAACATGAAAATGTACCTGCTTACAAACTTTTACTAGTATATTCATGACCATAAACATCTCAGTCACCTTAATCTCTCCGGTGTAGTTTTCAGTCCATAGCATCCGCAAAAATGTGACGGCACCCGAATGCTACCCCCTATATCAGACCCAAATCCTATTATAGAGCCACCAGCTGTTATTAGGGCTGCCTCACCACCTGTGGACCCACCTGGAGTCCTAGTGGCATCATAAGGGTTGTCAGTCCTCCCATATATTGGATTGGAACATTCATATCTGGAAAACATTAGAAATTGAATTAGTGTATTTAATACAAAACACACAATTTATCTAGACGAAGGCTTCACCAATTTAACATGGAAAACAAACAACTTACAAGGGAAAAAATGATTTGATTTAACAAGAACAATTTTTTTAATATCAATGATTCAAAAACACATTTTTATTCAAAAAATCTACAAATTTTATAATGAAAAACTTTCTTCTTATTTATGTTATTTATTTTTAGTACATTAAACTAAACCAATTCACTGTCAGACTAACTTCTAAAAGTACTGCATATCTAACAACATATTTCACTGATGTATATAAGCTTACAGATTCATTGAATACAAAAGATAAAAATTTATTAATAAAAAAAAAATAATTTTCAAGGAATTAAAGCACTTCACTGTCTTCATCATGGATTAAGAGAAAATTATGGTTTGACTTGCATTGAAATAAAGTATGTATCTCTGCAACTGGGATTTCCTTGTCTTAGTACAGACACTGACATAAATTGTTTTTCTTACCCAATTGTTTCCAACTAAATTAAAATAACCCTGCAGTTTTGTATGTTGGTAGACATATTCATAACACAGTATTATTAATTAGGTACTGTTATTGCATCAGGTTTTGTACTCTCTGAATAATTATCTAAGTAGAATCTATCTATATTTGCCATTCTTGAGATAAGAGAAAAGAAATCAAGAAAAAATTTATCATTATTAGGTGTTGGAAGTATTGCACAGCAAGCATCTCAAGCAGTGAGTAATTGTTGTTCAAAGTACAGCACATTTCTACAGTTGTAAGCATATGAAAATTTTCTTGTGGAATATTATGTAGACTGACAAATGAACCACTCTGTTATTTGTTCACAATCTTTGTTTTAACTGTTTGGGTGTGATTGACAAAGTTTAAACATGTAGGTCTGATAAAACACATTTTAAGCTGTTGCAGTCTTTGTGGTAGCTCTTGAGAGAATTTGAATTTTTAATTTTTATAGTCAGTGATGTTTGTGTGCCTGAGACAGTGTTTTCTGTTACAGCATCACAAATTTTATCCTATTTGCAGTTCAGTAAACTTTTAGGTCAATGTTATTCAATGTACCTAACAGTATCTAATTTGTTTCACATTAAGTATTTAAAACTAATTAGGTTTAGCTATATTTAACTGTGGTGTCCTTTACTGAGTTAGGTCTACAGATAGGATAAAATTCACCAACTGTATGAAACAAACTATAGTTTCTCTTACAACACTAGATAGCTCAACTTTGTGTGCATGTCTCTCTCAAAACTTTTTATAAATATTGTGTGATCTCAAAGTTGGAGAGACCTTAAGTTGCTAAATGGATTTTTTGTGTTATATATATATATATATATATATATATATATATATATATATATATATATATATATATATATATATATATACATGTACACCACTCCCTTGATAACACACGCCCGAATATATCACGAACCCACTTATAATGTGGTGTCCAGCATGGCTTCCGATTTTTTTCAAAGAAAGTATATTTTAAAATGTGTTGAACATGAAAAAAGTCGTGATAAATGGTAAATTGGTAAATTAAACCTTGATATATAGCTCGTTTTTATAATAAAAAATGGTGATTATTGCCCATAAAGATAGAATCCATATTGTGAAATTTGCAATTTCTAATAAGATATCACATATTATGATAGGTTTTTTTAAAATAGAGACCTTAGCTGTCAATACACTGTAAATAAACTGAGCTCACCAAAAAATTCTAGTAAATGCTAACATGTGGCAACAGAGAATAAAATAAACACCAATTAAATGTCTTGCTAGGTGAAATTCACATTATAATCCTTTAATTTTGTCTCAACATTATAATCAAAACATACATATTCTCTTCTATGAAAATATGAAAAGAGTCAGTCGACCGTCACATCAAAACCCGTGAGTACTTCTGTGAGAACATAATTACACGCTGGCTTTATTTCGATCAACAGCTGGGGGAAGTGTTTGTTTTAATAAAAGAATCAATTAAAAGAGACAGTGTTGTTTTATTACTTTAAATGTCTTTTGTATCAAATCGAACAAGTAAAATAAAATAAAGTTCAAGGGCATGCCAATAGGAGCATACACACTTGTATTCAATACCGTTATCAAATTTCATTTTATTTGACCAATCGAAAATGGTTTCACATTTTATGTATTAAAATCATTAAAGTATATAATATCAGTAATGTATCCTAATCATTTGTAAATGTGACCCATGGAGAGCAAAGGAATTAAGCAAAAGGCGTACTTAGTGACTGAAAAGCTGTGCATCATAGATAGTGTTCATAATGACTAAGCGAGATCAAAAATTTGCATTGATCTAAAAATTGCTGAGTTGACTTTTAGAAGTTGGCTTAAGGATGAGCCAAAACTTCTAAATTACTCACATGATGTTGATTCAGATGAAGGGATGAAACAAAAATAAGCACAGACTGCAAGCGATAACGAATTAAATGATGCTGTGTATGCATGGTTCACACAACAATGTGTCACAAACCGCAAGTGTTATCGTGCTCTAATTTATGTTGTTTTAATTTTTTAGACCCATTAAATTCATGTTGGTAATGGTAAAACCATGTCAATTTATTTATTTTTTTCCATTATACTTCTACCGGTATAAAAATCTACACAACGTTCGATCGACATTGTTTTTTCGAAATGTGTCAATCTTTTGTATTTAAAAAAAATGTCTACTTTAGATCAAACAATAAAACTAGAATGTATACCATTCACAGCAAAAATTAGTGAGGTAATACACAATGTGAAGTCGTACATGTGCTAAGCGAATGGAAACCATGTAAAACAATGTTTTGATGATCAATATATTGCAAGTTATCCTGAAATTAATGTTACTCTTTGACAAAAAAAACTAAAGTACACCGATATGAAGAGATATTTATTCACTGTTAATCTTAGCACGATTATTAATTGAGTATTCAACACTGTAACATGCTAAGCTACCCCCATCTCCCTTTAGCCTATATGTCAATCCCTTTGTTAGTTTTGTTGTTTGTTTTTAGGTCCCTAAATAACTCGTGCCCTAGCTTATATCGCGGTCGATGTTTTTGGATCCTGATGTCCGCGAGTTATCGAGGGAGTGGTGTATATATATATATATATATATATATATAGTTTTAATACAAACAATACTATCATCCAGGTTAGAGAAATTAAATTCGTACTCTACCGAGTTTCGAACCCAGGTCCGCGAGTAAATGGTACCCATCGCCTTGCTTGCATGCACCAACCCTAATACCATCACATGGTATTAGGTATGGTATCAATTTTTTTGTGCATTGTATGTTCCAGACCACATTGTTTTTTCAAGTCATAAGTTGTGTGATGCCTATTGAGTCAATAAAAAAAAAAATGCACTCAAACTTAATTTAGAAACACTTGAATCCACAGCAGCATCTTCTCATCAACCCAACCATTTTCCAGCGCATATACCATCCTTTGGTGCATGAACATTTTTTAGTTCCTCATGTTGTGTATAATTATCATTACAGGCAAAAAATCCCCTGAAGAAGAAACTACAAGTAAGAGTTTTTTTAAAATATCTGCACCAGTCATGCAAATTCTCACACTGTTCACCCCCTTCTTATGAACAGTCTGTCCAGGAATGAGATATAATTACACCAGTTTCATCCTTGTTATTGGTGATATTGTGTGTGAAATCATCTTCTTTTCTAGCCTTCACAAATATTTTGAATGATTATATTTATATTTTCTCCTCCAAATCATCTGTGAAAAGCTGAGTCATCAATGTCCTTACATGAAGCACTCTACTGTGTCAAAAACTGTTCCATTGTTTCAATTTATTTTCAAAATTCCTATGAATACTGGTAAAAGTAACCAAATATGTTAGCCAACTTGTTATTTAAAAAGCCAGCACATGCTTAAAAGAATCCAAATTTGTCTACCTAGATCAGATTGTTTTGTAATAAAATAGTTCTTTTAAATGATATCCTGTCAGTAAGTTCAAACAATAAGTTTATTGCATCTCTGCCAGTTGTGTTTATTCACCACCCAGGATTTTTTTGTGTTCCAAATCTGTAATCATAATTAATACAAACAGGCATTTACATTTACAGGGTATATAGTATACACAGCAATAACTTGCTTTAATAATACTTTTTGTAAACCATGCTTGTGAAAAGATGTCAAGTATAATGTAACCTAACAATGGTCACCTAAAGTAAATAGATGAACAAAAGAACAACAACAACAACATAAAAACTTGACATTTTAATTTGGATTATGTTTTTAGGATAATCTAATAAACAAATCATCATTAGAGTAACTTGATTGAGTCTTATGTGATGAGATATCCTTCTGCTATCAAACTCTATATAATACAAGTTCCCAAATCAAGATACTGAACTGAAAACCTGCATGTCATGAACAGCTTTACTGTAAATACCAACATGACAGTAGTAAATATTCTTAGTTCGAAAACTTACGTCATCATTATCTGGGGTATGTTGGTTCTAACAAATGGAATGGCTCCCTGCTTCCGTAAGACCTACAACAACACACAAAAAAAAATTATGATAAAATGGCTTAAATGAAAACCTCTACCTCAAAAGTGTTCTGTACACCCATTTCTTTCCTGTCACTTTTTGCAGTTCTCTTCCACTAGTGAGACCAGGATATAATGATAGAAGTGAATAATTCTGCCTGAATTCAACACCATTTTGCAATGTGTATGAATCTACTGTGTTGATATTATTATTACAACATACTTTTAAAAGAATAAATATCCAACAGAGATATCTACTAATGCTACAACTCTCAAAAATTCATCAAACAATGACTAAAAATTATTCCATGATGTAATTTTTATTCTACAGATTTGTTGATACTAAAATAACTTGGATAACTATTGAAATAATTTTGATTGAAGAGATGTAAGAGTTACTTCCCTTCATTAAATCTGGCTTAAAAGGGATATCAAAATCTCAATTTGTAGGTCAATAATGTAAGGGCATGCTAATTACTCTTATATTTATTACTGTCCACCAATGAAGACCTTGCTTCAATTCAAAACAAAAGACAACTTTTTCCATTCGCCATTTTAAGACTTTTCTGTCATTATATACTGTGTTTTAATTTATTGTTATGGCACTCAATTTTTTTTTTTTTTTAAAAAGAAACATTTTTTGGGGTACTTATATTCATAGATTAGCCTGTAGAAGTTTGAAGGTATATAATTCTGTGGATTAACCTGGGAAGCTTTCTCATATACCCATATGTGTATAAATAGGTTGTTTACAGATGCTGAGTTCAAGATCAATTTCTTTTTTTGAAAGAAATTAAGAATGTTCTAGAAGCAAGTTGTCTACCAATTTGATAGGAAAATGACATTCATCCTGGTTCTGTTATTTTGTCATTAACTTTTCATACAAATGTTGTTAACTTCTGAATCACTCATTTCTAATCTTAACAACTGTTTAGAGGAATCAGTCTTTTAGTTGCTTTCAACTGGCAGAATTAATTTTTTTGTTTAAATTATTCATTAGAATTTCAAAGTACTCATACAATTAGGGACTAAATCACTATTTTGGAATTACTGTTAATTCATTCAAGTATTTTTGTGTATTATATTATTGTGAACTGTAGCACACTAAAGGTTATTGACATCAGTACATTCAGAATTGGAATTCATTCAGAACACCATTGGAATTCATTTGGAATACTCTATACCTTTGGACTTGTAATATAATTTCCAATTTTCATATTGCCTATATATGTGTTCCAATCCATGGGAAATTGGAAACTGAATAGTGTAAATAGTTACAGTGCATATATTCACCAAATGAATTTTTTGTATCTATAAGAGTAATTCTGTTGATGTTTTTTCCATCACTGAAAGGCAGGTGTGCCATTTTATGTACATCAACTTACTGGTTGTGTTTCCAGTAAGCATATTACAGATATAGATATAGGTATAATATATTTAAATGCAATTCTCATTGATGACAAAAAAAATTATTATTACCAATTTCATGTCAAACTTAAACTTGATGTTATCTTCAAAACAGAAGAAAGAAATAAATTTCATAATGCAAAAACATCTCATCTTGAACAAATCCAGGCATTGGAATGAGGATGAATACCAACAAAATCTATTATACTGTACTTCCTGCATATGCCAGAGACTGCTGTGGTGACAGGTACTTGTATTTATTAGTGAAGAAGACTATTGACAGCCAGTCCTATTCTATAAATTGTTTTGGTAAATTTTACACAATCTGATAAACTTAAGTTATTTGAAATCTGGCTCCTTGCTGTGGTAATTTTATTTATTCCATCAGCACCTTTCATTTACTGGTTAAACATCTCTGTATAAAAAGAGAAATTCCAAACTTGTTACCCATGTATAATTGAAAGTAAGATGTTGCCAGGATTTTATCTTAAGGGGGTCTTCATCCTTTGTCACTGAAAGATGTGGAGAGTAGAAAAGTAAGAAAAGGAGGTTGTTTTTTTTTTGTCCTTATTTATTCAGTTTATCTTAACCCTGATATGGATATATGGTTTTGTGGCAAGTAAATTTGCTGGGCTAAATTGAATGAAAGAATTAATTGCATTCTATTTTTAAATTGTCTTTTTAATTAGGCTTAGTATTCTACCCTTTCTACATTTAATTTCAAAATACCGCTGAAAGGGAGACTGACCATCATGCCCTCTTTTTCTGTCCATTCAACATGGACATCTGATTTGTATTTACCACCATTTTCTTGCTCCAAATCACTCACTTGTATCTCCATTAACAATATCCCAGACTTTAAAAATTACTGTCAGTATCACTTTTGTGAGTCAGTATTTGGAAAGCAAAAATATAATGAACCACACTGGGAATCAATTTAGGCTTTCTAGGTGGCCCATATTTTATACACTCATTTATAAAATTTCATTCATTGAGAGTTCAAACTATGCAATAATGCTTGTTGTAGGACACAATGTGCCAAATGAATTTAGTTTAACAACCATTTTTTCACACTTGAAGACCCCAGATGTATAAACAGTTGCCAACTAAAAAACAATGTCACAACAAGAATGATTAAATAAAAATGTTATTCTTTGTCAAGCATATTTTAATATGCGGGACCTGCAACTAATATGCAGGAGTTCTTGTGCATCAATGTTCTCCAAGTGTGTGAATTTGTACATATTTTGCATGATTATCACTTCCTGTCTGTCATGCAGGGAATAAGCTAAACTGATTGCTGAATGGTAGTTATTATTTTAACTTCATAAGAACAAGCAGTAACAACCAATATGATCTGAACATAACAAATTTCACCATGCAACATACTGGAAGTGTAGCTTTCAAAATGACCAAAGTAGACAAGATCAAACTCAATGTAGAAACTTCACATACAATTGTTTATTAAGCAATCAATAAAATACTTCATTATATTCATTATGCATTTGGAACATGTTTGGAATATATTCTTTATTTTGAACATGCTGCTGGGTTAGGAAAATTAGCATGGAATTTGGGTGCAGATTACGGACCATGTTTAGAATTGAGTATTCTCAGTAGTCTTTTTCACTTTACTAATAAAAATGAGTGCCTAGAACTGAAAATGCTGTTTCAGATGAATTCTTGGTTTAAATAATAAGAAAGCAAACTAATACTAATTATTAATGACAGCAAAAGACTAAAATTACTTATATATGGTAAACATCATTTTGTATCAACTCTCCTTCACCTGTATTGATATGTGTATTGTTTCACCCCTTCTTAATATGCACCAATTTAAGTTGGTAACTGCATCACTGAAGCCTCTAATTTTGCCACCACCCCATCCCATTTTATATAGCTAAAATGATACACTTGCAATATTTTCTTCAGTTAGCTTACTTGTTCAGATATTGCATGGTACATTACATATCACAATGGCACTTTGTGTACCCTGACCATCATGTGATAACAAGCTTTCACTGTACATACATATTTGCTTCAAATAGATAATTTGAAATCCATCTTGAATATTATTCATATAAAGATATATGCTACCTTGACAAAAGAATATCATGACATGTACATGCAATTTTTTTAATGTATTCCTAGTGACTTTTGTTTGCCTTGGGGCATCAGAAAATAATGTTTTATTGTGAATGGGTTAACCTCATTATACAAAGTTTATTTTTCTAAAAAAATTGTTAGAATTATCATAATTATTATAAAACTCTTTATTCGTTGTTGAAAGAGAATAAACTGTCTATGTTAATAAACCATCTATGTTACAAGTTTTACATATATACAACAGTTAACATTATCATAATATAATGGAGCAAAATATTTCTGTTGATCTCTGTAGAACACATTTAGTTGGACATGTGTATGATTAAATAGATTCGTGGATATAAGTGCGCATTTAAATTGCCATAATGCACGGATTGGTACAGTCTCTGTCATGAGTTTATAGAGATTTTTTAGTAAGGCTATGTTTGTTTAAACTGAACAGGAGTCAATTTCTGATTGGTATGGAAAACTGTCATTTCTGAAAGTTACCAGGAATAAGTTGGATAATCAAGGTTTGTTAGACTAACCACATTGTTTCAGAAAGTTCAGGTGGGAAAAGATATTTCATCCAGATTGGTCATGCTTTGAATGGGGCATGGTTTCCTATGAAAAACTCTCAGTTTAAATGTGCTAATAGTAAATTTTGCAATCAGTCAATGCTTCTTTTCTGCAAGAGAACAAATGTAAAAATTGACTCCAAGTGGGTTAAGAAGTAACCTCACTCGTATAAATCATCCAGGGGTAGCAATTGTTTGGAAAAATTGACAGACACATTCTGGAAGTAAAAGTTTGGAAAAACAAGGTATTTGCAACAATCTTATGTAATTTATTGATACCACTATGATGCTTCATTTGATTTATTTCAATGTATTTCCATGGATTTTTTTGTTTAAGTTTGTAGATTTAATTTCTTGATATGGTACACCTGTGTTGAGTTCGTTTATCTGAGTCTGTACAATATTTTTCTTTATATAAACATTGACAACTTGTTTGAATGTAGAGTCTTGTTTATTATAGGAAATTATTTATCTAGAAATTCATGCCTTATTTTTGTTGAGATGCAAGAATCTGTGAGAATTCTCTGACCAATATATAAGTTCATGTATGATGACCACTTGATTGCTGTATAAATACAGTAGTGCAAGGAATTTCATTCATTTGTGCAATTGAGACTAGTCTGGAAATAATTTGTCTTGGTGGGATGCTGATGTAGCCATTTAGCTGACCAATTAATTTTGTGAACTAGGTTATTATAGCCTGTCATTGCCAGTTAGAATAGATAGCCATAGAATGTGTTTGAAATTAAGATAGAATTTATCCAATATAACAAGAGGGTGGAAAGGTATTGATTTATTCCCCCAGTATAATGTGACAGAAGATTTAGGTTGCTTACTTTTGTAATTTTGGAGGGGTGATATAGCTCTACGTTCTATAATCTACATTCTACATATTACATATTACGAACCCAAAGTGGACACAAAGTTGGAAAGGGCAAAAGAGGTGAGACAACCTGTGAATTTGGAAAAGGGAGTCAAAGCGAAAAAGACCCAGACTTACCAGTACAAAGAAAATCAAAAGTGGAGAAGACTCAGATTTATCAGCACAAGGAAGTCAAAAAGAATATTCGCTGTGGGATTTGGACTGAATCAAGACCATCAGGTTATGAAACTGTACAAGGCAATACTTTCAAAATATTTCACTTGATTTAAATTCTATAACGTAAAAGATTGGCTATTGGTATCATCTCTTTGTATTTGAAAATTCATTGAAGAAGTTAAGTGAAAACGAAAGAAGTGTATCTTTCAAGTGTAATGTATTATTACTTTTGTTTATGAACTTTATTGTTAGAAATTTTCATTAAATTTTGCCTTTATTTGTAATGGGGACTCATGCTATTTTGTTCTATATACCTGCTCAGCTCTTCATTGATTCCACATGTAAATTTTTCAATTTCTATTGATATTTGCTTTTACACAGTCAGTGATCACCTGAACCCAGAACCCTGACACAATAAATTTAATACTCTTACCACCAATCAATGCAGAAAAAACATCTATGTTACTAGTTTTATATATATACCACAATCAACATTATCATAATTATTAAATGTTACTAATTCTGAATATAGACCATGGTTAAAATCATCATAATTATTATTATAAAAACTCATGCTTCCTGTCAACAAAGAAAACATCTATGTTATAAGTTTTGTATACCACATACCTTTACCAAGACTGCATCATCTTTAAACAACTTCCCTGTATAGTTCACAAGTCCCATTGTACAATCATAGCCCTATAAATAAGAAGATGAGAAACCAATGAAAAACTTTCATATATATCATTTTAAATTCATATTTAATTAAATTTTGCAAATCCATTCCACATACTTGTATGTATATGTACTGTGAATAACAATTTTGTTACTTTGATTCCTCACTTTAAAAAACAAAATGTGCTGGTGAAAATTTCTCATTTCATATATATACAGTAGTCTAATCTTTACAATGTGCGACACACTTGAAATGTTTATTTAGATATTTAAGAGACTAAGTATTAAGATAAAAGGCAGTCTCTAAAGATTGCTCACCTAGCTAAAACTGACCTCAAAAGCCTAAAACAAAGGATAGTTACCAAGTGATCAATATAAGGGTCATTTATGCACAACAAAATAATACTGCATTGTATGAGAAATGATTTAATACATGAATTGTAAGAAATAAAGGCTACATGAGTATATGCATTCATCTCTCTCCCTTTCTTTCTAACATGCCACTATTTATTATTGCTAATATTCTATAACATCAAACTCATAACTAAAATAACATCAATACTTAATTTGAATATTTTAAAAAATATTTGGCTCTCTCTTTGGGGGCTACTCATGGGCTATAATTGGAATGTAAAAGACTGATTTCCAATCATTGCTAGGCTGATCCCAGTATTACTGTGTATTCTGGGCTGATCCCAGCTCAGGTAAAGTTTGGTGCTAGGCAGAATCCCAGCTCATTGTCAAAGACTGATTTCCAATGGGTGCTAGGCTGATCCCAGCATTACTGTGTATTCTGGGCTGATCCCAGATCAAGTAGAATTGTTGCTAGGCTGATCCCATTTCAATAAAAGTCTGTGCTAGGCTGATCCCAGCATTCAAGTGTATTCTGGGCTAATCCCAGTTTAAGTAGCCTACATGCTAGGCTGATTCCAGCATGCTAATGTATTCTGGGCTGATCCCATCTTAACCAATTCTATGCTAGGCTGATCCATGCATAAGAATGTATTCTGGGTTGATCCCAGATTTGTGGAATAGAGCTAGGCTGATCCCAACATAAATCAAATATTCTTATATTTTTCCTATTTACAACTGTAAAAGAAATGTATTTTTTGGGCATGACCTTTATGTTATTAGTATAGCTTATGAGTATCCTATTGGGGAAAAATGATCCTATCCCTTGGTAGCCCCATGCACATGAAGAACATAAGGGCACAACCCATGTTGTATTCATTAATTGGTTCAGACTGGGGTTGTGGTGGGCCAGCACAAATCCATAAGAAAAGTTTGATGCAGAGACTCAAAATCCATTGTCTATACCTTTAGAAAGCCAAAGATTGATTGATCACATCATACTCTATATGATCCTGCTATGTTATGTAAGATTATCTAATTTGGTTGGCTCTTTGAATTCTGCAGCCAATTCCAACCAAAGGGAAAAGTTCTGCTCATGACACCCTCCCTTCCACAAGCCCCATGACACAACAAGAGGCTAATAACAATCTCTTGCATAATTCCTATGTCTGCCTCTTAATTTAAAGGTACATGTATATCACTCCTATCCAAGTGTTACCCACTGACTAAGGTTTATAATTTGACATTACATCATCTTACAACACCACCAGTGGCAGTTCCTCCCTCAATGGTCTTTATCAGACAAACCCTATTGCAACACTGGCAATGTGTATCTACAATAACTCAAGATCTTTAAGTTGTGCATAAACTAAAATTTAATAAATTATCACTATTGGTAGTCATTCCATAAAATACAAATCAAAATATGCCAAACATTTTCATTCAGAAACATACCAAATATCAAAAGATATTCTATGCCTCATCATGTGTTAACACCTAATACTGCACTGTGTACCATTCATGTTGCTGTAGCCATTTTTCATACTACATTTTGTTCTTGTTTGGATTGCTAAGACTCCCATGTGCTTGGAAAATTAGTCTCCATTTGTACAGCAGTGATGGCTAACTGTAATGGACAAAATCCAATTACAAGGATCTTATTCAGAAAAAGTAGCAACTGTTTTGCAGCTTACATCAGATTATATTCTCAGACTGGTTACAGATCAGATAATTGATGATATACTTATGAGATGGATGAGACAGAAAAAGCCACAGGCCACATTCCCCTCTTCTCTCTCTCTCTCTCTCTCTCTCTCTCTCTCTCTCTCTCTCTCTCTCTCTCTCTCTCTCTCTCTCTCTCTCTCTCTCTCTCTTGATATTTTAAACACAAGTCATAATCAAAACCTTTTATTAAAATACATGCCAAATAATCAATGCTTTATCTAAAAACCTCCATCATAGAATGATTTGAAAAACATTTCAAAATCACTAGTGCAAGAAAAGTATATCAAAGTAATCAAACTTTGTCTATGGGAATAGTATACTTGACAATTAGTACACCCATCAAGTTTCATAATTATATAAAGAACAGTATCAGCAAAACTGAACTGAGTGCAAAACACTTGTTAAAACTTTGGAGCATAACCATGTTACTGTGACCTACTTTTGGTTGTAGTGAATAGTGCACTGCAGATAAAGTGTCAGTTGTTGTTGTTGTTGTTGGGCTTAATGCCATTTTTCAGCACACGATAGGCTATTCATGGCGGCCAGTATTAATGGTGGAGGAAGAAACCGGAAATGACTGGAAAGAACCACCGACCCACGAGAAGCTACTGGCAAGCTTTCTCACATATCTACATTAGCTGAATCCTAGACTCAACAGACAGAGGTAAGATGGCAGTGATCCGTAATAGACAGTGCTTTACCACTCGATAAAGTGTCAGAGACACTAAATTAAATACAAAAACTTAATGTAATCACTGGAGAAGACAAGGTCTAGGTAGGACACTGGATCTACTTTCGCTTATGCTGAGAAGTACTCTATATCATGAAAATACACCTATTAAAGTTGAAGACTGTACATTCAAGAGTGTCAGAGAAACTGAAATAATAAAAAAAACTTAATGCAATCACTGGGGTAAAATTTGAATACTGTGACCAACTTGTACCTGTAGTGAGTAATATCCCCAACAACATAAATATTATAATCAAGTTTATGACTGTACATAATATTAAAGAAAAAATGTGATAAATTCAGAAACTTTATATAATCACATCCATGCTAAATATAGATTACTGTGACTTACTTTTCATTCCCTCCAAGAAGAACACATCCATCAAGTTGCATAACCTTACAAAGTAAGGTGTCAGAGAAACTGAGATAAATGCAAGAACATAAGGTACTCAAAGAAAAACTATATGTGACCTATTTTAATGAATGGCATACTGTGTCCATTACTAAACTATATTGTAATTTAAGTGATTAAATGTAGTTTGAATAATACACAGTACATCCTTCTCTAGCCCCTCTTTTGGACCCCTCTTTGTCTGCCAGGTTTATTGCTACCAGACGTGATGTCATTAATATGAATGGGCTGGTAGCTAAATTTGGATGTGATGTCATGTTTAGCCAGTCAGATGGCTGAGTTTGGAGCATGTGATCAGGCATTGTCGGTTGTGGTGTCGTTCATGTGGATACAGGATGCATATGGAGATGTGTGCTTTTCGGTGAACTGTTGATTGGGAGATCTAACTTAAAACATTTATCAGCGGAAAGAACCATCCACCTCCCCACCTTCCATCATGTATTTTTCTTTTAGCATCCTCAGGATAGGACTTGTCGAGTTTCTGTTGGTGTCGGACACTCTTCACAACTCTACATACTCCAACATGTCTCCTGTCCTGAGGTCCACCATGTCATTTCTTTAGGGCGTTTCTTGTATAGCATACTGTTCCAGTTTTGTTCTTGGGTGCATTGCCCAACTTCAAGCATTCATGACTCGACTTTTGAACAATGTTTTTCAGCACATTCAAAAATGGCTGCATTTCCAAGTTTTCATGCATTCAAAAAACTTTACATAGAAATGAATTTGGATCAGTTCTTAAATGTACTTGTACTATTATGCCCAGATGTTTCATACCTGCTTTATACGGTGCATGTATGGCCATTGCCAAGTTTACCAATGGGCTAGTAACTAAATTTGGTGGATATATTCAGGTGCACCCGGACAGAATTAGCTTGGCACAGAGACAGATGTCAAATCAATTGCCTCACTAGTTCATTACATGCTTGTGTATATCAATACATTATTCATTTGTTTACTTTGTGAAACCATCACACAATTTTATTTTTTATTTCTTTATGCTTAAGAGATGCTGTAATACTGTATATATGCTACACTGTCATTTCACTGGTATCATCTATTAGTGCACATGTGAATTCCTAACTATCAAAAACATGTATCTAACATTCTTACCTTCGCATACATCAGGCTTTACCATGCAATTCAAATATATTTCATGCATTTCCAGGTATTATTCCCCTTATATATCCTTACCTTACTTCAAATTGGGGGCCTTGTTACAGTCACGCTGCTCCAAAGTCACAGTTCTACTTTCACTTGTTCTGGCCATTGCCAAGTTTCATTCATTCAAAAAACTTTGCTTTGAACCCCAATTTGTGTTAGTACTTAAATGTACTCCACTATTATGCCCATATACTTCATACCTGCTTCCTGCGGTGCATGTATGGAGTATCGGCTGATGTTTGTTATCATGGCATCCTCAGGATCGGACTTGTCGTGTTTTGGTTGTCATTGTCCCTATATACCTCCTGTCAGCCCCTGGCGGTTCAACATGCAGGTATCAGACCATCGTTCCTATATACCTCCTGTCAGCCCCTTTAGGCCCAACTCTTGCAGGTATCGGACAATTTTAACAACCCTACAAACTCCAACATGCTTCCTGTCCTGAGGTATCCTTTAAAAACAATTCAGAGCCAGGCTGGTGCAGTGTGCTGTGACAAGATTTGCCCCCATTATGCCAAAAAGATTATTTTATATGTAGAATAAAGTGTCTATTGAACCTGGTGTATTGTGTGTTATTTAAATACATGTTTTAATCCAACTACCATATCTGAATGAATGACCTGTAACAAACTTTGTCCATACTGCACTGTATAAGTTCCACAATCCAAGCACACCTGCAGCAGATTATATCAATTACTAATCAAATTACCATATTGGCTGTGATAAAAAAACAACATATTTTTACTATCATAGCCTATGGATCAGTACAATACAAAGATAGTTACTGGGAATTAGACAATGCCTTCAAAGTAAGAAACATGATTAAAGAATGCCTTCAATCAAACATGATTAAAGAATGCCTTCAATCAAACATGATTAAAGAATGCCTTCAATCAAACATGATTAAAGAATGCCTTCAATCAAACATGATTAAAGAATGCCTTCAATCAAACATGATTAAAGAATGCCTTCAATCAAACATGATTAAAGAATGCCTTCAATCAAACATGATTAAAGAATGCCTTCAATCAAACATGATTAAAGAATGCCTTCAATCAAACATGATTAAAGAATGCCTTCAATCAAACATGATTAAAGAATGCCTTCAATCAAACATGATTAAAGAATGCCTTCAATCAAACATGATTAAAGAATGCCTTCAATCAAACATGATTAAAGAATGCCTTCAATCAAACATGATTAAAGAATGCCTTCAATCAAACATGATTAAAGAATGCCTTCAATCAAACATGATTAAAGAATGCCTTCAATCAAACATGATTAAAGAATGCCTTCAATCAAACATGATTAAAGAATGCCTTCAATCAAACATGATTAAAGAATGCCTTCAATCAAACATGATTAAAGAATGCCTTCAATCAAACATGATTAAAGAATGCCTTCAATCAAACATGATTAAAGAATGCCTTCAATCAAACATGATTAAAGAATGCCTTCAATCAAACATGATTAAAGAATGCCTTCAATCAAACATGATTAAAGAATGCCTTCAATCAAACATGATTAAAGAATGCCTTCAATCAAACATGATTAAAGAATGCCTTCAAAGTCAGCTACTTTGAGTAATACAATGTTGCAAAGCAAACTACAGAGAGCAAAATAATGCATTCAAAACAAACTACAGGTAGTGAAACAATGATTCCAAAGCAAGCTAGAGGGAGTATGACAATGCCCTCAGATCAAGTGAATAAGACACTGGCTACAAAGCAAAGCTACAGGGAGTAAGGCAATGACTCCAAAGCAAACTAACCGAGCATTAAGTATACCAACTTGGATATTGCAGCAATACCACAAAACTCCAAAAACCATGGAAACATGGATAGAAAGAGGTCAAAGATCACAGCAAATATAGAATCTGTTACACCATAACAAAACTTCAGTTCTAGCAACATGGGGAATAAAATAATTCATTGGCATCTACTAGGAACATCCAGGGTAAAAGCATCCAAAGGGACAGAGGAAGGAAGACAGAAAAAAAAAACCATCCCAAAATGCACAAAACACCAGCAGGCATGAAACCAGAAAGAGCAGACAGGAAGCTAAGAGACAGAGAACAGAAGAAGGAAAAGAAGAAATTAGAATGAATAATACTGAAGATCTCATACTTGTCAACTTTCATGCCTGGAGAAAAATACTCCTGATTTTTGGGGTCATTCCTTGCCTAACCCTGATTTCATAATATCTCCTAACTTCTGCAGAGAACTCCCAATTATCACATTATGTCAGTTGATTTTTATTTCTGCTAAAAAAGTCCTACATAAATAAATATATCTTATGGAATCCACAGAGCCATGTTGTTTTATCACCTGTGAATATTGTTGTGATAAAATAATTATTATTATATTACAAAGAATTTTTCTAGAACATTAAGTTTAATCAATATTCACATCAATTTATGAATTTTTTGAAACCCTACAATACTAAAATACAGAAAATAAACCACAGTAAAAAATAAACCACAATAATAAAATTGTCAGCAATTATTTTCAATTTTTTTTTTCAATGATCATTGAGAATGCTGTAATATCTCCATTCCCACCAAAATATTTACATGAGTGAACACTTGGAATTATTGTACCTTATTTACTAATGCTAATTACCATCATTAAATTAAAAGAAAAAAGGAAGGAATGTACCAAGCAGAGTATGTATCTTCAAAACACTAATTCAAATAAATATGTTATTTAGCAGTGTTAAATGCTTTTCAAGCTGAGAATTAGAAAATGTGGGGAATATAGTTGCCCCATGAATGGAAATTTGAGACTGTGCATTAGTCACCACTAGTTACAACAGCATATAGTAACATTATGAGAATACTATTCAACTGAAATATTAATTACAATAACAAATAAGCCAAGATGGGGTAGAGGACATTGGAAAATAAATAATACTGGAAAATGAATTATGTGAAAAGGAAATCAGAAACAAATTACAAATACTAAAAAACAAGAAGACATATAACACATAATTGGATATATATATATATATATATATATATATATATATATATATATATATATATATATATATATATATATATATATAATTTTAAAAATATCTAAATATTATGAAACAATTAAAAATGAAAATAGGAAAATGCTCAAGAAATACTTTTAAAGAACAAAACAATAAGACAGGAAAACAGTCAATTTATTAGAGAAATTAAAAAAAATTATTAAGAAATGAAGAAAAAATAGGAAGAATTGACTGGCTCTAAAAACAAAGACATGGAATATGTAAAATGGAAGAAATGACAAGAGGAAATGACAAGGAACTAATAAAACATGGAAACCAAACAAAAAAACAGAGAATTAAGGAAGAATTATGTCAATACTATCAACATTTACACCATAGAGAAACTTCAGAACATTATAGAAAATAGATACATTTCCCGTGCAGTAGTGAAGAAAATGAGAATATATGAAACATTTATCATGCAACATAAATAACAAGACCAATCACAAAAATAAATAAATCTCCTGGCATTAATGGGCTATCATTAAAACAAAATTTCAAATGGAAATTTTGTCAATAATTGAAATACTGTATAACAACATTTATGTAAATAAACAAATGATGGATTACATGAAAAAAGGAATGATAATTATATATTAAGGGAAAGGAGAATGTGACAATTTGAAAGATTGGTGAACTGTATCCATATTAAACATAGAGTATGAAATACCAAGCAAAATCAAATGAACATAAAAAAAGAATGTCTGGGACAAACAAATAGATAAATATCAGTAATGTGGAGATGAAGGAAAATATAAAACAATAAACTATCAATAAAATGTATTTTGGACTATTTAGAGAGCACCAGTAAAAAGAGTGTAAATGATTTTGATTGATTAAAAAAGACCTTTGATAGATTCCAACAAAGCTATATAAAAATAATTTCTAATGAAATTCAGATTTAGTAAAAACGTTTTTAAATATTTTTAAATACTGCAAAATATATATTCTAATGTAAAAACAAGTAGAGCTTATACAAAAGCATTTAGAATGGAATGATCAGTAAGAAGAAAATGTTTACTCTGATTACTTTTAAATGTCATTACAATAAAAATCTTAAGCATTAAAATCTAAGAAGCAAAATATGTATCAAAGATAACAAAATTTCAAATACTAATGACACCACATGCTGACAATAGTATAAACTTCGTCATTTTACATTTGCATAAGAAATATAAATCATCTGATAAACACTCATGATTAAAGCTCCACCATTAAAAACAGAAATATTTTTATCGGGAAATTAGAGAAGGAATCATCCAGAATATGTGTCATGGAATTGCATTTTATGTTTATGCATTATACATGAACAAAAATATCAATGGGTTTTGTCACAACATAGAATGTGACCCAAGGGAGGTTTACCTTTACCTTTTATTTCAAAATATTGAGTTCAGTTCATCCAGTGCTGCATGAGTGAAGTGCTTGCAGTGAAAACTGATTAATTTCATCTCTCTGGCTGTGGACTTTGCCATAACCTGGGTACTTATAACAACTGACTGTATTATTACAACACAAAGAGCTTTCTAAGAAAGCCATCTACCTTACAGGAGCAATCTTCAACTTTTGAAGTTTGTGAATTATGTGAATTATAAAACTGCATTCATTTTTTTCTATCCCTGTTATGTGATAGAACTGTTTGATCTATTGGATGTCCAGTAATTATCCTAACTTGTACAGATAGTCAAATCTATGTTGTATAATGCCATACTTTTAGAAATAATTTATGTTTCATGCTAGCTTTTAATAACTAAACAGACGAATTGAAATAATTTACATACTGCTGGTATTTATAGATGAAAAAATGTTTGAGTTCTTACAATTCTTACTGGATACAGATTCATGTACAAACCTTATTTTTTTTAAATAATCTTAATACAGCATTTATGGTGAAATAAATTAACATGTAATGAAGCAAACTAATGTGTGTACATACATAACATGTATCACAGTATTCATACTTGGCTATGCCTCCTGTACTACACATCTATAGTCATTATACCTTTAGCAGATATTTCATGAAAAGCCATAGAACTCTGAGGGTTTTTGTATAGCTCACATACTGACATTAGCTTGGAGAATGGTAATGGTTTTCTCACATTGAGGGACCAAAGCTTTGAGACCAATGGGTCTATAGAGAACAGTTAGGCTCTTGAAGAATTATTTGGCAGACTTGGAGGGGTGGTGTGTGGTGGTTTCAATGAGAGCCATGGAACGATCAGCAGCAGGATACCAAGAGTTACACAGGTTCAATTGTCAAATCAATAGTCAATATCACTACATGACTGAAATCAGTAATTCAGTCTCACTCTATGAGTGAATATATATATATATATATATATATATATATATATATATATATATATATATATATATATATATATATATATATATATATATATATATATTACCTGAAACAATATAATTATCTTTAAATATATTTTATATTTTGATCATCCTTGGTGACAGAACCATATCTTATTCATATGTTGTATAAACCCTATAGTTTGATACACATGGTGATAAATGAAATAATTGTTTATTTTCATGTTTAAACATCATTTATTGTGAAATCAGTTGTAAGATCCATATACTGATTCTTGTTTGATTACTTATTTAAGTTAAACGTTCTGATTTGTTCCAGTTAGGACTGGTATCATTTCCTTATATATTATTTTTATTTCAATGTGCATCATTCTGTATCATTAAATCTGTTAAATCTGTTAAATACTTAAATAGACAATTCACAAAATAAAGCTTAATCTTAGATAGAAAAAATATAAAAAAGAATAATATCAGACATTATTAATAGATAAGGGAAATTTGACAGTAAAGATCTATTATTCCTCAGTAGCATAGTAAATTACTGGTAGACTAGTGTAG
This sequence comes from Potamilus streckersoni, assembly GCA_016746295.1. Lineage (NCBI taxonomy): Eukaryota > Metazoa > Mollusca > Bivalvia > Unionida > Unionidae > Potamilus > Potamilus streckersoni. The sequence continues at coordinate 4,347,292 of JAEAOA010000745.1, read as the reverse complement.
TGACAACAAACAGTTGTTAGTCAGGAATTAGGTCATTAGAACAAATCAACCATCAAATCAGAACTAAATGTAGTTTGGATCTATGGATACTAATTGAAGCTCATTTGCAGGAAATGGGATCAGTAACATTTTGATAGAGCTTTGGGCTTCACACAACAGATTTCTTTTTAATTGATGATTATGGCTGGATGAAATTGTCAACAGCATGCACAGATAGAAAGAGAGTCAGCAATGTTCTGATAGAGCTTCGTCAAGATCACAGTATGGTCAGATATGCTAAAAATAGATTTTATGGATTAACACATACACACAGAAACAATTAACTTCAAACAATACAGGGTACAAGACAAAGACCAAAAAAATCATATGACAGTATATGTATCACTTCCTTTATAAAAAGGATTTTCATGTACAAAAATTATATCTGCAAAATTAAAATGCAGTACTGTACAATTAGCAACATAGGAATAAATCATTACTTGAACATGTCATCACAATAATAAGGAAATAATACTTTAAAATAAAAAATAAAAAGTTACTTGACTTGATGAGAGTTCACTTTCCGAAAGATTTTATGTTGGGAAGGGCTCAATAAACAAGACCATAAAAGATACGGAGAATATTCTCTAGCAGTAAGAAAATGGAGTAAATGGAAAGAAAATCATTTTAAATATGAAACAACTTATTTACCAAGATTTAAAAAACCTTTATCAATGGTTTTATAATGCGCATGCCAATAACATTCCACTTACATTTCACATCAAAGAAAAAAAATTATTAATATATGTTACTTGAAATAACTCTGTTTTTAAGACAAGAAGAATATCTTAATAAATAATGCTACTTTTAAATGAAAATATTAACTGCATTCTGTTATACATAGCTTTTCTACTATATACGTTACACATCTCACAAATATAGCCCCCACCCCTGCACCCCCGGAAAGGCCATCCATCTTATAAGGCCACTTTCCCAGTGCTGAAGGGGTGGCTGTATAAGAGAGGGACAATTGTAACACATATCTAATTGTTCTAGGTTCAGATAGAACATTGTTTATATTTAATCTTGTTATGTTTTCTAAATAAGTATGAAGTAAACCATCTAACTGTGCTTTCATCACATTAGTAAATTTTCAATTTCTTGAAAAAGATTTCATGATCCACCATGTCAAAAGCTTTCCTAAAATCTACAAATACAGATCCTATTATTCTACCTTGATCAAGTGCTTGAAGCCATTTATCAGTTAGTGAAATCAAGGCAGTCTTACATTAATGTTTCTGTCCAAAACCTAATTAATTATAGTGTAACAGCAAATATTTGGTTAGTTATGACATGAATGATTGATGGACACATTTTTCAATCAATTTTGACCAGTCCAGTAGTATGATAGCTGCCTGAGTGAGAGGAAAGATGATGAAAAACTTTATGAGTGAGTGTGGCCTGGATATGTCAAAATTGAACCACAAGTCGGAAAATCCCTTGCTGCAGCCTAAATCATGAAGTCTAAAAGTGTCTGAGATTGTAATAAGGTCTAACTTCTTGTGTTCATGAAAACAAGAAGGAAGATTGCTTTTGGATATGAGTGCTGAGAGTGGTGTGAAATCATGGATGTGATAACAGTCACTGGCAAAAATTGCTATATGTAAAAAAATACTTGGAGTTCTAACAAGAAAATGGAGTAGATTAGATATCAATTTATGCATTCCTGTCATAAATTTATGAACTATGTCCATACCTTAAGCTGATAGTTTTCCTTCAGACTAACAGGAATCCCATAAAGCAGACCTTCCTTTTCAGCATGTTCATCAAGAGACTTAGCATCTACCTAAATAAAAAAAAAGATACCGCTGTAAATGTTATTCTGGCAGTCAATTACAGTGATAGGCAGGCAGAAATTTACAGTTCAAAGTTTTTCTCCAAGCCCAATCCATAATCATTTGCATTAGAAAATCATGCCAATGCTATATCAAAATACATAAAACTGTGGAGACATAAGGTAAAAAAGAAACACCAACCCACTCACCCCAAAAGAAATATCCAACAAGAATACCTGGGTTTCATAATGATTCACTCCATGAATGAACAAAATCCATCAAGCCAAACCTTTGATTCAAATTTTTTCTGACGATACTGATGACAAAAAGAGCAAAGGACAAGCAAAAGCAAACATCACAGAATGAATTAGAATAGCTCCCTATCACACCAATTATGAAGAAAATCCATCACATGGTATAGAAAATACAAGGAAATAAAAAACACTTAAGCCAAAACCTTAACACAAATTTTCTTTACTTTGACCTTGATTTGGTCAAGGTTAAAAGGGCAAGCAAACATGTCAGCAAATTAATTTTCTTAACCTCATAATGTTTCACTCCAAGTGTGATGAAAATTCAACATGGGATTTAGGAATTAAAAGCAAATGAAAAACTTTAACTAAAACCTTAAAATATGTTTGTTTATAATTGTGAACATGACCCTAGGATCAAACAGACAAGAATACATGTCCCAGAATGATAAGCTTTATGTTTATAATGATGTATGCCAAGTATTAAACAACCAATTAACTTATTCAGGAAATACAAGCAAATGGAAATCTCTAACTAAAATATTAACACAAATTTCAAATTTTATGTCTTACTATTTCTCTTTGAGAAAGTAACATTTATGTCTTACTATGTCTCTGCCTGAGTGATATCTGTCTTGCCATGCCTCTGACTGATTGTGATATCTATGTCTTGCCTGAGTGATATATATGTCTTGCAATGTCTCTGACTGATAGAGTGATATATATGTCTTACCATACCTTTGACTGATTGTGATATCTGTTTCTTATCAAGCCTCAGCATATGAATGCATCTATCTCACCATGTCTATGTCTGAGAGTGATATCTGAGTCTTACCATGTCTCTGCCAGACCATGATCACCCTTGTCATTATCTTTTACAGCAAGAGCTTGAAACTGGAAAGTAGAATGTTAAACACATGATGTAACTTCAAAACTATCTTTGAAATAACAGAAAAAAATGCTCATCTGTAAAGTTAGATGGTAATTTAGCTGGTGGCTGGTTGATAATAAGATCTATCTGCCTGATTATGATCTAATTCTTAGCATGTCTCCCAGACAGAGATATGTCCTACCATTTGTCTACCAGACACTGATATCTGTTTTACTGTCTTCCAGAGAGAGATTTGTCTCTTACTATGCCTTTACCAGATATTAATATTTGTTCACCACAATTTTCCAGTCTGAGATATCCAACCATGTCTCTGCCAGATAGTGATATCTGTCTTACCATGTCTCTGCCAGACAGTGATATCCATCTTACCATTTATCTGCCAGACAGTGATATCTATTTTAACATTTATCTGCCAGACAGTGATATCTATTTTACCATTTATCTGCCAGATAGTGATATCTGTCTTACCATGTCCTCCAGACTGAGCTGTCTTAATATGCATCTGTCACAGAATGATATCTATTTCTTAGAATGCTTGCACAGGTGAGAGAAAAACTGCATGCTACTCTCTACAGGACTTGCCTTGGCTTCCAATATTGGCTCTGTGACACAGTTCAGCCTCTTATTAACTTGCAAAGCCTGAATGTAAAAAATAACTCTCCCATAAGCCAATTCTTGATAAGCTCCTTTCCAATATTTTAACATTTGTATATAAGAATATTTATTCCAATTACAAGGCAAACTTTGCCAACCCCACTGCCCCACCTCAAGTTCCAACGATGTAAATGGGTGTCTTTGCATGATAATCATAGGAAAAGCACCATGAATAATACCATTACAAGGGGATAAACAGAATCTAATATTCCAACTGAAATTGTAAACAAATTTTTCTATGAAAAAAGCATGTAACTAAATATGATTTTATTTGATATCATGTTAATAATGCAGACATCTAATGATGACAGTGGTTAAAATATAAAGTGATCTAAATACATTAATGAATACATTCAAGTAAGAATTATGTCATTTAATTGGAATAAAGAAACTACAGACTTAAAACCTGAAACCATGTTCTTTTGGCAACATGCAGAGTAAAATTATCTACTGCTATAAACAAATTAGTGTAAATTAGTTTAGTTGTTGTGTAGCACTTAAGGCAAATAAGGAACCAATTAACCATTGAAGCAAATCTGGAACCAGTCAACACTTGATCATGAATAATTAACAGATGTAATATCTCTTGAATAGCCAGCCTTCATGGGGAATTTTTCCTTCATGTTTGAGACCTTCCTAAACAACAATATTAATAAAAAATGAGAATAATCTTTATTTTCTTCAAGGAGATTTTCCATTTTTTCATTCTCTTTTTTTACCAAATCCAAATTAGGAACTCTCTCTGATGATCAAGGGAGTCATAGCATGCTACTAACTCTTGTCATAATAAAGTAATCCTGGGACTTGAACAGTTAGTCTGTTTAATTTATATTACAACCCTGTTTTTCCATTTTTTCTCAAAATCCATTAGGAGTAGCAAACATATATTGCCACTGTATCTAATAGATGTAAATAATAATAATAATAATAATAATAATAATAATAATAATAATAATAATAATAATAATAATAATAATAATAATAATAATAATAATAATAATAATAATAATAATAAATACTTTATTTGATGAGGGTAACTCAGTATATTATATTATTCTCCCCTGAGGCCATTAATATGAACAAATGATTGTAAATAATTTACATGCAAGAAAAAAACATTTTAAAAAGGCATAAAGTGTTGATGATGTTGTTCTGGGACTTGATGCCATTTTTCAGCACATGGTAGCCAGTATTAATGGTGGATGAAGTGCATTTCAGTATTTATAATGAGAACTACCTTTTGAGATAATAGTCTTATGTTTGTTTTGAACACAATTAGATTTGTCTCTGATCTCATTGTTTAACTACACAATGTCTAGTCTTACTCATGTACATAGCTATACAATAGTTGGTCTTATAGGTGTACATAACTATACAATAGCTGGTTGAATAAGTGTATAGAACTATACAATGGTTGGTCTTAAGATACACATAACCACACAATAAATTTGAAATTTTGTTTTTATATTGTCATCTACATGACTTTATTATGGGTAATATCAGCTGGAACTCTAGTTGGATTAGGGAAGCTGTTCCATTAATTGTTATCTTTATCTGGCACTTCATTTGGATTAGTCTAGCTACATTTGGATAACTGCTCCATTAACTGTTATCCTCAGTTGGCACTCTAGATGGATTAGGAAAGCTGTTCCATTAAATGTTATCCTCAGTTGGCACTCTAGATGGATTAGGAAAGCTGTTTCATTAAATGTTATCCTCAGTTGGCACTCTAGTTGGATTAGGAAAGTTGTTCCACTAATTGTTATCCTGAGTTGGCACTCTAGTTGGATTAGGAAAGCTGTTCCATTAAATGTTATCCTCAGTTGGCACTCTAGTTGGATTAGGAAAGTTGTTCCATTAAATGTTATCCTCAGTTGGCACTCTAGTTGAATTAGGAAAGCTGTTCCATTAAATGTTATCCTCAGTTGGCACTCTAGTTGGATTAGGAAAGTTGTTCCACTAATTGTTATCCTGAGTTGGCGCTATAGTTGGATTAGTAGAGCTATTGTATTAATTGTTATCCTCCTGCTAATGAGATCAGCAAATCATTAATGTGCATTAAATGGAACCCAGTGTCTCAATTGTTTCCACTTGTAAAACTTTGCCTTGCAAAAATTTTAACACAAAACATAAATGCAAAACTTTAACAACTGTCATAATGAGGTCATTGGAACAGTTATATACATGTCTTACCACAGAGGTATAAATAGGTTTCACAGACAGCCACCAAAGCAATTTTTTCTAGTTACCAGTGTTAGAGTTAGCAGATCAGTGAAATTCTAGTTTATTGTATTGCAACTTGAATCAAAGGAATGAGAACTAAAATTCCAACACAATATTGCACTACCTTTGTTTGATACGCTGCCAGAACCTCTAATGCAGAATATTTTCCAGACTGAAGACCTTCCTGGAGCTCAGAGGTTGGCAAGTTACAGATGGCCTGCAACGCTTCTTCATCAAACTGAAAAATAATGAATTTGCAAATGTCAGTGTTATACATGACTGTGTAAAGTACACTTAACTGTGAATAGCACAGGCCCAGATCTGCTGTCCCATAAATCTGACATCCTATAATTCAACTGTCTCACTAATTATGAATAGCACAGGCTCAGATATGCTGTCCCATAATTCTACTGTCTCACTAATTATGAATAGCACAGGCTCAGATATGCTGTCCCATAATTCTACTGTCTCACTAATTATGAATAGCACAGGCTCAGATATGCTATCCCATAGTTCTATTGTCCCACAAATTGTGAATAGCACAGGCTCAGATATGCTATTCCATAGTTCTATTGTCCCACAAATTGTGAATAGCACAGGCTTAGATCTACTGTTCCATAATATGCAATCCCACAGATCTACTGGCTCACAAATCTGCTTTGAGATTCTCATAAATGTACTTCCAGATTAGGGTTTTCACATTCTTCTAACTACTTCAAGCCATTAATACAGTCCCTGCCAGGATCTCAGGTCCATGTTGAGGTTAGATATTCAATATACATAAAATGTACCTCAAAAAAACAGTATTAATATCATCAGTGTTACACTGGTGATAAAGAAGTAAGAAATCCTGCCATCTTGAAAAAGGATACCATTAAAACGACTAAGATCAGCAGAAAGATTGATTTAACATTTGCCACTACAAACAAACAATTCATACAATTTTCAACAAAAAAATGTGAAATACAGTGATACCTCAGCCTCTTAGTATAATACAACCCTCACATACAATGTGGGTATGGTTACAACAGATTCCACTCAACTAGCTTACTTTTAACCAGTTATTCCTTGAACACATGTAACTGGAATGTCTTTCTATACAAACATCCATGACTTGAATACATGTAACTGGAATGTCTTGCCATACAAACATCAATGACTTGAATACATGTAACTGGAATGTCTTTCCATACAAACATCTCACTAGGCCTGGAGTATCTCTTTCCAGCAGCCCTCAAACAAACTAACAGATTAAACAAAAGCTCTCAAAGTTTTACTGTATTTTAAATTTTGTTAATGGTTGTCCTCCTTCTTCAGATATAATCTAAGTACTAATGTTTGTAATATTTATGTGTCAGACCAGTCTTCCTGTCACTTCAGATACAACCCTGTATACAACAAATAAAATAGGATTATTGTATTCTACATTTATAATGATTGACTAAATGAAAACAGGTTTTGGATCCAGGCTGCTGATCCAGGTGTCAGGGTGATTTGGATAAAAACTGCAGATATTTATTATGGCTTATATCCCTAGTTACTCTTACATTCAGAATGTTTAGTTCCAACTTACATTCAGACTGTTTAGATCTGACTTACATTCAGACTGTTTAGGTCAGACCTACATTCAGACTGTTTAGGTCAGATTTACATTCAGATTGTTTTGGTCAGACTTACATTCAGACTGTTTAGGTCAGACTTACATTCAGACTGTTTAGGTCAGACTTACATTTAGATTGTTTTGGTCAGACTTACATTCAGACTGTTTAGGTCAGACTTACATTCAGACTTTAGGTCAGATTTCCATTCAGGCTGTTTAGGTCAGATTTCCATTCAGAATGGTTAGGTCATACATACATTCAAACTGTTTAGGTCAGACTTACATTTAGACTGTTAAGGTCATCATCCAGCTTCCTGAAAGCTTTTTGACATTCTTTCTGTCTCTGCCTGACCTTCTGCCATAAGTGTCTTCTCCAAAAATAGTGCTGAATGATCTGGCCTACTGCAATCCCTGCAAGTATTATGGCAGCAGCTTTGGCAATGGTGAAGAAAGATTCCTCTATCATTTGCAACACCTCTGATCTCATTTATTGCATTTAATAGAACTGAACAAAATCTGAATTTTAACCTTTAGAGGGACATTTATATGGGAAAGAAACTGCGCTTCCAACAAGTCTGCAAAATAAATAAAGATATTACCACACTTTAGTAGTGTTCAAATTATGATAAATGTAGACAAAAATTAAAATTCATTTTATACAGCCATTACCCACCCACTCCTTTTCATGCACAATCCCCAGTTCAGACAGTAATCCAAGTAACCTATTGCAAATGTCAAGAAAATATATGAATATATTTGCAATATCAAGTTGGTTATCAAATATTTAAAATATTGTGATTATAACTTTTGTACATTCATTCCCAGAGGAAGGAGCCAAGGATGACACCCCTCTCATAGGGGCAACAAAACTAAAATGTTTTATGAAATTCCTTCCAGCAGTTTGGGTGAGGAGAGGAGGTAACAGATGGCAGATATCAAAATATCTGTGATCTTTATTCAAACAAAAGTCCCTTGAAAAGAATGATGCTCTCCTAAGTGAAAATAATTTCCATGAATTCAAGAAAAGACCATTCCTTCCTTTCAAATGCTGAATGATGAAAACATACATGATATTTTAAATTGGAAACAAATTAGCTACAGAAGTTTACATGCAGGATGTCAGCTTAGCATCATTTACAATTAGGTCACATCAATAAATCTGACATTTACAATTAGGTCACAGCAATAATCTGACATAATTAGAAGTCTTTGAGTTAAAACCCAGTGCTATAATGATCATTCATACTGAGGGAGTAGTGACAACAAGAGAAGTTTTAGGAGAGTCATCAAGCAGCCATACTGGATTTATTACTGGTACCATTTTCATTCAGGATCAACTGTCTATAGGTGAAAACCCCAAAATGATATAGCCATCCATTTGAACAAAGTAGAGACATCAATATTTTAAAAATAGCCACTGTAGTGGGCATAATGAGTGTTGGTCATTTTCATCAAAACCAATTTGATCCCATAAGAACTCTTCTGATGAAATTCCTATGTCAAAATAAATTTCCATGTAAGATCAGTTGTAAAAATTAGATTTTCTAGAAAATGGATGTCAGATCATCTCCATTTAATTTAGGATCAACAAAATATTAGTACAATACCATGCTGATATCAGTCCATTCATTTAGGTGAATTAGTGATGACAAGGTTTTTTTCAAGATGGCCAATGTGGCAACCATATAAAACACCAGATTTGTACAATTTTGATTTAGACTAATTAGACATCTTAAGAAGTCTTTAGGACATTACTTTCATAGCAGTAGTGATAAGATATTCAAGCTGACCACTGTGGTCATAGGGGATGAAAACTTCATATAGGATATGGGCATCCATGCAGAAAGAGTAGTTCAAGATTTTCACAAATGCACTGTTGCAGCTATATTGGACATCAGATTGGCAAGGTTTTCATTTAGGACTAACTAGATATTATTAGAATACTTTCAGTGAAAAACTCATGTTGAAATCACCCTCCAGTTAGGATTATGGTAGCAGTATCAAGATCTTCAAGATGGCCAATGCAGTGGCCATGCTGGATCATAATGATTTTCAATTAAAACTTAGTAGACATCATAGGAAACCTTTCAATGAAAGTGAAACCCACCAAAATATAAACATTCATTCATAATCATTTATAATGTATATAATGTATACATATTGGGGATATTCCCCCAACTCCCCTCTTCTTGTCAAGTTGCTGTTAAATTTACAAATGTATGTATGTAATAATATTTGAAAATTCTTATATATTCATATATATATATATATATATATATATATATATATATATATATATATATATATATATATATATATATATATATATCAGGGGTCCTGAGTGGCCAAGTAGTCTAAAGCGCTGTCCATTACGGATCATTGCCATCTCACCTCTGTCTGTGTGGGTTCGAGTCTAAGATTCAGCAAATGCAGATATGTGAGAAAGCTTGCCAGTAGCTTCTCATGGGTCAGTGGTTTTTTCCGTGGATTTCCCGGTTTCTTCCACCACCATTAATACTGACTATGTGTACCCTATCGTGTGCTGAAAAATGGCATTAAGCCCCACAAAAACATATGCATTTTTATCAAACAAATCCAAAATTTCACACCAGTAAGTTTTAATAAGTCGACCCTCAAGCTCAGCATTTATGTCTACAGTGGCTAGTACTTCTGATATGCATCTATAAGGCTACTGCTTGCTCTGCTTGTTCATTTTTACATCCTGAACTTTCAAATTGTTAAACAAATGAGCAAATAAACTTTGTTTGCAGTTCATTTCACTTTAAGAAGATGGTATTGCCTTCTGTGGCAAAATTCACACCACTATATTAATAACTGCTTAAGTTATTGTACTCTGGATTAGTCCCAGCTGATTTTAAAAATAAGCAGGAGCAGCCATTTTGATCAGGTGTGTGCTTGGATCATGCACAGTTTCCATACATACTACCAAATGTAAAGAAATGTCAGCCACAGTACATGAAAGTTGTACAGAGGTATGCCAACATTATCTCCACTGAGTATGTTGCAGATGCAAATAACTTCACTTTATACAGTTACATCTATGACTGTCAGAAATAAGTAATAGCTATAGAGCAGAACTGATGAACCAGGTGGCAGGTTGTTTTCATATGATGTCAATGTCTCAGCACAGTTTTGATTTGCAAAAAATAACTCATGTTGTCTGAATGGGTGATTATATACAGGTTTTTTTGAGGAATTAACTACCTCTGCAATTTCTGTAATACAAAAATATGCCACGATATAATCTGTAGGAATAATCTCAAATTTATGAAAGAAGGGATGTACTGTTTCTCTTTTTAAAGATATACTAGAGACCGATCAGGAAACAGTTGTGAAGCAATCAAATGGTCATCTTTCTATTTCTAAAGTTATTTGTAAAAGAGCTGACATAAGTTCTGGTCTCAATGGACAGTTGTAGTGTCATAATGTGGCTTTTAGACCAGTTTCTCCCCCATGGGCATCCACAAGCTAGGTTACTTTAGTATTTGCATCATTCAAGCCAATACACTGGCAAATGATTAATATACATTGGCAAACGGTTATTTGATTTTCACTGTGTATAACTCAATTTTTGTCACTAATGCCTCAGATCCTTATCTGTACGCAGAGATATCTGTGGTTTTCCATTTCCACCAGTACCATTTTGAATTATGCCATGCTAATTATTTTATCCTTAATAGTCATCAAGTACAGTGTACTAATTATATATATGTATATTACTAATTATAAATACAGTTTATTAATTACATGTACATTACTAATAATAAATAGTTTACTAATTATATATATGTATATTACTAATTATAAGTACAGTTTACTAACTACATGTACATTACTAATAATAAATATAGTTTACTAATTATTTATATATGAATATGTATATTACTAATTATAAGTACAGTTTACTAATTACATGTACATTACTAATTATAAGTACAGTTTACTAATTATATCAAGACTACTACCATGAAAAATTCTAAATAATCATATTTATTAATGCAACCATATCAAAATTATTTTGCTTGCACCACCTGAGACATGAGTTACTATCAATATAGTTATCACCAGAATTCTCATTGGCACACCTGTCACAGTTGTCATGGTAGTGATTCTCATGATGCCAAAGCCAAAAATTGCTGCTGAGAAAGCCTGCCCCTAAAAAGTAACTAAAACCACTCACATGTATTTGTATTTCATCAGCAATGCAGTTTTCTTGACATCTTCACCTTGTAGTTGTTGTTTTGCTTTATTTTCTCACACAGGTTAACACAGAGGGTCCAGTTTAATTCTTCTAGTAATAAAGTGATTGCATTGTACAAATGCATGATAGCCAGACCCTATCCAAATTCATCACATCCAAGTGCAACACACAACATGCACTTCTAATCAATTAAAACCTATATTACTGGTAGAACTGTCATACAATCATAGAAAATATCTACATGGGGAATATTACATTTCCAGTGATTGTGCATTATTGAGGTCTGTCGTAATGTTCATGTAAACCATATTGATTACACCATTAGATAGTGTCTAATATAACCACTCAAGTCTTCAGCCAAGACCTGTTATACAGACAAGTGCATCCTTGTTAAATAACAGTTGAGACATTTATTTCCATAGTTGATTCAATGTTGGTTTAACATATTCATTTGGGAATGTAACCTGGGTGGATTCCATATTGAATTGTAGAAACAAGCACAGAGTCTTTTTTCATGCAGTATTCTCTATGTATTAATGCTATAACACCAAGCTGTGTCAATTTTCTATTTGGCCCTGAACAAGATTATGTTTTAGAGCATAAGAGGTTTTAGAGCATAAGAGGTTTTAGAGCATATGAGGTTTTGCTATTATGATGCAGATATTCATCAACAAAATTAAACAAAAGCACCATTGATGCGGCATCACTGGTCAACTGACCCAACACCCCATCAACAATTTCTGCAACCTCATCAATGTGATCAGAATCCATCACTTATATGAAGTAATAAATCAGAATATTATTTTCAAAATTTGTATCAAACCCCCACAGATAACAAAATGCTCTTAAGATGAATAAATACAATCCACCTTCACACACATTAAGATTTAGGTCTATCAAGAATATGTACAATGGCATGGATTTTAAGTGGACCATTAGGTATGGCCTTGTCTGCACCCTTAATGCATTTTGCCTTAGCTAATATTTCATGGATCACTGCCCATCCTGTTATTTTGTGTGGTGGCTGGGGCAACTCTACAAACTCTGAGCTGCACCAATGTACTGTTTTATCACAGCCTCAGTTACATGTAATTCTTCAGAAATGTAACTAACATACACAAGCCTCTAATTCCCCCACTGTCACTAATTTCAGCCAGGTTCTTTGCTATGGTGCCTTGCAACCTCATAACAATATCTTGAACGTCTACCTTAGATTTTTAAGTTTTGGAGTCTGATCTTCAAAAACCACAAGAGTGCAGGTTAACTCAGCCAAATCTGTTTTGATGGCAAACCTGTTCAGATCCACAGTAGCACCATATCTAGGTTACAAGTTTGAACCCCAGCCAAGTCATATAAATGACATAAAAATGGCACTTGCAACTGCCACACTTGGTGCTCAGCATTAAGAGATTAGTGTTAGGATTGGTTGGCCTGGTGGGACATGATGGAAGGTTTCATAAAACTTTGAAAAATAATACGGTAATACAGCCATTTGATTTGGTACACGAAAGGATATTGATGCAGGTGTTCATTTTCTCCTGTTTACTGTTATGGAACCGATTCAAGAATCATTGGATTTTTGCCATTTTAAACTGGTTCATGGATATGCTGTCCATGGACCAATGAAATTATTAAAAGAGAAACTTCTTTCAATGGAAGATTAAAGGATTCAAATTCTGGGCTGTGTCTCTGATTTCAAATAAAAGTTGAAGGCTGGTGAAGTAACAATAACTAATCTCACTCTACTCAATCAAAAATGAAATTAAGGTATGACAGAAGGAAGGAGATTTTAGCCTGATTATATAGTTCTGGCTCTCATACCTCATGCTTCAAAATCCTCTTCAAGTTACATTTTATGGTCCTTATACAACTGAAAAGAAATCAAATGACTCAAATTATGTCATTAACACACCTGGGACACAGAATCAGAAACAAGTTTGTCATATAACTAAGATAGCACAGCTAATTACTCAATCAGTTTAGTTTTACATACCTCACAGTGAGGATGTAATTATGATCGAATGCAATACAATTGTTATGACTCTAGTTTAAACAAACTTTGGAATTCAGACATGTTAAACAATATGGACCAGAAATTTTCACATTTACAGCAACATGAAAGGAGTGAACAAAAACAGCTATTAAGTGAATATGAGCACTTGTTTCCAGATGTTCCAACATGAACCAATAAAATCTACCATGATGCTGAGATTATAGATTCTACACCTGAGAAACAACATCCTAACATGATCAATATTCTCAAGCAGGAATATTTGAATATAGAAATTCAATATTTACTGGAAATGATTGCATAGAAATTGTAATTCACATGTATTCTTGTGCTTAAACCAGAAAATACATTCCACAAGTGTACTGACTAGAGAAAAGTCATTGTGAATTACACCAAAATAGATTCATCTCTAATACCAATAATTACGGATTGCATCAACAATATTTGGAAATTATAAATATCACCAATCTTGACCATTTACAAGGAATCTGGCAAATTCCACTCATGGAAAGAGCAAAGGAAATTTCAACATTTGCAGCTTCAGTATAGAGTGATGTCTTTTGGAATGAAACATTCTCAGGCAAAATTCCATCATCTAATGAACATGTTAACTTCTGGTCAGGGCTTTCTCTGAATTACTAAAGCTTATTGCTAAAAAGCAACTGATGTGATTTTGGTGTAATGCTGGATATCAGCAGAAAATTGTCTAACTCTTTCCATAACTTTGGAGCCTCTGATGAATTTGCTGAATAAGAAATGAAACATTTCATTGGTCTGACAATACCAGGAAGCATTCAATAAAGTTAAGGACATAGTTAAAAGTGCACCAGGTGTTTAGCACCAAATTTCAATGATTTAAAATGTATGTTGATGCAAATGATGTAAAGATTGATGGAGCATTGATTCAAGAAGATGAAAATGATGTGGAACATTCAGTGTGCTGTTTCTACTTTTTTAAACTAAAAACTAACAAGCACCAGAAAAATTATTTGATATTGGCTTGCAACATTTTAAAGAGTATATCAGTTCAGTTCCTTCAAAGGAACATTCATCATACCATACTGTAAGAGATGTCGCTGTCTGTAAAGTTTCCAGAGAAACTGGTGCAGGTCATTCCTATGGAAATCAATGATGATGGGTAACTACAAGTACCAACTTGACAGGTGTTCTATCCATGGCCTTCAGGTCCACAACAAAAAGGCAAAATGACTTCAATAAAAAAGCAGCCTGACACTAAAGACTGATGATAATGGTGGCATTCATTTTTAAATAAAAATTTGTTACAGCCTAAAAATGGATGGGGGTAATCAACTTATGCTTTAAGCAAGTATATATATATATATATATATATATATATATATATATATATATATATATATATATATATATATATATATATATATATACAGCTGAGAGATTAAAATAAGGTGTTACAGATTTAAAACATTGAGAGAGTATGATAAGGTGTTACAAATTTAAGAGCTGAGAGATTACAGTTACAAATTTAAAAGCTAAGAGTTTACAGTTAGGCATTACTGATTTAAAAGCTCTGAGATTATGATTAGGTGTTAAACATTAAAAGCCAGGAGTTTTCAATTAGGCATATCAGATTTAAAAGCTGAGATTTACAATTAGTGATTACAAATTTAAAAGTTATGAGATTACTTTGTGTTTTAATGCACTGAGCAGGAGGTATTTGGCTGGAATGAGAGTCAACAGATTCAAGCAGAATAAGTTGTTGGAACAATAGAAAAGTGTTGGTACTAGCATTGAAAGTATAATAAACAGATTTATCAGGATCAGTATAACCTCATTTTAATCTTGACTGAGTTTTATGACATAATTTATAAATTCATTGACAGAATGGTCAAGATAAAAAAATTTAATGCAACAATTTTTACGTGATACATTTTTAAAAAAATTGATTTATTTTAACTGCAAACCTTTTAAATCATTGTCATTCTTAGTTTTCACCCAACACTTCTATTTGCATCTCTTTTACTAATCTCAAAATGTAAGACGTATAACTTGTTACTTTTTATTTTATTTTTTTTTTTTTGCATCAAAGCAAAATATCCTATAATGCGCCTTACATTGAAAGACTACTCTTTTTTTTTTTTTATAAACTATGCTGAATGTCAATGTGGTCATGCATGCGCAATTTTATACTAAATTAAATATTAATTGTTGTCCTAAAACTTAAACCAAATTTATTTTAATCAAAGTATATTTAATCCAGTCTGTTGAATGCTTTGCACCTTAAATGTGATCAAAATATATCCAGATGTAAAATTACTAAACACCATTGCCGTTTCCAATGGTAGCCTAAATTTGGGGTGCTTAGAAACATCAATCACCGGTACGCACCAAATGCCAAGACGAACAACATTGATATCGTATATAGAGTGTGTATTGATTTTGTATGCATAATTCATATCTGGGAAATTTATATAATGTTAGTTGTCAGAAAATTAATATGTACTTTCTTTACTACATGTGATGCAACTCAAATTAACAAGAGGCTGTAAATGGCTCATTTTGACGACAGTTTTGAAGTAAATAAATTTAGTATTAACAGTGTGTATTGTGTAGCATGAAACCCGGTCTAGATCTTACCATGGACACTCAAACCTAGCTTCTCGATTTTCTCTGATATTTCTATATACTTTTCCTTAGAGTGACATATTACAATCTTTTCCAAAATCACTAACCTTACTTCTTAAGCCTATAACAGTAATGCTGAAGAAATGAATAATAAATACATATTAATAATGATTTATTAATAATGTTTTATTAAGTTGCTTATAATATTATAGTTATTAATACAATTTTCTTATTATGTTAAGTTCCCCGATGTGTGAGATTTGCGCCAACCAGGAAGTGAAACATCTGTAAAGTTGAAGTTTATCTGTCATGAATTATGTGCGAACAATTATCTTAATAATCTAAATGCAAGAAACGTGAGTGTCATATTATTTCCTTACTTATCTCGGTATTTATATAACAACTAACGTCGTTTGCGCACGGTTCAAAATAATTACATTCTCCATATTGATCACCGTTACTGGTATATACAATAAATGTACAATATTACATATCACAAAACTGGTTTGCTAATGTATGCTTTCAAGCATATCGCCGGTCTTTCGTTAACCGTTTTTTAAACCTATTCTGCTATTGGAGGAAAAGTATGGAATACTGGATAGTTGCAGAAAGTGGTTTAAGAAACAAGGTCAATTTTTGGAACGTATTTTAAAATGTCTTTGTTTCATGTAATAAATAAATGCTTAAAAATTATATACAAATAAATACAACTGAAACTACAAAATATGGCCTTAAATGAAGTATGAAATCAAAATTTAAACTTTGCAGCATACATACATTTACATAACTGCACTTGTCTTTAAGCATGAATTTAAGATTTGTATATAATTGTTTTCTTTTCGTAACTGTCCAATAAAATACTCTGTTCTTATGAAACTTATGAGACCTTCTGATTTTTAATCACATGTTGTAATAGTGTGTGTGTGTGTGTGTGTGTGTGTGTGTGTGTGTGTGTGTGTGTGTGTGTGTTTCAAGATTCTTGTCTGTCCAGGCTTTTTATGTCTTAATATCTACACTAGAAAAGCAAAGGCGTGGAAATTATGCATAAATGTGTGCATCCTAAATTGTACTGATAATTTTGACAACCATTTTGTGCAATTTTGTTGTTGTGTAATGTTTCTTGTTGAAATGTGAATATTTATGTATGCAAGTTCTTATAGTATGTTTATATAGTTCGATGTTTCTCTACAGCTGCTATTCTAGGAAAACATCCAATATGGTACATTAACGTTGACAGCCATTGTGTGCAATTTTGTTGTGGTGTAGGGTTTCTTGTTTAAAAGTGGACATCTATTTATGCATTTTTGTTTCGTTCGCTGCTTATCTGCGGCTGCTATTCTAGATTTACATACTATCATGTATTGTTAAATTTTTTGACAGCCATAATATGTAATATTGATGTAGTGTAAGATATATGTGAAGAATTTGATATCAGAATTTAATATTCATGTATTATCATTGATTGTTGTTATTATTAATGGATTTAAAAATCTGAAATTGCGTTAGTGTTTTGTCTTTTGTTGCTAATGCTAGTTATACATTTTACCTATTCTTCTTGTCAATCTATCCCACCATAAAAAATATTGCTTAAAATAACCCCTTAATTATTTTCCAATTTTGACTTGACCTTTATTGCAACCAATGTGCAATAACGATGCCTACAAGACACACAAAAGAGCAAACATTTATTTAAAGCTTACATTATATCCATAAAAATTACCTATTCATACGCATGTATTAATGACATTGAATGCATGTGAAACAGGAAAAGAGTAAATAGTCCTCGCAAAGAAATATTTTATCCATCCTTCATTAATTGAAACGTCATTACTTAATATGGCATTACCATAGCAAAGATAAATAAGGCACAAGTGGGTTATGTTAACGAGTATTCAGTCTCTATATGTTATATAGGGAAGGTTATCAATTCGCTTTGCTTCGAATATTTTCTTTCACAATTAGTACTTGCCTTATTTGAACTTTCTCACATTCAGTAATTTGCGTTTTCTTTTTTTATTTTTACTTAGAACAATGGCAATTAATTTCATGATCACTCACGTGACATACTGCACGATGTTATTTTACTTTAATTCACAGTATTTATAGATTTTTTTCTTCATAATAAAACAAAGATTTTATATTTATGTATTAGTTACTATTAGTATACATAATAGTAGTAATTAATAATTCATGTATAAATAGGCCTTTTGAGGTCGGGCCTTTTTTTGGATTGTTCTTTTTCAACACTAGTCCATTCTGGCCATGGGTTCTTGATTCCAGTCGGTTTTGACCCTGATCCATAATATACGATAATTTGAATGAGCACACAATTAATAGTTCGGTTCAGTACCCGGAATGTATTCCCAGTCTATTTTTAGAGCATTTATTCCTGTCTCCTTTTGATGGTAATATAAGAGTTAAATTTTGCCATTATTGGTATGGATTTAAAGGTAATTGTTTATTCTTTAGAATATGACTTTTATGGTGTGGTCGTCTTAGTGTGTTTCGGCAGTGCCGTTTTAAGGCATTGGCACGCGAGGCACGTGTGCCTCAGGGGTCCCAGCCGCGGCCCTCCCTAAAAAAAACAAAAACAAACAAAATGTTGGTGTCGGTTTAGTACTATATTAATAAATTTAACAAAATGACACACATGCACATGGAAATCCAATGCAATACTCTATATTTGAGACTGAGAGATTGAGGAGCAATACTGATTAATTTTAAAGTTGGAGTTTGTGCATAGGTCCCCCAAACTTCTTGAAGCGGCTCTGTGTTTCGGCGACAGTGTGCAGTAAGTAATAAGGTCTTGGTGATGATCCGGGAGTGAAATATGTGTTCCATTGTACGCTGGTTTGTATATAGTCAAAATAATATTTTAAATATAAAAACCATAATTGAATACATTAAAATGAACAATAAGATTGGCGCCATGGTGCTAATCAATCAAGAAAAAGCATTTGACAGAATTGAACATAACTATATAGAAAAAGTACTTAAAAAATTTGGTTTCAGAGAAAAGTTCCGAAGATGGACTAAAATCCGGTACAATGATATAACTGCGAAAATACAGTTAAATGGAGCTACCACGGAAAAATATGACATACAAAGATCAGTGAGGCAAGGATGCCCACTATCTATGCTGTTATATGTAATAGCAATAGAAATTCTAAGTATAAAAATAAGAAATAATAACATAGAAGGAATACATATACCAAATTTCAAAAATGAATTTAAAATGCTACAACATGTTGATGATTGTACAGACTTTATAAGGAACTCTAATTCTTTCAAACAATTAATGAAGGAATATAAAAATTTTGGTAATGAATCGGGGTCAAAGATTAATCACGACAAAACAGAAATATTAAAAATAGCAAACTGGAGAGGAAATCACCCTGGATTGCCCCCCTACCCCCCATATATAAAGAAAACAGTAAAAGCTCTAGGAATTTACTTTGGGCAAAACGAAGATAAAGAAAACAATAAGCAAATATTAGATAATTTTTTTTTAAATCACTTGAAACTTGCGCACAAACGTCACTAAGTATTATGGAAAGCGCGCAAGTAGCAGAAACATATCTATATTCAAGTTACATTATGAAGTTTATTGATTTTAATAACAAATTCTTAGAAAAGATTGATAATGAAATTATTAAATATATATGGAATTTTAAAACGCATTACATCCGAAAGGAAACTTTATATAGAGCAATGGATAATGAAGGTTTAAATTTACCCAGTCCTGAATTAAAGAAAATTTCAAATATAATAGAGCGTTTTAAAATAATTAAATCTACAACAACAATACCGTGGGAAGGATTATATTTATATTGGTTTGGGTTTGTACTAAAAATAATCAGGAAATATATAGGAATAACAAAGTGATTAAATTATTAGAAGTACCGAGGAAATTGCAATATATAAAAGACATAATTTTTAAATACAGGGATGTTAATATTTTATGTGAGGGGGATAAGGGAAAAACTTACAAAGTACTGAGAGAACTTTTAAAAAAAAATAAGAGATGTAAAATAGAAACAGAAGTATGGTGGGGGGTCATTGGAAAAATATATGGAAATCATGGGAGAGTATAAAATCTTTAAAACTTTAAAGTATAATTTTTAAATATCTACATAATGCCTGGCTAACGGGAGACGTAGCATAAAGGAGGCATAGGATTAAAAATGTACCAAAATGCCCTTTATGCAAAAAATACGATTTTACCAAAAGACATGTCATTATATACTGTCATGTGATTAAAAATGAGATTGAAAAAATTATTAATATTTTAAAAAATATGGGGTTTTAAAATAGAAAAATTATTGTACTTAGACATTAAATGCAACAAATTGGATTATATGAAAATAATAAGTTTTATTTTAACTACGATGAAAAGATATGGACAAATTATTAGTATAAGGAAATGAAATTAGCTTACATGAATTTCCTTTAAACCTATAGGATATGATAGTATTGACACTTTTTTCTTTTTTCTTTTTTTGTAATTACATGTAACTCCACACATGGAAGAAGTACGAGACAAGGACGACGTAGGGCTATATCACATGGCGCTACGCGAAGTTAGCAGGCATGCGGAAGAGCCTCAGAAAACACCATGTGTGGACTTGCATAGAGAATAAATCTTTCGGATTCTTTATTAGGGATTTTGGAAAAATGCGGGGAGGTGGGGTACAAATTTAAAAACTTTGAGACCCTATCTCCCTAGCAACAAAATTAAAATAGTAAAGGTGGACGGAACACCATGAACATACATTTAAAAAAACCTAGGTTTTATTTTTTAAATAACTCAATTAGTGCACCGTCTGACCTAAAAATTTAAAAAGTTTAAAATTTAAATGAGAATTTTTTTTATTTAATTATAATAAAAATAGAATAAATTATATGCATCTATGAATGAATAAATGAATGAGTATACGAAGGGGAGAATGATAAAGAAAGAATGAGATGCATATAATGGAATAGACATCTGGGAGGATATGAAATAGAAGGCTGTCCTAACAAGAAAACAAAATATCGCAACATACAATAGCACCAAACATATAGCAAACACAGGACATAGGAGACCTCTAGCCAAGGTTAACTAATAAAATAAGGGGAATAATCCTGATAAGGAAAATGAAGCCTTAGCATCTGTCTGCCCCCCCCCCGTATATAGTCCAGCCTGTCAATAAAACAAAAATGCTGGTGACCTTTTGACAAGAACTTCAGTGAAAACATCTTTGAAGGCATTTTAGATTAACATATGATTTGTATTGATTTTTAGATTAACATATGATTTGTATTGATTGTCACACAGTGGAAAGTCCAATACTGAGAAACAAATGTAGAGAATATATAGTAAAGTTAATTGTGTTCTATGTCCATTTTCGTTTCGGCGTTTTCAATGCGTTTCAGTGTTTCGGTGTTTCTATGCACCACTAAAGTTGGTCAAGAAATGAGTACGTCGTGTCTATCAACAAGCAATGCTTTCATTGCTCGGTCGACATAAACTCCGTTCGTACCGCATATGGCGTTTATCAAAAACTTGTCCCTGCTAAAGACATTATGGGATTGCGGGCTACACGCACGATTTACTGATCTCCGAAATTAAAGACCCTGACAACGAACAAAAACTACCCACCTCTGAAGCTGAAGATTTGATAATAGTAAATCTCCACAGAGCGCTGACAATTTTATTTTTTGCAAAAACACATGTTAATACAGTTATACAATTTTACTTATAGTCCGATGCTACATCCCCGTTAGTTTGTACGCCCCTACCTATATCAATAACTAAAAAGTTTAACGTGATAAAAAGTGCACAGAACTAAGTTAACTGATTTATAATTTCTAACTTGACTGTGACCAGAATGGCACTAATACTGGTATCCCCTTGCACCTTCCATACTTAACGGACTTTTCATACTAACACAACGCCATATTCCATACACTATGAGGTAGTTTTTTTTTCATCCTACACCATAATGACGTAATTCATCCTATTCGGTAACTGCTGGATAATTCCGTAAATTACCATAACGTTGAGTTTGGAATTACATTACTTTGCACACATGGACATATTAATGAAACCACTTGTTAAATTCACGTGAAAGGCATTCTTCCCCCCTTATTTTTCTTTGCTTGATTCGACACTGTAAATATCGGGAGCAGACGACATGTATATGTACATCTTTAGTCGCTCATATACCCCATTGCTGAAAATGGACTTGTCCAGGAACTGGAAATGGATCTTAGGCATGTTCGTCTATAATATTGACAACTTCCGTTAAGCATGAAACACGCAGAAAATGACGATGTTAAGGCCAATCTACTCACAGTCTGGTTAGAAAATATAAATCAATGAAGGAATTGACTAAGTTCTTTGCACTTATTATCAAACGAAAGGTTTCCGTTATTTAAATCGGCAGGGGGAGGGGTACAAACCAACGGGTTAGTAGGCTCGGACTTCAGGAGAAATGACAATCAAGACGTATTTTAATTTTTAAGTTAGCAATCCGTCACAGTACCATTTGGTCAAAACTAAATTTTTTTACTCTTAACGTGTATGAGTGTTAGCAAAGCAGGTCAGTGTCGGAATAATATTCAAAGTGGGATAGTAAATCGCCAGATGGAAGCAGACACGCTTAATGGCGATGATGGACAGTTCGCATTTTGAACGATAAGCTCTGCCCACTTAGTTACTGTTGTCGTGGCTCGCAAGCCATCGTAAAATTGTGGATCCAGTATTATCAGCAACAGATTCATCTGAAAATATTTTAGACAATATTTCTGAAAAGATACTTACATGACTGCCAGTTTATTTCAGATCGTGCATTAAAGAAAAGCTTGAATAATTACACACAATGATATATTCATGAAGTTAGTATTTTCCATGGTGAAATTCAAGTCATCGATTTCAGCGTGTTGCTGGCGATTTAGGTAGACGAAAGATCATCCTGACAAACTAGAAGATAATATTATGCAAGAATAGGACAAAATAACAAACTTTTTCTGTTATTGCAAAGTGTATGCATACTTATTACTTATCAAATTTTCTAGTATAGCTTCAGTACATTTAAAAACAATTATAATAAAGCTTTCGTTATGTACCCGTTACATTTATATTGTTATTTATAATTATCATATAAGATTAAAACAAGTATATTTATATGTCCAATTAATAATTTCATTATGTTTAGTTCAACAGATATTAAATTTAAATAAATAAACACATTATACCAACTTGCCTGAGTGATTGAAGTAAATGCATGTTCATTACGCCACGGTAATGGGCTTTTTTCTGAAAGGTTGGACTATAACATTAACATGAAGTGGGTCATAGATTTCATTTCTGGACCAAATTCAAGGCCTCATTACTCGCGGTACACTTTTGCCAAAATACACAAACAATCACACCATAAGGCTCATATTCATAAGAATAAACAATTTCCTTTTAATTAATACCAGAAATGCTCTAATCTAACTTCTGTATCACCACAAAAATGAGAAAGGAAGAAATCCTCCAAAACTAAGCTGGGGCTGGCTACATTGATCTTTGTACATCAGCATAACGATGAAATGCAATTCATCTGGAAAACTATACTTGTGGATTTGTGACATTTTTTGGATTATTTAGGATATAATTCAAATACTATAAGTTCCACTTAAATGTTCATATTATAAATGAGAAAATTTCTTTATTTATTTAAATTTTAGGGACTTGGATTTTTTATTTTTCTGTCACTTACTTTAGAATTAAAGAATCATAAATATAACAAAAATTCAACTTCCTTCATAGCTGCAACACCTACAGAGATTCCCTTTGTTACGTACATTTAATATGCATTTTGAATAGTAATAGTAAATGAGATTTCTATCTCTTTAAGACATTGATCTGGAGTTATCCCATGAAATCCACTACACGGCATTGGCTCTGACATAACATAAATATACAAATTATTAGGATAAGGTAAATAGTATAAAAGTTTTATCGTAATTTCTCATGTATTTTTTATTAACTACCGCATATTTTTTGTTATAACACTAATTCCGCCGCCAAATTTCTTTTTCAGTAAAATTCAACGTATCGACATCAGTTAAGAGATCCAGTTCTATCCTGTTTGTTTTGAGCAACGCATCCCATGATAATTCTGGCGCAGAATAGTACCAACATGGATCAAATCTATAATTTTCATGACTAACTCTACGAAAACTTTCGAAAACATTTGCTAGTAATAATACATCTGTGTTCAAATAAAAATTATATAATCACCAAAGTATCTTACAACCAAATATATTCCAAATTTCCTGTGCATATTTCTACTCGTCATCTGTAATATTTTCATTTTTTAAGTGAGAGTAAAATTTACCTTTGTTCATAAGAGAAGTTTCATCAAATCTGCTCCAGTCGACGAGATACTTATATGGAAAGACATCTTTCTTGTTAGAAAGACGTAATCTCCACCAAAGCAACGTTTCAGATTATTGAAACTGCTACAACAATTTAAAAGCTCATCCAAAGGTGCTGCCATAAATTGAAAATTATCGATGAAACATAATCGGCCAAGCGTAACCGATATATATATATATATATATGTGTGTATATATATATATTTCAAAATTATTTGGACTACATTTTATTATATTGATTAGCTTTAGCGTAGATTTAATTTCCTCATCGCCAAATGCTTCAGCAATTATATGACTTTCATAACCACAAAAATTATGTAAAACGACAGGAATAAAATCTGGAGCATGAAATTTCAATTTACAACTGTTATGTACTCCTCCGCGATACTGGCCAGTTAGATTACAGTGATGGCGCACTTTATCGCTACCTAGAAGTTTCTTGCAGATAAGTCAATTAACTGCCTTATCGAAATGAAGTTGTTGTTTCGATGTTATTTAATTGGAGCTGTTTTGGATAATCTGTTGAAATCTTATTAATTTGGTCAGTTGAATTTTTTAATAACCACATAGCAGGACTTTAACATCTGTACAATTTTATTGGACTTGAAAAATTATCGTTAGCGCAACAAACTACTTTATAAACAGCTCCAGAGGGAACATGTTGTATTTTTCTGGTGCTTGATTTATAAGATCATTTTCTGTGCCTGTCATTGGAACAGCTAGACACTCGAAATGAGCATAAATAACAACGGAATATTTAATTTATGATTATAAGTTTTAAATTTTAATATTCGGTCTTTTTTCCCTGGCATTATTATGTCTTGAATCTTAAAACAGTATTTAAGATGCTCGTGCAGTTTTTCATCTTTAGAAACACTTTGTAAACAACGGTAGCAAAAATATTTCTTATTTTTGTTTGTATTATGTTGTCTGACAACTAGGTAATTAAAGCTTTTTTATCCAGCTGTAATGTCCTTTATAAATAATAAATTTATTATATTTTATGTAGCAAATACCAAAATATATCGCAAAAAACATTTTCTTTTTCGTCTAGTCCGAAAACATTTTTTGTTTTCCTAGCTTTGGCATCTGATTCTCTGTCACTAGAAAAGTTAAACCATTGAAATTTAGATTGTCTTTGCACGGCAAATATTCTTCAACGAGATCAGAGCTACAACTTTGAAGATGTCTAGCAGACAAAATTACCAAACGATAACATTCGTTTTCATGGCTTCTGATATTGATGCAACATTGTTTTGCTTTTAATTGTTTGAGGAAGATCATTTTAAGAACTACCGCGAAGTATGTTATATTTCAGTCTGTGAAATAAAACTCCTTTCATCATTTAAAATCTCCAACCTAAAGTAAATTCATCCATTATATATATATATATATATATATATATATATATATATATATATATATATATATATATATATATATATATATATATATATATATATATATATAAAGAATACAAATCATATGGCGAATAACAACCCTCTCAAGCGTACTGGATTCACCAAGGGATCACGTGTGTCAGGGATTAATTAAAATAGATGCAATAAACTGACGACGAACAGTACGAAACTAGTAACTAACTAGCCTAAGCGCTTTCGACTCTTAATGAGTCTTTTTCAAAGGCAAATACAAAACATAGTTCCACAAACAAATAAACACAAAAACGTGGTGTTTGTAAACCTCTACAAAGGTTTACAAACACAACGTTTTTGTGTTTATTTGTTTGTGGAACTATGTTTTGTATTTGCCTTTGAAAAAGACTTATTAAGAGTCGAAAGCGCTTAGGCTAGTTAGTTACTAGTTTCGTACTGTTCGTCGTCAGTTTATTGCATCTATCTATCTATCTATCTATCTATCTATCTATCTATCTATCTCTATATATATATATATATATATATATATATATATATATATATATATATATATATATATATATATATATATATATATATATATATATATATTTATTGATGTAATTCATCAGCGACTGAGGAAATATTTGTTCCAGCTAATATTTTTTGCTAACTTAGTCGTTAAATATGGTTCTCGTTGATGAAATGTACATTTTCAACTATATCTTTTTGAAGTTCATGTAAATTTGATAAAATAACAAGATACTGCATTACCATCTTGATACATTTATGAACTGCAGGTTCTCGCGTTATCATTGGATGCAGAAGATGAAACAAATTTTAGAGTTAAAATTTGCTAAAATATTTTGATTATTAAATTTATAACTGTTATCGTAAACGAAAAATGCAGGAGCAGTTTTTTCTGTTTTGATAAGGCTCTTCTTAAAGCTCTTCTGAGCAAAATTTCGCAATTAAACATTGAATACATATATTTTATACATTTAATTGATTTTTTAAATTTTCAATTTAAAGATATAAAAATGATATAGCATAATGAAGACATCAGCGGAGGAATAGGGAGAATATTAAGTGCACTAACTCTATAGATGGTTTCACGGTTGCAACGGAGTTACTGATCGTAGCGCTTAAAATTACCTCCCTTGGTTCAAAAAAAGCATGCCCACAACAAAATTTACAGTACCGGATAGTTCATGTGGCTTTTACCAGTTTTTATGTACTTTTGAGAGAGTGATGCATGTAAGGTGAAGTTGTTTGCATTTAAAACATTCACAGTGGAGAGAATATTGGCATACATTTAGGCTTCTTTCATATAATGTAGCTGACATTTCTTTGCATATTGTATTTTTCGAAATTGTAAATGATCTTAGCACACTGCTAACTAAAATGACTGCACTCTTCCAAAAATCAAGCTGAATTTGTCTAAAGTTCACTATTCTTGGCAGCTATTAAAATAGGGGAAATGAATTTTGCAAAAGAAGACAATACCAACTTCTTAAAGTGCAATCAATGAATTACCAAATATATAAAATGTAAAAAAGTTATAAAATGTAAAAAAAGTTATTTTTACAATTCACCTCTGAAGTTCAGGAAGTGAAAATGAGCAGGTGCAGCTAGAACTTTTTTTAAAGGTGCACATCTGGAGTAAGGCCAAGCTGTATACTATATAACCCATATTACACCCATCAATCATAAAACAGAATAAAGAAAATTAAAGGTTCTTGAAGCAATACCTAATATATTCGAAATCCTTTTCAAATAACCAGCATAACTAGTGAGGAAACCCATAGAAATTCTTTTTCTTTAAAATTCTAACCCTAATTACAAAACTGTAGAGCGCCACCTCAAAATTTCGCACTTTTTGAGCTATACTACAGATCATTATGGTTAAACCAATGAATAAATTATATATGTCTCACATCTTTTGTTCATACTAGGATAATAATTATAGACATTACATCAGATAATTAGATTCGGTGTCCATTCTTACAGTATATCACTTAAATGCTATCAAATAATTAAATTAAATACACTGTCTATATTTATATTATACCAAATAATATATATTCATAATCCACAAATTCAGTTATAACGGGAATATATTGAGTTCCGTGATTTAGGTGAAATATTAAAAAAAAAAACGGTTTGATAAATCAATATCAGCTGATGATACATGTCAGGGGAGATAATAAAGAACGTAATGAACTGTTTAGAGAAGATTTTATTTACACGTATTTTAAACAATATTATTTCGACATAGATTTAGTTGGAACAAAGCAGTTAAATTTATCGCTGCATTCTCTCCATTTAACTAAACATTTGTTGCCATTTTCCTGATAATAGTTCCTGCTCGTACAAACAACCAGTTTTAGGTTCACACAATAAATCCTTCAGTGCGTATATTACAAGTATTGTCAGTAAAATTTTATCAACAACAAATACTTCTTCGCTCCAGTTTGGAGTAAATCAATTTTTTCATCATAGAAATTCTAACTTCATGATCTACTTCAAATTTATGTCTGTGGGACATGTTTTCATTTGCAAGAATCTGATTTTTAATTGCATTATTTGGTGACATTTTTATTGATCTGAGGTTCGAGTTATTATCTTATCGATAATCTGCTGACGATTGTTAAGATATTTATTTGTATTTTTAGGTATCAGATGTTTATCAGCTCCTGTAGTGTACGATTAAATCGCTCGTCGATGACTCTTTTACCTCCATTTCCAGTAACATATTTTTGATGTTAGTTTGCTCCAAAAACTGCTCAAATTATTTTTTAAAAAATACTCCTTGCCATGATCGGTCCAGATTCTCTTTGGTTTTCTTTTTCTGTAGTTGTTATTGTTTGCTTTAGTGCATCAGTTATCTATATTCCTGTTTAATCTTAAGAGGGTACACAAAATGCATATTTACTATAAACATCTACAACTTTAAAAGGATATTTTTGTTATTGTTAAAATGAGCTAGATTTGACATATCATATAAATCTATCATACAGATATCATCAAAGGCTTTTGCTACGAATCCAAGTTGATATTTTGCGCCAATAAATCCCTTCATCAGCCTTGTATCAAATCCTTCTCTGATTCCTTTTGATTTCATGTAATCCATTTAGCATTACTTCATATCAGCCGCGCTTGTCTTGTTTGTTATCACGATAACAGATATCGTCACGCATTGATATTGCATCAGTGTGATTGTAAAACTCTTGTCTTGTTTATCTAGCGGATTATATGGCCCAGTGTATTTATGACCCGGTAATATCCAACCTATTTTGATTTTGGTAACTTGACAATAAATTTATGTATATCTATACCTGTTCCAATTATTTATCTGTTGTTGCATTTCTAACAGTATGTACCAATGCTGTTTTGCTCCAGTCAGTGATCTCAGTCACAATCACACTTGCATATCACTATTGATTATTCATCTACTAAAATAACCTTGTGGCACATTCCAGCTCCGGATAATCTCTTTAAAAACATACCTTTTCTTTTTCCACAAATTGCACAGATAATCTTACTATAATTTTTTTTCTGTTGTTTCATCTTTATTTTCTGTTCTACATTTTACATTTGAGACAATATGTTGACATATTCCTTAGTTTAGATAAATTAATTGTAATCTTATCATTAAAGTGAGATGGTTGATTGTCAAAATGTAAACTAAATTTTAAAAATTTGAATTTAGGCTGGAACATTTGTTTCAATAACATTATTCAATAGTATCAACAAACTGATATTCCAACTGACTGAGTCTGATTAGACGAATAATTTATTATTTTATATTTTTATTCATATATTTTTTTCCTACATCACTGGAAGGAATTCTAAATGAATCAAAATAGTTGTTAATGTAAACTTCTACCCAGTAAGTGCCTGATCCGTCATTAAAATCGTGTATATTTATCACACACGAACGACCATCTAGTGCATTGTCAAGTTCATCTTTGGAATAAACTCCATAGAATTTATTTTTGCTTATCAAGTATATCGAAGTTATTTAACGCGAGCGTGTTCATGGTAATGTTATTCCTCGACCTATTCTCAGCAGACTGGGCAAAAGACTTCCAGCTACTTCCTCCAGTAATGGTTCTATACATCTATCACATTTTGTTTTTCTCGATGGCGTCTTTTTCTCGTTGTTGTCTTTCTTTTTTTACTGTCTTTACTGTCTTTCGTCGAGGTATTATAAAGTTTTATACAAAAAGTTTCTTTATACCATTTCCAGAAAACAGCTTTTTTTTGCGCCAGACACTGCAAATTAGTATCACTTATAAAAAAATATTTAATCAGATACGATCCTATTTGCGAGGTGTAAAATATGATATGGACGATTAAATATGCAATTTTTTTAATTGACAGTATATTAACATATATTCTGTCAATGAGTCAGAAGGTATGAAAAAGATTATCATAAAATATGGTTATGTTAGTAGTAATAGTAAACTAGCTATTTCTATGTCAGAGACCCCCTTATACCGACAAAATATATTTTGTCAGAAATATGCTACAAAGCTTTATCATGTGAAATTTATTATTTTGAGCTGTTAAAGACTGGTAATAAAATGTCAACATAGAAGTAGTTAGAGGGGGAAGTGTGTCTCTGAGATAGAAATTTCATGTACTATTACTACTTTTTGCCTATGATTATATACTATGCATCTTTAATTTGTATCATGTAATTGATCTTTTGTTGGGCCAACCTGTCTTTTATTTATAAACAACATATTAGACTGCTAATATGTCTCAATAATTGTAGAATATATATTAAGATCATTATTAATTAGAGATACAGATGCTGAGTTCAATGTCTACATTTTGTTAAGAAATTAAGAATATTCTGGTTCTGTTATTGTGTCTGAGCTTTTTATATAAATGTCATTTACTTTAGAATTACTCATTCCTTATTTTAATATCAATTTTAGTGGAACAAATTTCAATTGTTTCAGTTAATATTTAAGTGGATTTATTTTTATTTAAAATATTCTTTGGAATTCAAAAGTACTCATTAATAAATTTGGACTAAAAAACTATTATGGGAATTATTGAGAATTCATCTAAGGTGTTTTTTGGATTATATCATTGTATTACATCAAGACTGTTAGCACATCACAGGCTATTGGTAGATCAACACTTTTAAGATTAGAATTAATTCAGAACACCACTGAAATGAATTTGGACCTCTATACTGGGATTTAATTCACAATACAGTTAAGTTCTTTTAAAATTTTCACTTCGAATTAAAGGGAAAAATCATTTGTTATGCTTTACAAAAGTTGTTAGTTTTTGCTCTTTTTTGTTACTTAGTTTAAGACCATAGAGTCGTAATACAAGTCCACTGGAGATGATCAAGATAGGCATTTTTATCTGTATGACTCAGATGGGAAGAGCAAGGGTGGGAAATATCTTTTTCTTAAGGTCTCTGTTGATATTTCAGTCATCATTATGTCAGCATGAATTGTCAACACAATTTATGAGTCCCTTACAGACTGAGAGCTGTCTGTTGTGAAAAAAAAGCCCATAAAGTTCAAGCTGTCACTGCCTAATGGGGCTATCTAAATTGCTCTTTCTTGGAGGACATCATGATGGCACCATTTTGCCAATTCCATACTATCTTCTCCTACTTCTAACACTGCTTGTTAACACAACAGAGCACAGGCATGTTTTTGTCTGAGACTCATAGCAGCAGCTCAACATTAACAATCTGAAATAAGTGAGTAAAGTGACATTAACAATCTGAAATTGGATCTCTTGTTATGATGGTGAGTACACTCCATTTTGTCTGTTTTGGATCAGTTATAACATATTAGGTACAAATTTAGCTGGGCAATATCGATGGGTAAATTATTGCTGCTATTAAAAAGTATTTTCTATTTGGGAGGGTCTAACTGATTTTAATTAATCAATAATTACCTGTCACTATTGCAGAATGCCCTATTCCCATCTCACTCTGACATCCTAGAATAACGTCATCTATGAAAAAGATGACTTCTGCACAGATGTGTATGAAGCGCATAAATGAGTGGACCATGTCTTACTGATACTTCTCCACATGGTGGGAGGATATTTTCACATCAGACAGATGATATTTTTTTAGACACAAGAAAGTAAAACTGCACAAAAGTGACCAATAAGTTTTGCATGAATAAAATTAATTCCCATCCCCCAATGTTTTACTACCATCCAAACAGTTACAGAATGTTTATTTTATTGTAACATGAAAAAACATTTCATATATAAAAAGGAAACATACAGACTAACAAAATGTTTTAAAAAAATGACTGATGCTTTTTATATCCTATTGTATGAAATTATATTGTGCTCCTCTCAGGAAAACTTTTTTATGTCTTACAATAATACAATTATACAGTTAAATGTCCATTACAATAAGTAAATTTAGATTTGTAATGTGTGATGATAAACACCATAGTGCTCCGTTATTCATATACCCTATGATCCCCATTATCCATATACCCTATGATTTCTCCGTTATCCACATACACTATAAAACTACCATTGCATTCATACAGTTAGAGGTAAAAGAACCTGTATCAGTAATAATGCAAACTGTAATTCTGTTCAAGTTTGAAATAGGTCAAACAAAAAATACATTTAAGTGACGTAGCCTAACTTGGATGTGTGTCTGTGTGAGAGAGGGAATTAACATTGTGCAAAAGAGAGAGAATATCTTATCTTGACTGAGCAAATCAAAACACAGATAAGCTTACTTTTTATGGTATATTTTCCCTATGAATTACATTTTGCTTAAGATTTGAGATGACATGCATCATGGGAATTATTACCTATAAACTAATTTTTATGATTACACTTATGGTGCATACAAACCAACTGAAATTGTAGTAACAGATGTTGAGTACGCTACCAAAGAATAGCTTGTAGCATTTTGTGGCTGTTTTATTGTTTTTGGTGTGCAAGTTAAAAAATGGCAAATTCAAAGGACTTTTTAAATCAAGTGAGAGAGAGAGAGAGAGAGAGAGAGAGAGAGAGAGAGAGAGAGAGAGAGAGAGAGAGAGAGAGAGAGAGAGAGAGAGAGAGAGAGAGAGAGAGAGAGAGAGAGAGAGAGAGAGAGAGAGAGAGAGAGAGAGAGAGAGAGAGAGATCCCAAAACACTTTTTTTTCTTAATCTACATTTTCAAAATAATAAACCATGCACACTTAAACATCAATAAATGAAAAAGGATTAAGGATGTACATTACCAAATATTAAATATGAACACAATTTCAAAGGTAACAAACTTATCAAGTGAGACTAGACTTCCAATGTGGATATGTGAGAAAGCTTGCCAGTAGCTTCTCGTGGGTCGGTAGTTCTTCCCAGGATTTTTCCTCCACCATTAATATTGGCCACTATGTATAGCCTATCTTGTGCTGAAAAATGGTGTTAAACCCTATAACAACAACAACAAGATAAATAAGTTTATTTTTTCATAAGTATGAATGGAGGAATGGAATCTGCAGCAAGACAGTTTCAAAGCATTCAAAGAAGTCCATTCAAAGACTGATCACTTGTATCTATATAGCGCACTTGTAAAATTTTAACTTCTGAGATAAATGTCTATGCATCTTCCAGATCCTCATCCACCGTTTCTTCTTGACTCATCATCAAATGTATTGTGTTGCATTTGACTAAGAATATCAGTTTCATAACCAGCTGTTTCCTTCATTTAAGTGCGGCTCCAATCCAGGTGATTAAGTGCTTTTCTTCTCTAGAATCATGACATGAGCAATGTCATTTTGGATGCAAAACATCCCCCTTGTTTACATAAATGACTTTGTGCTCCATATAATTTCTTTACTTCTTTTTCAATGAGTGTCGGTGACTGCCTGTTTTGGACAGAAAACATTCTCTTCTCCTATTTCCATCCAACTTAACCATGATTACAATGCATGTGCTTTAATGTGCTTTAATTTCATCTATACCATCTTTTGATTGGTTAGAAATGATCTTTTGATTGGTTAGAAATGATCACATGTCCCTTTCCTGATTTCTTTATTTATTTCAGGTACCACTCATCATCAATTTCAGGACTCTTAGAAACCATTCATCTCCTCATCCTGAGGGTATAAAGCTGGATTGAGTAAAATTTTATTATCTACTTGTCTATCAATGGAGTAGATGCAGAATTGCATCTTGAGAATGAATCTCTGTGTATTTCCTAACCTATTATGAGTGTCTAAAATTAACATCGCTTAACGTCAAATGTCAATTGCCTATTACTTTTGCCTATTTGTCTTCTTGTCAAATTCAAACATGCGCAAAGGAAACTATCTTTTTCTACATGGGAATATATTGTAAACTTGATACCATAATTAATAAAACTAATGAAAATATTTGGAGTGGAGAGATCTTGTTTAAAACCTTTCCAATGTATGACCCTTTTAATGAACAACTATATTAACTCAAGAAACTGCAGTTTCATATCTAGCCTTCAATTTCTTAAAAATATTCTGTCTGATTGTTCCAGGACACCATTATTTTCAAGACTGCAACTATTTTTCAACAAAGTAAAGATGACTGTGTATATTAATGTATGTATTAATTACTCCTAACGAGTGAAATATTGCTAACTTATATTTTAGATATATATTTTATGTGTCTTCCCCAATTTATACCAATGTTCATACAATGCACACTGTTATAATCTATTTATTTGCATTTATAATGTCATTACAACTCTATTGCTTTAGACCAAGTAACAGAAAATAGTAAACACCAAAGTTTTGCAAATTTCAGCAAAATAATTTATTTACTAGAATACAAAGTGAAAATTTAAAAAGAACTTAACAGAAATGTGAATTAACAGTATGTGAATTAAAATATTCCAAATAAGTTCCAATATTCAACATGTTGATGGCCTGTAGTCTCAAATGTAATCTCAAATGTAGTTATTCAGGCCAATGGCCTGAATTGTGATGATGAGCTAACAGTCTTTAGATGTTTCACAATAATATAATCCAAAAATGCTCTTGTCTGAAATCAGTATAATTCTAAATTAATGTTCCAGTCCAAAATATTATAGATGAATTAAATACTGAATACAACAAAAAAGACTGATTCTGCCACAGATGCTAAATGCAAGAATGAGAAATTTTTCAAGTAAACAAGATTATATAAAAAAGACAAAAGTAGAACCATCTTGAGGGTTAAAAAGTTCATTTTTAGAAAATTCTAATTTGCCAACAAGATAAAGTCTGCTACTAAAATTATAATAAAGAATGTGGTAAACATCAGGTAGATATACATTTCCTCAGGGAAATACAAATGTCCTAGATTAAGATATAATGTATTGTTTATTAAAATTGATGTACCTAGTCAGGTACACAACTTGATTTTGGAGAATGATATATATATATATATATATATATATATATATATATATATATATATATATATATATATATATATATATAAAAACCTTAAATATCTTTTGATTAATCAAACATCTTTCCTCTGTATCCTTTAATCTTTAAGCAGTTTCTGCACATTGGAGGAAATTGTTCCGTCTCTTCCCTCCCAATTATAACAATCAGAGTCAATTTTAAAGTGTAGGAGTATATTTGAGCAGATAAAAATTATGACCTTCTCTAAGCTCATATGTAAGAAAGGAAAATTTCTTCATATTTAAATTACACCTAGATTGGCATCACATTATATTTTAACACTATTAGGAAATCAAGGTCTGATGGTACACCGATGTGAGGGATCCTATATCAGAATAATGTTAAATGCTGTCTTTACTATGAATATAAATATTTTCATGATTTTGACCCATTTAAATTTCAAGCTTGCATTGTGGTCTTTTATTTAAAGTAACAAAGTGGTGTCATGGAGAAAAGAACTGTTGTTGAGTAAAATAAGGACAGGGATTAGTAACTGTTGCAATTCACTCATTCCGGGAACAACAGACATGAAAAAGTTTTTGTGAGCCCTGTATATGTCTTCTTGATATGTGAGATGAAAGTAGATTTAAGGCATAGGACTGGCTTCCTAAGCAAGAAAGGCAGAGGACGCCACAAGGTAAACTCAGCTGTCTTAACAAGTGAGCTGAAAAAGCATAGTTTGTAAGTGCTTAATGACTGTTGTTTAGGTAATTAAAACTGTGTCAGCTAAATCAATGCATGAAACAAATGAGGTGACAAATTATTCATCATGAATGAAAGTGGGGCAAGGAAAGGTAAAAACCAGATGAAATATTCTTCCCTGAAGTGAGAAAAGTGACTTAAAATCTCTGTAACTTTAAGGGGATGCCATTCCTGTTGGAAGTCAACAATGGGAAGATGATTGGAGTGGCTGGGGTTGTGCTATTAAATAGTTTAATATTTGTTTTACAATTGTGCTGGGAATAATTGTCAACAAAATGTTTTTCTGATAAGGTTGTTCACTTTTCGCATAAGATAACTAACCTCTGAAAGAGTGTTAAAAACATTATTCCCAGAAGTTTTGATATACATATGAACCTCTAAAAACACTGTCAAATACAATACTGCTTTTTTCATGGTGAGAATTGCGTGTCTGTTCATCATGGTTGAAATACTACTAATGGATGACCCAGCTGCTGTTGCTGTCAACCATATTGTGGTGTCGAATTAGATGAGTAATGAAATTGTTCAATGTGCATCACTATTTTCTTGCATGTGTCAATACCTTTTTAAATTTAAACTCTTCCTTTACTTTATAATGAAAATTTCCAAGAGACATTTTGCATTTTTGTTGGGTATAATTTCAAAATACATTTTTTTAAAAACATTCATGAAATTCAGGTCTACCAACCCTGTGAATTAACTTGAAAAATGTTGATATTAATCAATATTTGGTGACATAAAAAAGAAGTTAAATTGATGCAAACACTTTGATCCGACCAAGCATAAATTTCACATGGGAAACATCAGATGCAGCTGCTGTTTGTGTCAGTGCTTGGCTCTCGTTTTATTCTCTGAAGCTGAAATATCCTTTATCACAGATGTTGCATGCTTTATTGTGTGTGCAGTTTGGGCATTTGATATGAATATAAATTATTTTAGAGGAATTGATATATTTACGAGCAAGGTGTCTTTAGTACTGTTCATTTAATATCATTATGAACAACACATACATATCTGAGGTCATATGAAGTTTATAAATTATTTTTTTTAACTCAAAAAATATCCCCTTGTATTGACCTTTCACCACAACATAAACTCTACCAAAATAATGGAACTGTGTATTATGTGTTACATTCTCTTTAACTCTGGCACTAAGTGCCAGAAAGAAATATGGTTCTTAAATTAAATAGAAAAAATGGTGAGGAATACAAAAATCTGTATGATGAAAGAAAGATCGTAAGAAAAATGACAGTACAAAAAACTGTACTGCAGTATGTATGTAAAACAAACTGCAATATACCATTACACCACTACTTTTCACACTGAACATAAGAGGGCATGGAGCATTTAATGGTGAGCAAACTAAAACTGAATTAAAAGACAGAAGATAAATTTCACATGACAAAAGTTATTTAATTGATATTTATTTCTTAAAGTGCTGCCACCAGCAGGCATTACTGATATTTTCATGGATCAAAATATTTTTATTTACAGTGTGCTGAGAATTTCTGGCTGGAAAACAACAAAATAATTAGCTTATTAAAAGTTGAGAATTTTGTGATATTAAATCAGATTTCCCTACTGACAGCCATTATTAAATAAGTGATATATCAAAATTTAATTCCATACATTTGATAAAGTTTTAATCATCTTAAACAAATAGGGTACAATTCTGTTGGTATTGCTAAAAATAAAGCTGGATACATGCTTAAGCCTGCATTATAAGTGGGTTCAGAATTCATCCGGGTATGAGTTATCAAGGGAAATGTGTATCTTGCATGCTGTATGGTCATTTTAAGAGGACGAGGCCATCATAAGTGTGTACAGCAGCTTGAACAGATGTAATAACAAACGACTATCAGGTATTCAGAACCAATCATTATGTTGATGGTGAGATTACTATTATCTGACATGGACGAGGCCATCATAAGTGTGTACAGCATCTTGAACAGATGTAATAACAAATGACTATCAGGTATTCAGTGCCAATCATTATGTTGATGGTGAGATTACTATTATCTGACATGGACGAGGCCATCATAAGTGTGTACAGCATCTTGAACAGATGTAATAACAAACGACTATCAGGTATTCAGTGCCAATCATTATGTTGATGGTGAGATTACTATTATCTGACATGGATGAGGCCATCATAAGTGTGTACAGCATCTTGAACAGATGTAATAACAAACGACTATCAGGTATTCAGTACCAATCATTATGTTGATGGTGAGATTACTATTATCTGACATGGACGAGGCCATCATAAGTGTGTACAGCATCTTGAACAGATGTAATAACAAACGACTATCAAGTATTCAGTACCAATCATTATGTTGATGGTGAGATTACTATTATCTGACATCTTTCTAGGCAAGAAGATAATTTAGTTCCTTCATTTTCACTCATGGGGCCTGGGATTGGATTTGTGTCATAGTCATATGTAATGTTAAAACAGTATGATCAGGCAACATATTTAAAGAACCAGCAGATAATTCTGATTTAAATCATAGGTATAACTGTAAAAGCAAGAGAAGATTTAGTCAATTTTAATTTTAGCAGGGTAATACTGTAAACAAGCAAATATTTTTGTGATTTTATGATATCTGTATAATACCACAAATACACTATAATGTTCTAGTCTTGAGTACAAAGATTGTGTTCATGGTCTCACATGGATGTAAGCTCAGTCTCCATTTCATGCCTCAGAGTTTGTGTTAATGGTCCCCCATGGACTTAAGTCCTGTCTCTATGTGTTAATGGTCCCCCATGGACTTAAGTCCTGTCTCTATTTCTTTCATCACTCTTAGGACCAACTCCTCTTGGAATGGAAGAGAAACACACTGCACATTCACTGGGAGTCCTATACTACCTTCACTGGCCTATAAGTACAAAAACACCAAGCTATTATTGTTGTTATTAAATTATTAATGTTACAAAAGAAACAATCTTTATTTGAACTAACATCACATCTTGAATAGAAACACTTGCTGTGATTGGATATTTATTGCTATAAACCATAGATCTGACAAGTTGATCCAAGGTAAAGTTCATAAAACAACTGAGGCAAAGTGCATACAACAGCCGAGGCAAAGTACATAAAACATTGCTTTATTTCCCAAAATGTTCAGGATCTATATGGCCTGCCTGAAATAACTCTACATGGTTCACAATTGAATGCATGTCATGCACAAGCAAATACAATCATAGGCACAAACAGAAACATTACAGGTTCTGCTTTGGGTTTTTTGGACTACTGTTTAAAGTAGATAAGGCACATGGCAATGTTTTTTGCTCCACCACTCTAAGAAAGCTAATATACATTTACATGTCTTTCATCTACTTGGACTGACATTAATTTGTATCACTATGAGGAAATGTGTGTGTGATAAATATGTTCGGTCTGAAGCAGGCAGCTGATAAAAATGACTGTATGTGCTGTGGAAATTACTAGAAATAGCAAAAATTACACTAACATTCCCTGTTACAGAAAGGAATTTTCACTGCATAAGCATTACTACTGTGTGAAAGTGCTCGTAATGAAATTTTAAAATATAGCAAAAAATAAAATAAGTCCAAGTTATTGTTTAATTTATTAAAACACTTGCCTTATGAATTTAAATTAGCTATGAAGTGAAGAATGCTTCTGTGAATTTCTCTTTAGAAGTAATGCCATTTCAAATGCAAATTAATTCCTATCATTTTAAAAAGCTCTGACTTTACAGAAGCTTGACCCAAAAGACACTTGTATAAAAATAAAAATATAAAAATAAAGAAAATTAGGTTCTTGAAACCTCCACAAGCATATACACATTTTTAATTAATAAGGATTACCAGTGGTAACAATCCAATAGACACCTTTTTTAAAAATGTTCAACCCAGTGCAAAACTGCAAACCTCTGGAGTGGAACCACAGCTGCTTGACTTTACATAGGCTTGATTCTAATGACTCTTGACTCTTCTGGGGCTTAATTTTACCAAGGCTTGAACAGAAAATTCACTCTTCAGAGCTCTGTCTTTACAGAAGCTTGACCCAAAAGACACTTGACTTAACTCCCATTTAACTATTGTAGTGCTCTACAGTTTCTTTTTTGTACATAGCTATGTTTTTAAAGAAAAATAATTTTTCCAAATTTTCCTCACTGGCTATTTAAATAAAGACCTTATATCAAGTACAATTTCCACAAAAATTGTATATTGTATATCCAAATAAATTTCAATCTCAGATCATGAAAGTAACAAAGAGATACACCAACATTCTTAATTGTCTATGTTGCAAATATAAACAACTTTGCCATATGCCTGTTATTACCTGGAAAGTATGCACATAATATCTGTCCAGTGC
Organism: Potamilus streckersoni; assembly: GCA_016746295.1. Lineage (NCBI taxonomy): Eukaryota > Metazoa > Mollusca > Bivalvia > Unionida > Unionidae > Potamilus > Potamilus streckersoni. Next base: position 4,306,767 of record JAEAOA010000745.1, on the reverse strand, counting down.
CCCCAGGAAGATCCTTTTGCATAATCATTAGTTGAAAAGTCTCACATATGCCCAGCCTCCAACCCCATAATGAAAAGTTATCTATATGAAAATGCACATTGCATTTTCTCATCATTGCAACCCATGTTTTGCTGAAAGACAGGAATATGAAACTTTGCACAATTATTCCTGAGATGTTGTTAATAAAATTTACAGTTTGAAAAGGAATGGGAAAGATCAGGTTAATGGAGGTCAAAGGTAAAATGTTTGCTTAATCTGCTAACACTAGTATATTTAATAAAACAAACAAACCTGCTTTGTCACTATCTTTCCTTAATTTCATTACAAGCAATGATAAGAAACATTTTCACTGTAATTTTCTTCCACTTAATGCAACAGTTTTAAATTGAAGTTGACTTCAGTCCAGTTTTCTACAACTTCAATTTTCTCCATAAGGTCAATGCATACACAATACTACCACATATTTATATTGTACAGACAAGAGTAAAATAACAATAATTAGCTTATTTTCAGGCATAACATCCTTGTGTTAAGTTACCATTTTATTAAAAACATCATACATGATATAAAAATATGACAAAATCATTTACAAGATTTCATATTTGTTTTAAGGTGGTGCTCTATAGTTTCATATTTTGCATATAATGAAATTTTTGAAGAAAAAGCATTTCCTAGGTTTTCCTCACTGGTTATTCTGGCTATTTAAAAAAAAAGACCCTGCATATCTTTGGTACTGTTAAAAGAACTTGTAATTTCCCCTAATGGGCATACTTTAGTTTATACATTATACAGTTTGACCTTCCTTCAGATGTGCACCTATACAAAATTGCTAGCTCCATATGGTCATTTTCACTTCCTTGGACTTTTGAGTTAAGTTGCAAAGAAAACAGCTTAAAACTTTTCAAATTTTTTATGCATTTTGTAGTTCATTCATTGCACTTTCAGATGCTGATATTATTTAATCTGGCAATATTCATTTTCCCTATTTGAATAATTGCTAAAGATAGTTTACTTTAGGCTTATTTTTCAAGTACATGGGATCATATATTTTGGTTAGATGTGTTTGCTTAGATCATATGCAATATCCAAAAGTGTATTATCCAAAGAAATTTCAATCACAGTACATGAAAGTATTGTAGCACTATGCAAACGTTCTCTCCATTTTGCACTTTGCAAATGAAAACATCTTCACCATATCACTATATACCTGTCATTCTCAAAAGTTCATAATATATGTAGTGCACCACCTTTACATAGGCTTGACTTTTCATAGGGTTGATTTTACAATGGCTTGGCTCTTTGGCTCAACACCTTTAACTTGGATCATGCTTTACTTTGACTGTGCAACTTCCAAACCTTCTAAATGATTAATTAAAAAGAAAGATCACTAAGATCTGCACCTAAAGGATCATTTAAAAAACATGCAAAACTATTTTCAAAACTTGATCAAGACATATTTTAAAAAGTCCATGTCCAGCATGAAATTTATGATAGCATGAAAAGTCTAAATATTAATACTGTCAAGAATGTATTGAAGCTTTTTGTCAAATGACTCCACTCATTCTGTTTTATACATTAATAAAGCTGAACAAGCCACAACGACAACTTCTGAGTATATTCTTGCTAATGAGCCACCAATAATCATGATTAATGGCACAAATGATAATAAAATCATGAATTATTGGAAATTATATAGAAATAGTACCTTCTTGATGTTTTTCTCAAAGAATCGCCTGTCGGGGTAATTCTCCAGCTGCTGCACATCCTCACTAGTCACTTTTGTCAGTGGCAGGCTGCCTGCAGGGTAGTTCAGTACATTGTACAGCATGGAGTACGTTCCAGCACCTAAACACAATGAACACATAAAGACATAAAATAGAATCTACTTTTCTCCCCTTGTTTCATCAATGTCATATGATATCCTCATTGATAAGTGAGATAATCAAAATTTAAAAAAATACATTTCTCTGTCTGCCACTCTCTAAAGTTTAATAACAAAATTAAAACTGTCTAGTTTTTTGTTTATACTGAGTCACCTTCAAAAGAAGGAACCAGAGTACAATGAATGTCACATAATTTGCCACCCCCTATTTAATAGTCCCATATGATGGCCTTTTACAACCAAATCAATAGGTCTCTTCCACACCTTAACCACAAATCTCCTCAAACTTTGGTCAAGGAATCTGGTATAGTCTAAAGTTAATAAGTAAAAAACATTTTTCTTCTTTATCTGTGACCTGGACTACTGACCTTTTGCCCCCCCCCTCTATGAATTCATTTCTTACCAGACATCATTCACAAACTTTGGTCAAGATAGTCAATAACCAAAATTTCATTACAGAAATAATTTTCTTCTTTCATTTGCAGCAACCTTGATATTTTACATGTTGACCCAAAATCAATATGTTTTTTTTTTTTCTAATTTAAGTGCAATTCAAATTACTGTGCAGTAAAAAAAATTCTTTAAAGTAAAAATGACCTTCAACACTAACTTTTGACCCATATATTAATTAGGCTTCCTTCTTATCCCAAGTGCAAGCCATCCACACTGGTATCTTGAGATGATAAAGAACTCAAATTATTGTGAAATAACCATTTTTCCATTTGATTTAAATATCAACATGTTTCTTCCTTATCCCATGTGAAAGCCATGTTATACCCTAATCAATCAGGCTTTAGACAGAAACATTCATGTGAGACTACCTTGATCTCCCTAACTGATAAATGGCTTCAAGCACTTGATCAAGGTAGAATAATAGGTTCTGTATTTGTTGATTTCAGGAAAGCTTTTGACATGGTGGAACATGAAATCCTTTTGAAGAAACTGAAAATCTATCAACATGATGAAAGCACAGTTAGATGGTTTACTTCATACTTAAGTGAGAGAACACAACATGTTTATATAAATAATGTTCTGTCTGAACCTGGAACAATTAGATGTGGAGTACCACAAGGCTCAATTCTGGGTCCATTACTGTTTATTTTATTTAATAATGACCTACCACTTGTACTAAAGGACTCAGTATCATCTACAGATCTCTATGCAGATGACACAACATTGTCAGACATCCAAAACACAAAGCAAGAACTCAAAATTTCTTTATAGAATGCCCTAAACAAACTGAACAACTGATGCACATGCAATGGCATGGTGGTTAATACTGCTAAAACTAAAATATTACTTATCTCAACACAGAACAAAAGAACAAAACTTGATAGTGATGAACTGTGTCTGACATGGAAGGATAAAAGGTTGCAAATGGTCTGTCATGATAGTCTACTTGGTGTTTTGGTAGATAATAACCTATCATGGACTGAATATATCAAACATATCAGTAAAAAAGTCAATTCAAGTTTATGGCTTCTCAGTAGGATAAGACATTTTCTCCAGGAAAAGCACAGAAAACTATTTTATAACAGTTACATACAACCCTATTTAGACTACTGTAATACAGTATGGGGTAACTCAAATGATGAAAAATTAGCAAAGCTGGCACATCTCCAAAAAAGAGCTTTTGAGTTAATATCAATCCAGAAAGAAAGCAAGGAAAATTTAGCTGGTAAGTTAAAAATACTACCTATTAAAGACCGAATCTGTTTAAGAAAATCCAAATTATTGTACAGGATAGCCAATAATAGTGCTCCTGAATATTTACAATCACTATTCAAGTATAGGGTACCTGGTAATACTCCCCACATGCGATAAATGTCTACGAAACATTACAAAATTCCCAAACCAAATAAGGAATTATTTTTAAAAAGTTTCCAATACTCTGGAAATTTGCTCTGGAATAGTATTCCAGTTGAGATTAGAAATGCCAACTCTATTTCCTTTTTCCAATCCCAGTATATACAGTGGCTTCAGAGATGCAGCAAAAATAAGTAAATTCCTTTGAATGAGGGCCTCAAGGTAGATTAGTTCTTAGCTAATTGAGTTACCCTTTTTAAATAAAGTCATAATAATAATATAAAAAAGTCAAAGAAGGAAAACTAGGCTTATTGCTGGGAAACTAAATTAGAAAATTTCATAATTAATTTCAAAGAAAAAGTAATCGCCTATATAATGTATGCAGAAGTAGGCCGGCATGCAGTACACACTCACTATCAATGTACAGTAACATGTGATAAATTTTTGGTTATTACACACCAATGGAGGAAAAAATATTGTTAAGAAAGTTACATCTAAAATCATGCATTCATATGTTGATTCTGGCCTCTGAGAAATATTACTACATGCATCCAAACAGCAGTCAATCCTGTCTACAGCAACAGCCATTGGAAAGTGGCTTTTATAGACAGATGACCTATGAAAGTTGGTTGTTCTCAAACTTGGTTCATCACAAATTTATCGACTATGAACAGAATATCACATGCATTATTAGCATCAGTATTACTGTATTATTAGCAATAGTAGTGTGCTACCAAGCTACATGTATTTAGTGTAGCTATTTAGCAAAAAGTAAAAAAAAAAATTTCAACACGAGGATACTGCATCTTCACTTTAATCCATCATGTAATTTAAATCAAAATTAAGCTATAAAAAAGTCACTTATCCCAGTCTGTTTTGTTCATATCTCCATGATGACCCCCAATGACAGATTACCCATTATGGTGAAACACAAGAATGACTTTTTGTTAGAGCAGTTGATATAATTAGGCATGAAAACAGGTGCTCATGCTTTAAACAACTAATGGATTAAGCTGTTGCTCAAACTCACCAAGATCAGAACTTTTGTTTACCTTTGATTATGGAATGAAAAAAGCTTACTGGGACTGCTGTTAGTAGCAACTTTATCATAAGGGACATCACTAGTGCAGTATACCTCTACTCATAGATCACATGCATTGTTTGTTTTTTTTCAATTGATGATTCAAATTAGACCACTCTGATGGCCTAGTGGTTAGAGCGTCCACCTTGGATGCGGGAGGTCATGGGTTTCGATCCCTGGCCATGGTTGATTGTTGATTTGTCTTTATGCCATATATGCATGGTCTGAATATGATCTTTTCAATAAACTTTGGCTCTGTTCTCTTTTGGTAACAAAAAGTATAGGGTGTGAGGCTAGTACTGAACAATCAAGAAAGATCACATCTGCTGTCTCAACAAATAATCCAGAATTATAATAAACAAAGTGCTTTAATATTTATACTGTTGTTGATAAACATTCAAACTATTGTGCAGGGTGACAACTGTAAACATGTGAAAGACTATACAAGATGTACAGCAACAAATGAAATGGCAAAAAAGGGATGACAACAAGAGAGAGTGTGATCACAAATGTTGTCAAGAGAATAGATTGCAAAATTACCAGAACTGCAGATGAATATGAATGGCTGAAGAATGAGGCAGGCAAGGATATGATTTGCTCTTTCTGCACTCAGAATTTGAAAAAATAAAAAGTGTGCTGGATACTTCATTTGTTGATGTGCACAAGAACTTACATAAATCATAATTGCATGATCTCTGCACATAATGGTAGCATGACACATGAATTCAAAAGAGAACACTGGTTCCTCAGAAGCAGAAAAATGTATCATTCTTGTACAAATGCTTCATGAAGAAGCTTGAACATAAACCTTCAACTTTTCTTGAGTCTTGTTGGTGAAGTACTGATGTTATTGTTTTGATATGATGATAATGAACACAAAATGCTGAATTAGAAGCTGAACTGACCTCTGTTTAATTTGAGCTAGATCAATGAAATTAAGGCATGATCAGTAAAAAATATTATTATGGTGATTATGTGGGTTAGTATCTATGGTCAGTATCTATTTGGTATAGCAATGGTATAATATAGGTATTATTTGAATCTATTTGGTATAGCAATGGTATAATATATGTATTATTTGAATCTATTTGGTATAGCAATGGTATAATATATGTATTATTTGAATCTATTTGGTATAGCAATGGTATAATATATGTATTATTTGAATCTATTTGGTATAGCAATGGAATAATCTATGTGATCTGAATCTATTTGGTATAGCAATGGAGTAATCTGTGATCTAAATCTATCTGGTATAGCAATGGAGCAATTTGTGTGATCTGAATCTATCTGGTATAGCAATGGAGTAATTTGTTTGACCAAAATCTATTTGGTATAGCTATGGAGCAATTTGTGTGATCTGAAACTATCTGGTATAGCAATGGAGCAATCTGTGTGACCTGAATCTATCTGGTATAGCAATCGAGTAATTTGTGTGATCTAAATCTATTCAGTATAGCTATGGAGTAATCTCTGTGATCTGAATCTATTTGGTATAGCTATGGAGTAATCTCTGTGATCTGAATCTATTTGGTATAGCAATGGAGTAATCTCTGTATTCTGAATCAATTTGGTATAGCAATGGAGTTATCTCTGTGATCTGAATCTATTTGGTATAGCAATGGAGTAATCTCTGTGATCTGAATCTATTTGGTATAGCAATGGAGCAATCTCTGTGATCTGAATCTATTCAGTATAGCTATGGAGTAATCTATGTGATCTGAATCTATTTGGTATAGCAATGGAGTAATCTCTGTGATCTGAATCTATTTGGTATAGCTATGGAGTAATCTCTGTGATCTGAATCTATTTGGTATAGCAATGGAGTAATCTCTGTGATATGAATCTATTTGGTATAGCAATGGAGCAATCTCTGTGATCTGAATCTATTCAGTATAGCTATGGAGTAATCTCTGTGATCTGAATCTATTCAGTATAGCAATGGAGTAATCTCTGTGATCTGAATCTATTTGGTATAGCTATGGAGTATTCTCTGTGATCTGAATCTATTTGGTATAGCAATGGAGTAATCTCTGTGATCTGAATCTATTTGGTATAGCAATAGAGTAATCTCTGTGATCTGAATCTATTTGGTATAGCAATGGAGTAATCTCTGTGATCTGAATCTATTTGGTATAGCAATGGAGTAATCTCTGTGATCTGAATCTATTTGGTATAGCAATGGAGCAATATATGTGTGATATGAATCTATCTGATATACCAATGGTACAGTATCTGTGATCTGAATCTATTTGATATAGCAATGGTACAATATATGTGTGATATGTATTTGGTACAATCTATGTGTGATCTGTATCTATTTGGTACAGCAATGGTACAATCTACATATGATCTGTATCTATTTAGTACAGCAATGGTACAATCTATGTATGGTCAATCTGTTTAATACAGCAATGGTACAATACATGTATAATCAATCTGTCTGGTATAGCAATGGTACAATCTATGTATGGTCAATCCTGTTTGGTACAACAATAGTACTATCTATGTATGGTCAATCTGTTTGGTACAGCAATGGTACAATCTATGTATAATCAATCTGTCTGGTATAGCAATGGTACAATCTATGTATGGTCAATCCTGTTTGGTACAACAATAGTACTATCTATGTATGGTCAATCTGTTTTGTACAGCAATCTATGCATGGTCAATCTCTGTATGGTCAAGCAATGGTACAATCTATGCATAGTCAATCTCTGGTCAAGCAATGGTGCAGTCTATGCATGGTCAATCTGTTTGGCCAAGCAATGGTACAATCCATGCATGGTCAATCTGGTCAAGCAATGGTACAATCCATGCATGATCAATCTATTTGGTCAAGTAATGGTACAATCCATGCATAGTCAATCTGTTTTGTCAAGCAATGGTACAATCCATGCATGGTAAATCTGTTTGGTCAAGCAATGGTAGAATATATGTATGGTCAATATCTATTTCAACTCTATACATTTATTATGAAAAAAAATTCAGAGTAGGAAACACACGAGTCTAACTGATTAGTGGACCCATTATGATGAACAATTCAGATATGTTGTCCCACTATATCTCTCCCTTGATAAACTGCACACAACTGGGTCCAAAGTCATAGAGCACACTATAAGAGAAGACATGAGTTACTGAGGGACCTCAAAAATATTAAGGAATACCATCCATGTTGAACCAGTAACTTTAAGTGTTTTAAATAATGCTAGAAAGTAGGTTACAGCAACCTAAATTTGTGTGTGAAACACCTTGTTTCTCAGATGCACCTACAATGCACACTTGGAGGCACTAGATTCAAAGAAGTTGAAATATGAATACAATACAATATTTAGGCATGGACATCCATTGTGTTAATTTTAAACTAAGAATTAAGGATTCCAGGCTGGAAAAATGTTAAGTCCCATGAAAATTGTTAGAGTTCCCTCCAAATCATGTAGTCCCAGCCAAATGTATGAACTAAATGACAGGAGCAATACTTTGTACAGTACAACAGTTTGACAATTTCTTCATACATTTTTACTATATAAAACAATATAAGATTTTGATGTAACATGTAGAGTGTTTCTGTATATGCTTTAGATAGGTAGAGAAAAGATCAATGAATCAGCAGCTGTCAAATCTTGGCCAGGTAATACAGTCCCAGTCTGAATTATGTAACCATAACATTATGTTTTAATGTTGCAAAACAAGCATAGTTATTCCTTACCTAACAAGCTACTCACACTTCCATGAGGCACTGCAACACAAGCCAATACTGGGCAGATAACTCCATCCAGACCTAAATCACTCCACTTTTTCAGGAATTTATCTTTGTATGCCTGTGGAAAAGCAAAATCCATTGATATATCCTTTCATTATTTTAATTCTCAAAACATACGAAGAGCTGTAAAAAAAGTAACAATACAATTACCCTAATAGCAGAGAGAGTCCAATACCAAGAGCTAGTAAATGGCTTGACCACATGCTATGCCATCATTATTGGATCCAACAAGTAAATGCCTCCATTCTGGGGCACCAAAGATCAAAAGAAACAGGCTACAAAGGTAGTCCAAGACTGCCAGAAGGCTGCTCTCACAGCATCAGCCAAAGAAGAGTGATTCAAGTTCCCATCTGGCATTTAGGAACACCTAAAATGATGGCCACCAATATATCAGAGAAATCCTTAAGAGTCAAAAAGAGATGATTCTGACCTTCCTTCTTCCTTCTGAGGAAGATACAAAGATCCTGAAGGTCCTAACTGGGCACAGGAGCCAATCTTGATCATCCCCAGCATGATATAACTGGGATTTCAAAAGAAACTGGAAGTGCTGAAGTTAGCCGATTCTTGGCCAGAAACCCAGGTGAGAGAGAAGAGAAGCAAAATCTGTTGAATTGTGAATACCCTTTTCCACTGACACAGCATGAAGGTCACTCCTTCTTGCTGACACGAGGGATGGAAGAACAATCATCTGAAGGAGGAAGTTCTTGGAGGAAGCTTCACTCTGAGGTTTATAAATGGGTTTTGATAATATCCCCAAAAAATGAATTTCACCTGTCCATTAATGAGCAACTCAAATTATTTGTTCGCCTCCAAGACTGCCCAATGGAATAGATTTCTTCAAAACAAAGAGATGGAGCATGTGTACCTCCCTTATGCCTGAAATGTTATTATGGACACGTCTGAAGCAACCATAATACAATGAAGCCTTATGAAGTTGATACAACCCTGAAGGGCTATAAACACTGCCCACAATTCTAGGTTGTCCATATGAAAAATTGCTTCATATCAAACCAGTCAATTAATAAATACCCCATCTGGCTCCAGATGAGCACCCCATCCGAAATCTGATGCACAAGCACAGAAAAGCGTTGAATATGGGAGTTTTGCATTGTAGCTCAGGTCTGTTGCTATAAATAGCAAATAAAGAAGGTACTCTTATGCTATTCTTACAAAGCAGTCATTTAAAAATATTCTCAAATTTACACGAGTGGAATTAAATGATATAAAAATGATAAAAACTTTATTGCTTAATTTTTATTTTATATTAATGGAGCCAAAACATGTAATCCTTATACGGTCTATTGGAAAAGGTAATTTGGTGAAGAAAAAAAATGCATAATGATTATATCAAAAGCATAATGGTTGGCATGCATGGACCAGCAAAAGATTTGAAAGCCTCTCACCTCAACCCCAGGAGGCTTTGGATGCAAGATCACCACTTTATCTAATGTCCAAACTTCCTTTTCCTCCAACAGCTGATCTGACAAGTGAGATCTGAATGGAAGGGAAGGACCTGCTGATACTTTCTCTTCTGGGAACTCATTTAGTCTATCAGAAAAAGGCACTGTCATTTTAAAACCACTTCAAAGGCAATAAGGATTGTCCCCAATGGCATACCTCTCAATAGAGGGAAATGCTGCAGTAGGTTTTGTGTCATCCCATAACTACTAACAGGTGTTTATAAGACTAATCCAACTAGCTGTCCTCCTCCTAGGCATATCGGATTGCCGATCCATTCTCAACAGGATGGAAAAGAGAGATCCCTTTTATTGGATGAAGTTTGATGTGACTGAGCAGGTCCCCATCTTATCATAAGGTAGTTATGATGTTAGTGGGAGGAGTGGAAGAGGACTCATTACTTTACCTAAGGTAAAAGAGTGTCCCAAAATCCTGAAGAGATTAAATAGGAAAATTAGGAAGGAGGATGCTTATTTGATTCCCTTCCCATGGTGGGTGAACAAAACTAGATTCACTATTCCCACATGAATTGGATGGTTTTCTAGAGAAAGAGAGTTGGGGTGCAGGTGCTCCCTGTACCCAGACAGTCTATCAATGCCAGATTCTGGATTCATGGTGGGCCTGTTCTTGTGACTGGTACTGGGTTACCAAGGCCCACTAAGCAGAACTTGACCAGTGTCAGGTAAATGGCATCCAGTGCCTAGTCAAAGACTGGTGTGGCACTGAAAATAAGGCAAATGAACAGGCATCTGATCTATCAGATTACAACTGCTGCTCTACCCAGTCACTGGGACGATGTGATGATCATAATGGTCACTTACATCAACTTTACCTACCCTGTCATTGGGATGATGTGACTTGAAAATAACACTTACATCAACTTTATCTACCCTGTCATTGGGAAGATGCAACTCGAAAAAAATGGTCACTTACATCAACTTTACCTACCCTGTCATTGGGAAGATGTGACTCAAAAATAATTGTCAATTACATCAACTTTACCTACCCTGTCATTGGGAAGATGCGACTTGAAAATAAGGGTCACTTACATCAACTTTACCTACCCTGTCATTGGGAAGATGCGACTCGAAAATAATGGTCACTTACATCAACTTTACCTACCCTGTCATTGGGAAGATGCTACTCAAAAATTATGGTCACTTACATCAACTTTACCTACCCTGTCATTGGGAAGATGCAACTCGAAAAAAATGGTCACTTACATCAACTTTACCTACCCTGTCATTGGGAAGATGCGACTTGAAAATAATGGTCACTTACATCAACTTTACCTACCCTGTCATTGGGAAGATGTGACTCGAAAATAATGGTCACTTACATCAACTTTACCTACCCTGTCATTGGGAAGATGCGACTCAAAAATAATGGTCACTTACATCAACTTTACTTACCTGTCATTGAAAAGATGCAATTCAATCATGATAGTTGCTTTACCTACCCTGTCAGTGGCAAAATAAGACTATCATAAAGGTTACTGACATTAAGCTTACTTTCTTTGTTGGGAAGGTGTGATGTACACTGGCATTAAATGTACCTATCCTGTCATTGAGAAAATATAACTTATTCATGATGGTTACTTATCTACCCTGTCATTGGGAAACTAAGAATATAATGGGGTTACTGTAATTAAGCTGACTTTCTGTTTAAGGGAAGATGTGACTCAATCATAATGGATGCTGGCATTAAGTTACCTACCATGTCATCGAGAAAATATAATTTATCATAATGGTTACTGCCACTAAGTTTACGTTCAGTGGGCACCTCTCTTCCTTGCCAAGAAAGTACTTCTCATGCTAAGGAACTTTTCCTCAATAGGGAATGCCCAAGGATCAAACTGAACAGGGATCTTTGCATTTTTGAAGCTTTCTAAGCCATGGGGAGTTGACATCATGAAATGGGAGGGAATCCAGACTACTCCAGGGATGGAGGCATCATCTTTTGATGAAAAGGAGGGAGTGGGACCTCATATGCCCACAAAACCCACTTACCCTCATCCTGTAATATATTATTTTATAAAAGATTGAAAAAAAGACAAAAATCAAGATAACAGAACTCAAAAAGGTTAGGTAATGCTTGCCTGAACACAGTTTACTAGAAGTGACTAATACTGAACTGAAGCACCACCTGCTAAGCAAGATGCAAAACCCATCAAAATCAACAAGCAAAATGCAACAGTCAAAAAATACAATGACCGAGGAGAAAAACACTCAATAAACAAACAAAGTAAAATGCTGGCCAAAAAAGCAAAAATATGTTTAAAAATAATAACAAAGGCGAATTTCATGGAGCAATCTTGGCACATGTGAACTCTCACAACAGTTCAAAGGAAAAGAGAAAGGTATTCAATATACTGGCTATGAATAAGGAATCATACTGTGATCTTTTCAATTATTGGCTTCAAGTTACTAATTGAAGGAGCAAGCACTTATCCTGAACTGTGCACTTTGCAGCCTGAAAAAGGTAAGCAATGCAATACTAACAGTTGTACAATGTGATTGTTGGAAACAGAAACGACCCTAGGATGTGCAGAGCCCAAGGCAGCAAAGTGATGAGTGGGGCCCCAAGCCAAAAATTGCATTGTAGAAATGCACTGTAAGCAGTGCAAGTCCCCTGAAAGTGCAGAGCCCAAGGCAGTTGCCTCATTACAAGTAATCCTTGTTGAAAAAAGTTGAAATAGATAACTGTATTTCATCACCTTGTTGATTACAGAATTTGTGTACAAAATAATTAAGTCAACTGAAATTTGGTGGGTGGAAAGAATACATGAATGTTATATAAAAAAAAAAAACAGAAAAGAAATTATCAGCAAAGTTTACAAAAAGTAAATATAAGATAGTTAGAAAATGCCAGTGTCCATAAAAGTGAAACCAGAGTCATTAATTCACTATTTAATCAATTCAATTTACTAATTTTTATTTGAAGATTAATTTTTGTTTTCTAATAAAAGTATTAGCTTATTGACAAAAAAAAAATGTGAAAGAAATTATTCTTTTAGAGCATTCTACTTAACTGCCACCTAGGTGGCAGATGATTTTTAACTTTAAGCTATAAGTTTTAATCTTGGAGGGCTGGATTGGTGAGGCAGTGGCAGTTCTCATAAGGTATTATGATTCGGAAATGTATTTGAAGAAGAAAAGGATAGGCACAAGTCTTTCAAGATAAATAATATAAAGTCTTCCAACTTTTTTAGCATAGCAAAATATAAACCATTCAGAAAATCTGGTTTTGTTGATAAAATGATTTACTCCATAAAAGATTGCTTTTGCTAGATTACACATTCTGAGACAAATTTAACTGGTACCAAACAGAATAAATATTTACAGAAAATAAAAATAACAAATTTTAGAAATACAGAAAACATAACAAAGTCAAAATCAGTTCAAAGATTATACAGGTTATTTGATTTACCTCTACAGCCTTTGCCTGTTGCCACCATTCATAAACTGACCTATAAAGCAAAAAAAAAAAAAAATTGCCAAATGTAAATAAATTTATGAAAACTAAAAAAAGACTATATTTCATTTATAACTACTGTGTAATTTAGGTTCATGACAACACGATGACATGAAATAAACTGTAATGCATAGGATACCTATATATATATATATATATATATATATATATATATATATATATATATATATATATATATATATATACATAAAAATCAATATCAATGCAGAACAATTTTTAAGCATATGGTATAAAGGTTTGTCATGGTCTTGTAAAACACAGAATCTTACAAATTTCCAGTTGCAAATGAAATTTATGAAATCCATGAAATAAATTTTCAATATATGCTCAACAAGGCTTTTGCAAAATACAGAAATTGTTAGGCAGTTTACAAATTTCATTTGACATGAACAAGTACATAATAAATAAAAAAGTTCAAGTACAATTCATATTTATCTCCCCTGAAAAAAATATCCATCATGCTTTGTATTGTACTTGAGATGCATTTTTATTGAAGAAAACTATTTTTAGGCATAGCTCAAAATGACCATATCAATAAACAATGAAAGCCATAGTTTCAAAATGGGCCATATCAAAGAAACTAAAGAAAGGCATAATTTCAAAATGGGTCATATCAATAAACTAAGACATAATTTCAAAATGGGTCATATCAATAAACTAAGACATAATTTCAAAATGGGCCATAAGAATACAAAGTAATTCTGCATATATTTCTGTGAAAATATTATGAATGAATTTACATATAGTATATTCTACAAATCTACATGTACTATACTGTACAAACACAATGCATAAACATATATAAATATTTAAGTACATGCAGAGATAAAAAATTATTGTAGATCGTCAATAAAATGAAAAACTGAAATGGGTGCAAATATAACAAATAACATTTAAATACTGAAAGCCATTAACTTGATTCTTTATAAGATGACCTTTACTGTATTCAGTATTTTATTATTAAACATTTTGATTGCTTTAGAGGGAACAGTGGTGATAAATCAAATTTATATTAATGTGCTAGGAAAAGGTGATGAAGAAAATAGATACCAACTACATGCAAAAAAGTTACATACCGGCATCCCTTTAAAGATGTCATGCTTTGAGTTTGGACAGGATCCTGAAGAATGGATCATACTAACATCACATACATGCATAAATATATATTTATCATTTATAATTTATCTTGAAAATAATACTTAATAAACCAGATTGTAATCAATAATAACATAGCTCATATCTGTGAAGTTTTACCAGTAATTAATTTAGACACATGATGTTAAAACTCTAACACATACTCCAAGCATTAAACCTCTAACACATTCTCCAAGCATTAAACCTCTAACACATACTCCAAGTATTAAACCTCCAACACATACTGCAAGCATTACACCACCTAATACCTAATGCAAGAATTAACCACCCAACATACTGCAAGCATTAAACCACCTAACACCTAATGCAAGAATTAACCACCCAACATACTGCAAGCATTACACCACCTAACACCTAATGCAAGAATTAACCACCCCACATACTGCAAGCATTAAACCACCTAACACCTAATGCAAGAATTAACCACCCAACATACTGCAAGCATTACACCACCTAATACCTAATGCAAGAATTAATCACCCAACATACTGCAAGCATTACACCACCTAATACCTAATGCAAGAATTAACCACCCAACAACATACTGCAAGCATTACACCACCTAATACCTAATGCAAGAATTAACCACCCAACATACTGCAAGCATTAAACCACCTAACACCTGCTGCAAGCATTAAACCTCTAACACATATGCCAAGCATTAAACCTCTAACACATATGCCAAGCATTAAACCTCTAACACATACTCCAAGCTATAAACCTCCAACACATACTCATGCATTAAATATCTAACACATACTGCATGCAATAAAACTCTAACACACACTTCAAGCATTAAACCCACCTAACACCTATAAAAAGGCTATTGCAACAGCGTATAAAAGACAAAACATAGAAGTAATGTAATCATTGATAAAAAAAGATTAATACTGTTTTTTGTAATATGACTTTTAAAATCATGTTACTAAAATCAACTTCAGATGATCTTATCATTGTCCACCTCTGGAAGCCACATTTTACTAGAAGAAAGTCACTGGCTTGTAGTAACCATGGTTTCAGATCCAATACTATATAACAGTTTATATATCAATGACACTTAAGGTGATGCCTTACTGAGACATGAAGAGCATGCAGACCACTCATTCAAATCCCATACTCATTCTCAACAGGAAAAACAGTTAACCTGTTGAGGATAACCTATCACAGTATACACTGCATTTAATATTAAAACAGAGTTGATCCTCTTTCCAATTAGCACTGATCAGAAAAGGCCTTCTGATTAAAGCATAAAATGTCAGTTACAGTGACCTTCTTTGCTTGTACATGTGAAATACTTAAAAGGATGCATCTAATTATCACCATGACTTTAGAAAGTGTGCATACAGCATGCCAATGCCAAAGCCTGTAAAATGTCATTTGAATTCTTAACATTGCTTTAGCAATTTTCCAGTCATATCACTATGTCTGCAGTGTGGCAGTTTATAGTAGTATCTAGCACTGGGGGCATCATGCCGCAGACATGTAGCATCATGTCCCACCCAGTACATTATTCTGACACCAGGCAACCAGTCTACACTAACCTATTCTCTTAATACTGAGCACGAAGCAAGGCAGCTGCAAGTACAATTATTTTATAAGTCTTTGGTATGACTCAGCCGAGGATTAAACCCCACAACCTCCTGCATCCAAGGTGGACACTCTAACCACTATAAAATGTGAAATGTAGATCACAGAGCATAAAATGTTCATCACAGTGACCTTCTTTGGCTACATGTAAGTATTACTAAAAGTTAGAAACCTGATTATCACAAAGATTTATGGTTTTAGGTAGGGCACATAGCATGCCAAAACTCAAGTCTGTAAAATGTTAAATGTAAATCGCAGTGGCATTCTTCTGCTGTAAGGGTGTGGTGAGATCATTTCTTTTTCTTTTGGACTTAAATTGATTGCTAAGAATATGTCTCAACAACAATGGCCTTACCAACAACAGATGTCAAATCAGATTAAGCCTATGTACACAAAGATATACCTACTACAGAATATGATCACATGTACACAATGATATGCCTATTGCAGACAGAATATTATCACATGTACACAACGATATGCCTATTGCAGACTGAATATGATCGCATGTACACAATCATATGCCTACTAAAGAATGAATATGATCTCATGAACACAATAATATGCTTACTACAGACTGAATATGATCACTTGTACAAATATGATATGCCTATTGCAGACTGAATATGATCACATGTACACAATGATATGCCTATTGCAGACTGAATATGATCACATGTACAAATATGATATGCCTATTGCAGACTGAATATGATCACATGTACACAATGATATGCCTATTGCAGACTGAATATGATCACATGTACACAATAATATGCCTATTGCAGACTGAATATGATCACATGTACACAATGATATGCCTATTGCAGACTGAATATGATCACATGTACACAAAGATATGCCTATTGCAGACCGAATATGATCACTTGTACACAAAGATATGCCTATTGCAGACTGAATATGATCACTTGTACACAATAATATGCCTATTGCAGACAGAATATTATCACATGTACACAAAGATATGCCTATTGCAGACTGAATATGATCACATGTACACAATGCTTACTACAGATTGAATATGATCACATGTACACAATGATATGCCTACTACAGAGTGAATATGATCTCATGTACACAATTGTATGCCTATTACAGACTGAATATGACATGTACACAATAATATGCCTACTACAGACTGAATATGACCCCATGTACACAATAATATGCCTACTACAGACTGAATATGAGCTGATGAACACAATAATATGCCTTCTACAGACTGAATATGACCCTATGTACACAATAATATGCCTACTACAGACAATATAATCTCATGTGTACAATGATATGCCTACTAAAGACTGAATATGAGCTGATGAACACAAAAATATGCCTACTACAGACTGAACATGAGCTGATGAACACAATAATATTGCCTACTACTGACTGAATATGACCTGACCCCATGTACACAATAATATGCCTACTACAGATTGAATATGATCTCATGCACACAATAATATGCCTACTACAGACTGAATATGATCACATGTACACAATGATATGCCTTTTACAGACATGAATGATCTCATGTACACAATAATATGCCTACTACAGACTGAATATGACATGTACACAATGATATGCCTTTTACAGACATGAATGATCTCATGTACACAATAATATGCCTACTACAGATTGAATATGATCTCATGTACACAATGATATGCCTACTACAGACTGAATATGATCACTTGTACACAATAATATGCCTATTGCAGACTGAATATGATCACATGTACAAATATGATATGCCTATTGCAGACTGAATATGATCACATGTACAAATATGATATGCCTACTACAGACTGAATATGATCACATGTACACAATGATATGCCTATTGCAGACTGAATATGATCACATGTACACAACGATATGCCTATTGCAGACTGAATATGATCACATGTACAAATATGATATGCCTATTGCAGACTGAATATGACCCCATGTACACAATAATATGCCTACTACAGACTGAATATTACCCCATGTACACAATAATATGCCTACTACAGATTGAATATGATCTCATGCACACAATAATATGCCTACTACAGACTGAATATGATCACATGTACACAATGATATGCCTTTTACAGACATGAATGATCTCATGTACACAATAATATGCCTACTACAGACTGAATATGACATGTACACAATGATATGCCTACTACAGACTGAATATGATCCCATGTACACAATGTGTACTACAGACTAAATATGATCTCATGTACACAATATGTCTAATACAGACTACACATGTACATAGACAATATGCCTACCATAGATTAAATTTTCACATTTGAATTCAGAACCATTTGTGAATTGTTGTTAGACTTTTATTTAACCATGATCAGATGGAAAAGTTATTACTCCTCAGACACTGACTTTGGAACAGAACCATTTGAGTAGTAATGGTTGAAAAATTTGTTTTTAAAATCAAATTTGCTACTCTAAAAATTTTACTGCGGATTATTACCAAGTCATAGTTATCAGCAATATGTGTTTTAATTTGTACATGGATAATTTCACTTTTTTCCCCAAAGTCTGTTGTCTGAAAATGACATAACTATTTCTTGGGAACCTCTCTTTATGTGTAAAACAATGAATTCTTGAAGGCATGTCACTGTGACTGTGCACATGTGATAAATGTAATCTGATTATACATCCCCAGAAGGCATGTCACTCTGCCTGTACACATAAGTGTAATCTGATTGGACATCCTCAGAAGGCATGTCTTTGTGCCTATACATGTGATGGATGAAATCTAATTGGACATCCCCAGAAGGCATGTCTCTGTGCCTGTACATGTGATAGATGAAATCTAATTGGACATCCCCAGAAGGCATGTCTCTGTGCCTGTACATGTGATAGATGAAATCTAATTGGACATCCCCAGAAGGCATGTCACTGTGCCTATACACATGATAAGTGTAATCTGATTGGACATCCCCAGATGGCATGTCTCTGTGCCTATACATGTGATGGATGAAATCTAACTGGACATCCCCAGAAGGCATGTCACTGTGCCTGTACATGTGATAGATGAAATCTAATTGGACATCCCCAGAAGGCATGTCACTGTGCCTATACACATGATAAGTGTAATCTGATTGGACATCCTCAGAAGGCATGTCACTGTGCCTATACATGTGATAGATGAAATCTAATTGGACATCCCCAGAAGGCATGTCACTGTGCCTGTACATGTGATAGATGAAATCTAATTGGACATCCCCAGAAGGCATGTCACTGTGCCTATACATGTGATAGATGAAATCTAATTGGACATCCCCAGAAGGCATGTCACTGTGCCTGTACATGTGATAGATGAAATCTAATTGGACATCCCCAGAAGGCATGTCACTGTGCCTGTACATGTGATAGATGAAATCTAATTGGACATCCTCAGAAGGCATGTCACTGTGCCTATACATGTGATAGATGAAATCTAATTGGACATCCCTAGAAGGCATGTCACTGGCCTCTGCACATGAAATAGATTTAATCTCGGCAAAGGACCAAACCAAACAACTAAATAAAAGGTTTAAATAACACACAATACACTGGTTCAATAGACATTTTATTGTATATATAACATAATTCTTTTGGCATAATGGGGGCAAATCCTGTCACAGCGCACTGCGCCAGCCCAGCTCTGAATTGTTCTAAAGGATTCATCAGGACAAGATAAATGTTAGAGTTTGTAGGGTTGTGAAGTGTCCGATATCTGTATGTTGAAAGGCATGGGGCTGACATGAGGTATATAGGGACAATGATACCAAAACTCGACAAGTCCGATCCTGAGGATGCTATGATAACAAACATCAGCTGATACTCCATACATGCACCATAGGAAGCTGGTATGAAGTATATGGGCATAATAGTCGTTTACATTTAAGCACTGACACAAATTGGGGTTCAAAAGCAAAGTTTTGAATGAATGAAAACTTGGCAATGGAACCAAAACTGGAACAGTATACCATGCAAGAAATGCCCCAAATAAATGACATGGTGGATGGTGGGGAGGTGGGTGGCTCTTTCCACCGATAAATTGCTCAAGTTAACTGTGGCATTGACAATTCGCACTGGAAGGAGCACCCGTCACATGCATCCCCAGCTGCTGTATGAATGCCTCGGACAACTTAATGCATGATCACATGCTCCAGACTCAGTCATCTGATTGGTTCAATATGATGACATTCCTCAATTTAGTTACTAGCTTATTGACATAATACTGACTACAACAACATCACTTATGGTAGTGAAACCCTCGTAGACAAAGAGGGGTCCAAAAAAAGTGGCTAGAGAAGGATGCACTGTGTATCATTCAAACAATATTTAATCACTTAAATTACAATTTCTTGAGCACCTAGATGGCCCTAAAAACTCTCACCTGTGTGCTTATCCCTATTATGGCTTTCAAGCACCATATTAACCACCTGGGAACTTTAGAGCTAAAGAGAAGCATATGGACACAGTCATCCGGTATGTCCTTCTGCCTGTAAAGATTAATAGAATCTATGGTACGGTTCATATGAAAAACATAAACTTTAATTCTTGAAGTTGGAGAGCATAACTTCACATAAAACAAATAATGCAACCTGAGACTGGAAGTTTCTTGCGTTCTAGTGTCAAACTGATCAAACTTTACTTCCATTTGGTCTTCAAAGATACAAGAAATGATAATTATTCTATCTGTATTTCCGGATATCAATGACTTGCTTAAATTGCAAACATGGAAGTCATGTAGAACATCAACACTGTGCTTCTTACTATACTGTGACATCATCAAATCATCATTATACATTGGATGTAAATGTATGGTAATAAAATGAACAGAAATAAAATATAAAGACAAAATAATCCTTCAGCTTTATATTTCAAATAGGCAAGGAAATATGCACTTAGACTTCAGCTGGCTATGTTATTCTTCAACTAGCATTGTCATTTAAAAGAATCAATAAATACTGTAAAATGAAAAGTTCACAATGTGAAAAAAAATTTATTTTAAAGCTGTGACACTAAAAAAATCAACATTCAACTAGTAATGAAATATATTGTACATGTAATTTTATGTTGTGTTAAAAAATCATGATAAAAAAATATATGCCATTAACATGGTACTTTATTTGTACCAATACTTCAATTTTTGTTTACACAGTGACAAACTAGTGCAGGGTTTTTATTGATCTTGTATGCCATATACAGTATATTCCACTTATTTTGCATATAACTGGCGAATTTATAATTAGCAGATCAAGTCTGTACTAATTATGATGTCACTTAATCTTATTAGTGACTTCAGTCCAAGTTAAATTGGATGAACAAATGGAAATACTTACCGTCTCTCTTAGACTGTCAATGTCTATCTATATCAGACTAATTTTGCATTGCCTGTTTGTTATAAATACCTCGGCTGTTCTCTAATTCAGACTATAATTTTGTATTGCCTGTTTGTTATAAAGATCTCTATGGTTCTTTAATTCAGATTATAATTTTGCATTGCCTGTTTGTTATAAAGATCTCTACTGTTTTCTAATACAGACTATAATTTTGCATTGCCTGTTTGTTATAAAGATCTCTACTGTTTTCTAATACAGACTATAATTTTGCATTGCTTGTTCATTATAAGGCACTCTACTGTCCTCTAATTCAGATATAAGTATCTCCAAATTATATATGAAGCACTTCTTGTGGTTAGTATAACAACAACATTGGAAAGTATGTACTTAATTTATAGTTAGTATAACAACAACAACAATATAGCATTCAAATTTAATGACACATGGAAAGAAATAAGAGCTGTGGATGTAAATTTTTTCAAGTATCAAGAATGCAAGCAATACGTAATTAAATTGAATTCACTTGAGCTGGACTTATAATTTCTTTCCAAAAGTGCATAGAATTAATTAAGTCAAGACAACTACAGTTTAAGACAAAAACACTTACTAATTGTTACAGACAAGATACTATGCTACTGCTGTCCATTACAAAGGTATACATCATGCTGAATGATATACACCTAACAATCAAGTATGTAAAACAGGTCAAAATATACTTTTGATCGAACATTTCATTTAAGACAATGGCAAAATTATATTTTCCAGTTCCTATATTTGACATACAATGCCTCCAAGAATGTCCTGCAACCATCACCTGCCACTGTTTTCATGTACAACTCAGTCCACATCCAGGGTACATCAGGTGGATCAAAAGAAATTACCTGTAAGAAAGGTAAGTCAATTAAAATAACTATTTATCCACTGAAAAACCCATGCATAATGACAAAAATACTACTCATATTTAATACATGTTAGAAAATATTTATTATTTTTCTTTGTAAGTAGTCCATCCAGACCTTTTGAAAATAAGCCTGGTCCATAGGTCATATGGGAGACACACAAATAGGCTTATTTTTTCCCCAAAGCAACAGAATAGGAAAAAGCCAGAGAGTGTAAGTACAAAAAAAAAAGCTTGCAAAATTTGCTTGTGTTTGTGTGTGTGTGATTTGGATTTTTAACTTAAATTTAAAAAATTTGCACTCATATTGCTTCGATGTCTGCAGTATGGCAGTTTACAGTGATGTCTAGCAATGGGGTATTTTGGTGCAGACATGCAACATGATGTCCCACCCAGTCACATTATCCTGACACTAGGCCGACCAGTCATGGCGCCAACCTCTTAATGCTGAGCAAGGCAGCTGTTAGAACAATTTTCATAAATCTTTGATATGACTCTGCCAGGGTTTGAATCAAAGCCCCCCCTCATCCAAGGTGGATGCTTTAACCACTAGGCCACTGAAGCATTGCAAAATTTGTTGAAATGGCACATAAATATAACCTGGTCAAATAATTATGCTAATAAACATACAACATTTTATTTAAGTAGTTTCTGAGTGACTGTGTCCTTAACTTGTGTACTGCAAAAAGTCAAGTTAAAAAGTGCATAAAAATCTACTACAAAATAATTATTTTTAAATATGTATGTGGAATAATAGAGGATTTTTGTGAAAAGAATATTAAAGTCATCATATTGCTGCACACTGAATACAAAGTAAATGTAAACTCAGCTTGTGGATGTTAAGATTTGCACACTGATTGAATACAAAGTAAATGTAAACTCAGCTTGTGGATGTTAAGATTTGCACACTGATTGAATACAAAGTAAATGTAAACTCAGCTTGTGGATGTTAAGATTTGCACACTGATTGAATACAAAGTAAATGTAAACTCAGCTTGTGGATGTTAAGATTTGCACACTGATTGAATACAAAGTAAATGTAAACTCAGCTTGTGGATGTTAAGATTTGCACACTGATTGAATACAAAGTAAATGTAAACTCAGCTTGTGGATGTTAAGATTTGCACACTGATTGAATACAAAGTAAATGTAAACTCAGCTTGTGGATGTTAAGATTTGCACACTGATTGAATACAAAGTAAATGTAAACTCAGCTTGTGGATGTTAAGATTTGCACACTGATTGAATACAAAGTAAATGTAAACTCAGCTTGTGGATGTTAAGATTTGCACACTGATTGAATACAAAGTAAATGTAAACTCAGCTTGTGGACGTTAAGATTTGCACACTGATTGAATACAAAGTAAATGTAAACTCAGCTTGTGGACGTTAAGATTTGCACACTGATTGAATACAAAGTAAATGTAAACTCAGCTTGTGGACGTTAAGATTTGCACACTGATTGAATACAAAGTAAATGTAAACTCAGCTTGTGGACGTTAAGATTTGCACACTGATTGAATACAAAGTAAATGTAAACTCAGCTTGTGGATGTTAAGATTTGCACACTGATTGAATACAAAGTAAATGTAAACTCAGCTTGTGGATGTTAAGATTTGCACACTGATTGAATACAAAGTAAATGTAAACTCAGCTTGTGGATGTTAAGATTTGCACACTGATTGAATACAAAGTAAATGTAAACTCAGCTTGTGGACGTTAAGATTTGCACACTGATTGAATACAAAGTAAATGTAAACTCAGCTTGTGAACGTTAAGATTTGCACACTGATTGAATACAAAGTAAATGTAAACTCAGCTTGTGGATGTTAAGATTTGCACACTGATTGAATACAAAGTAAATGTAAACTCAGCTTGTGGATGTTAAGATTTGCACACTGATTGAATACAAAGTAAATGTAAACTCAGCTTGTGGACGTTAAGATTTGCACACTGATTGAATACAAAGTAAATGTAAACTCAGCTTGTGGATGTTAAGATTTGCACACTGATTGAATACAAAGTAAATGTAAACTCAGCTTGTGGATGTTAAGATTTGCACACTGATTGAATACAAAGTAAATGTAAACTCAGCTTGTGGATGTTAAGATTTGCACACTGATTGAATACAAAGTAAATGTAAACTCAGCTTGTGGACGTTAAGATTTGCACACTGATTGAATACAAAGTAAATGTAAACTCAGCTTGTGGACGTTAAGATTTGCACACTGATTGAATACAAAGTAAATGTAAACTCAGCTTGTGGATGTTAAGATTTGCACACTGATTGAATACAAAGTAAATGTAAACTCAGCTTGTGGACGTTAAGATTTGCACACTGATTGAATACAAAGTAAATGTAAACTCAGCTTGTGGATGTTAAGATTTGCACACTGATTGAATACAAAGTAAATGTAAACTCAGCTTGTGGATGTTAAGATTTGCACACTGATTGAATACAAAGTAAATGTAAACTCAGCTTGTGGATGTTAAGATTTGCACACTGATTGAATACAAAGTAAATGTAAACTCAGCTTGTGGATGTTAAGATTTGCACACTGATTGAATACAAAGTAAATGTAAACTCAGCTTGTGGATGTTAAGATTTGCACACTGATTGAATACAAAGTAAATGTAAACTCAGCTTGTGGACGTTAAGATTTGCACACTGATTGAATACAAAGTAAATGTAAACTCAGCTTGTGGACGTTAAGATTTGCACACTGATTGAATACAAAGTAAATGTAAACTCAGCTTGTGGATGTTAAGATTTGCACACTGATTGAATACAAAGTAAATGTAAACTCAGCTTGTGGATGTTAAGATTTGCACACTGATTGAATACAAAGTAAATGTAAACTCAGCTTGTGGATGTTAAGATTTGCACACTGATTAACAATATTGTAGAAATAAACCTTGATTGTGGATTTTACAATTGCACACTGACAATATGGTAAGAGTAAACCTTTACTGTGGATGTTAACAATGCACAATGACTAACAAAATATGGTACAAGCAAACCTGGCCTGTACATGCTAACACTGCACACTTAAAGATGATATGGTATAAGAAAACCGGACTTTTACATACTAACATTGATATATACAGTCAGTTTCAAACAAATTTGTTGAGCTGAATAACAATGAAATAAATAAATCTTCAGCCATCTACAAAGTCATTTTTAAAAGTTCAGTAAACGTATTAACTTACTGTATGAACCAAAAGTGCCCATTTTGATTGTCTCGCATATAACTAAATGCCTGATGCATGCACATGCAATCTGTTCAAAGAGCAAGAGTTATGCAAGATACCCTCTGTGCAGTCTTCAAAAGTTTCACTTTCGGTTTGGCTTTGTTTTAGATTTTAAAAGCTTTTATCGGCTTGTCCACTAGTACCATTATCTTTGTAGCAATTAGTATCATCTTCAGGGTCTAAGCATGATAATGGGGTAAAGAAATTAGTTATCTGTTGTGTTATATCTACATTTTAACAAAACTTTTCTGCCTTTGAAAATGCCACTATGTCAGAGTCATTTGATGTGGCTGGAAGCATGTGACTCACTAAATGTGCAGGGTACAAATTTCTCCAAGTAAAAAACTGAATAAATGTGGGTGAAAGATATCTCTCAATATGTTACTTAAATTTCTTTCAGGGGCTGTGAGGTCTAAGGTGCTCACCACTAGAGATCAATGACATCTCACCTCCTGCTACCCTTGGGTTGGAAGTTTCTCCAGGGGTTATCTGGGTTCTAATTCCACCAAATAAACTGGTTGCCATGTAAAGTATATCATGTGCTGAAAAAAGGCAGTAAACCTATAGCAAGAAGAACATAATGTTTTAATATTTTATTTGATGCTATTACAATGTGATAGCATGCTGATTTTTATTCTAAAAAAATATTATGGTATAGTACATAATAATTTATGTATATTCCAAAGTTCTGCCATAGAATTTGAAGAATGGGGGCAAAAAGAAAGATAAGCAAAGTGGGGAAGGATGGCAATTGTTCCAACCAGAAAAGATCCCTTTATGAATTTTGTTTTTAAAAAAACCAAAACAACCAATTATAGGTAATTTCAGGTATTTGATGAGTGGCACATCTGATTAGATTAAAAGGTTTTAAAAAGTGCCTTGTTCATTTCAACTGCACCACTTTTGGCTAATAAATATCACTGTTTGTGAGACCTGAAGTCTTTTTTGTACAAACCCAGCAATAGCACATTCTGCAATATTGTGTCCTGCAATAGCACATCCAGGCTGAAACACTGAAGTTGTAAGCAGAGTAATTCACCTGCTGAAAATCTGCTTCATTACAAACTTATGATAATAACAGTCTCTAGTGCAGTAGGGTAATTATGTGAGATATAGGAAAAGATCTCTTTTGAGAACAAGATACAGTCTGAAATCCAGCTAGTGATATGAGAGAAAAAAATGCATGTTGGGGGGTGTCGGAAAAAAGATACAAGTTAAAACATAGGAGTCTGCAGTTTTATCAGTAAAGCATGATGAAATTTCTGACAATATGTAATCACCTTAACGGTATTAAAATATTTTATTATTATAATACTGTTAAGGTGATTTCATGTTGTCAGAAATTTCATCATGCTTTATTGATAAAACTGCAGACTCCTATGGTTAAACACACACAGAAAGAGGTGAGATGGCAGTGATTAATAACCATGAGGGCTTTAGACCACTCTATCACTGTACATGAAGACTGAACCAGTGTGAAAGACACTTGTATATTGACAAATTACATTTTGGTTACCTTTGTGTAATAAAATCCACATTAAAATATTGCATCCATCACATGAAAAGCATTATGATGTACAATTTTGGCATTATCACAGTTATTTACATGCTTCAAGTACATGTACTTTTACTTAGATTGGCCTAGATTTTGGTCAGTCTGTTCCCATCTTATTGAGGCTACCAAGGGGATGGGGCTATTCATGGGGAAATGAAAACCTGTCAACAAGTTGATTTATACAGTACTTGTATTTAGTTAAAGAAGTCATCATGAAAAGTACATAAAAGTGAACAAGAGATATGAGACTGGTATGATTAAGGAAGGTATAATATTGTAGACATTGACACATATAATACAATGAAGTATTAAAAGAAAATGATTCATACAATACAATATTGCAACAATGTCAACTCAATACATTTAAAATTTTTCACAGACATCTTTGTGAGATGCCCCACTCTCAACTTCCCTTAACAGCCAGATATTTAGTTTCCTGAGACTGTAAATTTAATCTGTGTTTACATTGCCACTGATAGCAATCATAAATAAAAATAAAGTTAAAAAGGAAACTTTCACAGCACAATAAAAAACCTGTTTTAATAACCAATCACTTTAGAAAATGCAAGGATCAGATCAGATTTCATTGTTATTATTTAAGTTGCTGGGAGAGGTCAACTTTATAGGACCAAACAAAAGCTTGTTTTTTTTGCCTGTTTTTTTTTTTATCTGACAGGGACATTAAAGCCTGCTGGAAAGATCAACTAATTGTTGAATAAACTGAACTGAACTGGCTGCTTGCTGACCTAAATGATAAGGTGGTAAAATTAAAGCCTGGTGACAAGATCAACTAATTGTTGAACAAAGAATGAGTAGGAACTGGCAGCTGGTCCACATAAATGATAAGACAACAAAGGAACTACTCAACATGCATGTAAATGTCTTCATTTGGAAACACCTTCAGCTAAAAAGTTTACAATGTACAGTAAGACCTTAATTACCTTCAGGAACCATTAGGTGCTCTCCAGCTTTGTGCTATCTCTTACCTTGACATAATTCTTAGTGATTTTTTTTTCATTTTCATGTGGCACTGCAAGTCATCTCTCTGATCATGGTAACATACTTAAAACAAAAAATGATGTCTAATAATTAAAGTTTATTTGGTGGTGGTCCAACATGTTTAACACTGGGCCACTTGGACCAAAAATGTATGTATATTATAGTAATTACACTACAATTATAGTAATTACACTACAATTATACAACTGACTTTTGTATCAGCGAAGGCAACAAAAAATGACTCCTAGGCCACATTGGACCTGTAAGCCCGTAGTTAGACCACTATGACTTAATTGTTGCCTTCTGTTATCTCTCCAAAAAGATTTGAATATTTCTTTTTATACTTCCATGTTCTCATGGATACAGAAATGGCAAAAGCAAAGATTAGACCAATCTGTATTGAAGGAGATATGCTTATGTTGACTGGATGAATAATCACAATCGAAAATGGTGATAAATGATAAAACTTATTTCAGGAATATTAAGTTGTAATTCCTGTACAAATATTATTGCTAAACAGTTGCATGCTTCTATTGAAACCTCTGCTTCACAAATCACACTTTCCAGAAATAGCTGTTTCTAACAGTACTAACACCCACACTTTGTTTTTGTCTGTTTGTCTATCTTTTCCAGTATTTTAAGTCTATACAATTATATGAGGTCAGTATAACCCAACTGTATTTATTTAAATAAATTTTGTAAATATGTGGTATTTACATCTTGTGTGGCAGCAATACAATGCACAATACACTGTAACCACTAATCAGTACAAAATCAAACAAGAGACATGTATATACCTGCTAAAAGCAATCCAAGGTTACCTCCCTTGTATATCCATATGGGGACAACTTGACTAGGATACATGCAAGCTTGTCCAAACATTACAATATCTCTTTCTCCATTTTTTAAATTGTCAAGGTGTGGGAGTAATAATGCACCATCCAATTGGCAAACTTGATTGACTGGGTAGGTACAGTATAAAGCTTGAACAATCTTGGTAAATATAAGTACACTGCAAAGCCATACTTTTATAACCAAGGGCTTATAAACAATGCCACCTAATATCAATGCATGTTCCAACAAGACTGGGCCAGCATGCAAACTCAAGACAGCATGCAAACTCAAGAAAGTGAGGAATAAATGATGTGAATATTATATATTGTTCTCATTAACCATGAACAAAAATGGGTTGAAATAAATTATATATTAAAAACAAAATGAAATAAAAC
This sequence comes from Potamilus streckersoni, assembly GCA_016746295.1. Taxonomy (NCBI): domain Eukaryota; kingdom Metazoa; phylum Mollusca; class Bivalvia; order Unionida; family Unionidae; genus Potamilus; species Potamilus streckersoni. The sequence goes on along the minus strand of JAEAOA010000745.1, from coordinate 4,277,232 downwards.
GTAAACTTTAAATGAAATCCATGGCCATTTCATTATTCACAGGCAAAAAAATGGCTTAAAAGTCAAAAACTATTAAACTTTTGTAACAACTTACAGTATGGCCCTGAGCCTCCAAAGCTGTTTTGGCCATCATCACTGCCCTCTGGCATGCTGGGACTGATTGCAGGTAGCCATCATTAACATAGTAACCAATTTTCAGTGGCCTCTTGCTTTGGAATATCTGTGGAATAGACAGTGTAGTAGATTCATCTGGTGCAGAATACTAGTGACTGTTAACGTGTCTGATTGTTCTGATATAACAGAGTATTCTGTAACTAACTCTACCATCGAATGCAATGGGATTATTTCCTTTGAAGATACTGCCATGTGTCACATATAATGGTATGGTTTATTATCTTTGAAAATACTGCCATGTGTCACATGTAATGGTATGGTTTATTTCCTTTGAAGATACTACCATGTGTCACATGCAATGGTATGGTTTATTTTCTTTGAAAATACTGCCATGTGTCACATATAATGGTATGGTTTATTTTCTTTGAAAATACTGCCATGTGTCACATGTAATGGTATGTTTTATTTCCTTCTAAAATACTCCCATGTGTCACATATAATGGTATGTTTTATTTCCTTTGAAAATACTGTCATGTGTCACATGTAATAATCTGGTTTATTTCCTTTGAAAAATACTGCCATGTATCACATATAATGGTATGGTTTATTTCCTTTGAAAATATTGTAGTGTAACATGTAATGGTATGTTTTATTTCCTTCTAAAATACTCCCATGTGTCACATATAATGGTATGTTTTATTTCCTTTGAAAATACTGCCATGTGTCACATGTAATGGTATGGTTTATTTCCTTTGAAAATACTGCCATATGTCACATGTAATGGTATGTTTTATTTCCTTCTAAAATACTCCCATGTGTCACATATAATGGTATGTTTTATTTCCTTTGAAAATACTGTCATGTGTCAGATGTAATAGTCTGGTTTATTTCCTTTGAAAAATACTGCCATGTTCATGGGTAATGGTATGGTTTATTTCCTTTGAAAATATTGTAGTGTCACATGTAATGGTATGTTCTATTTCCTTCTAAAATACTCCCATGTGTCACATATAATGGTATGTTTTATTTCCTTTGAAAATACTGCCATGTGTCACATGTAATGGTATGGTTTATTTCCTTTGAAAATACTGCCATGTGTCACATGTAATGGTATGGTCTATTTCCTTCTAAAATACTCCCATGTGTCACATGTAATGGTATGGTCTATTTCCTTCTAAAATACTCCCATGTGTCACTTGTAATGGTATGTTTTATTTCCTTGAAAAATACTGCCATGTGTCACATGTAATGGTATGGTTTATTTCCTTTGAAAAATACTGTACAGTGTCACATGTAATGGTATTTTTTATTTCCTTTGAAAATACTGCCATGTGTCACAGGTAAGGGTATGGTTTATTTCTTGAAAATACTGTACTGTGTCACATGTAATGGTATCATTAATTTCCTTTGAAACCACTGCTCTGTGCCACATGTAATGGTATGGTTAAATTTAAAATACTGCACTGTGTCACATGTTTATGGTATGGCTTATTTCCTATGAAAAAATTGTAAAGCCTTAACAAACAGAACCCTGTTCATATTATCTGAACATAGATATCATTTGGGATTCATTTTTTTTGCTGTATTTATCCAAATATTCAAGTCTGCCACATCTATGCCAGGCTAATGGTCCAACCAGACTGGCTATCAAGACAGTATCAACCGATTTACACAGAATGGTACATTCATTTTCTGGTCTTCAACTGAATCTGTACCTGCTGAAGTTAATCTCTAGTGGATCTCATTATGATTAAATGGAATTTTGAAGCTCTCAACCATCATTATTCTAATCTTACATCCAAAATCCTATTTAGTCAATGCCCTTTCACTGATCTGGAATGGTCCCATTGCATATACCTTGCCCCAAACTGCTGATCTGTAAGGTCATTTAAAGGTCAAGGGAATCCAAATGAAGAATAATCCTGATTGCTCCTTTCAAGTGGGAGCAATCTTGATGAACGACTTTTAAGTGGAGAAATCAAGTAGCAGAGGTTCGAAGGCAAACCAGACTCCATTTCTAATGAAACAAAGACACACACATGGATTTTCCATCCCAACCCAAAAGTGCTGAATTTGCCTTTATGGCTTATATCAAACAAGCCCTCAAAAAGAAATATTTCAGCAAACAATTGGCTGACATAATTGCTTGAGGAAGAAGCATATGAGAAAACTATAAGGAGATGGAGAATTTTATCTCTGATTTGTGAGAAGGGAAACATCTCTCATTTGAAAGGCTTGGTGCTCCTGTGTATTTTCAAGAAGTTGAAAATTTTTTGACACATTTTGTCTTTTTGAGTTCATAGGCTTGAACAAAGATGTCTCTAACTTTCCAACCAGTTTCAAGTGTTGGGCTTAGGCCTTTGTCCAAAATTGAACTTGTGCTTTTGATGTGATGGGAAAAGTCAGAACCACTGTGTAAAGCCTCTCAGCAGCTCCTTAACAACGTGGGTTACACAGGTTCTGATGGACTTGTATTGGCAAAAATTTGCACTATAAGACCACATCTCTTTATCCATGGTGCTATCCTTTGCAGGGATCTTTAAATAGTATTTTTATGGCAAGAGACAGAGGTGGATAATGTGACTCATAGGTTATATGAAATTCATTTCATTTTAGAATTTTCATGTTCCAATTCTGTCTTTCAAGTTTTCTTTCTACATTTTAATTCTTAATTGGCATGCAATATATATATATATATATATATATATATATATATATATATATATATATATATATATATATATATATATATATGATGGAAAGAGAGAGGATCACCAAAACATCCAATCTCCATTCTCAACTGAAAATAGTTCATGTTAATTGAAAGGGAATATAACTCACTTATCTTGCAAGCTGAAGCTACAACTATTAGGATACAGGTTTTGTATTGTAACAGCTTCAGAGAGACTAATGTTAGCACCCAGTAGATTCCATTTTGAAGACAGGGTGAGGGATATTGGTCTATTCAAGTCAAAATTGGCTAGCAGGTCTAATAGATCTTTTTCATGACTGAAGTTGCCATGGTGCCTGGATGTATCAAATATCACAAAGTCGTGGCCTTTGATGGCAATTAGTGTCAATTTCTTTTCACAGAGCCAGGTGAGAGATATCAGCATGCAATTGTACAATGGTAATGACTCTACACCAGTTCTTGAAAACATGCCCCATTCCTTTATAAGCCTTCAGAATGGAGGGCCTTCTTCCTCTGGATATTCACTCCACAATCAAAGGTCTAAATGTTTTCTCACAAGGCTTTCATGACAAGAGCCAAACATGAAGGAGAAAATGTTTCTGGCACATATTAAACACCTATAATCATTCCTGTTTGAGAAGATTTGGTTTTGCTGCAATCTTCCAGGGTAGGAATTTCAATAGCCAAGTAAATTGTTGACCCATGACTTGTTCCATCTGAAAAGATCTGTCCGAATTTTCTAGCAATTCTGACCCTGTATTTTTTGTATTAATTCTGGTATTACGAAAATGGATGGGAGGGAGGTAACCAATAACCCCTCTCCAATGGCTTTATGGTCCGAAAGACCAAGCTCAGGTATGTCACCTGAGCTGTCTAAAACAATCCCCTACTGTATTCAAATAGATGGTGGAAATGAATGATGGAAAGAGAGGTAAAACTGTGTCATTGTCTCCTGAATTAGTCAACATGCATGTTGCTGAAAGACTGTCATATCCAATTGCAATAGCAAAATATCTGCATTCATTTTCCCCATACCTTCCAATGTCACTGAGGCTGAAGGCATCATCCTTCTGATTTTAGTTTGGGGGTTGGGGATCCCTTAAGAGTCCTCAACAAGTCTGATAACTGATTCTGTACTTAAGTGTAAACTTAGTACATCCATACTGGTCATATGTTCTTTTTCCCTCCTCTACCAATTTTTACAGAATGGCTGACCAGGTGTCCTTGGACAACAAATTGCACATGCTGTAATGGGAAGAAGAGGTATATTTGGTACACACCAGGCTAAATTTGTACATGTCTTTTCTTACTTTGTATTTCTTGCATTTACTCCTTTAGAAGAAATTTTTCTGACACCATAACAAAAACATGCTAATAATCCACCAAACTGCATTATCAACAGAGTGTGCAAAACTTATTACAGTGTCAGCAAATACCTGAAAGTCAACATGCAACAATGATACAATTCTGTATAATGTAGTCTAAAATGACAAAGTTCAATAAAGTGATAAATTTAACAAAATTTCCACAAAATTTAAAAAACAATGTACACCACCTTTTCATCAACCAATATTAATCCCTATAAATAAAAATTTGTATTGGATTGCTTGAATTTTATACAAAAAGTCTTGGATTTAACAGGAGGCTTATTCTAAATGATGTTATGTATGGAAACAAAGCTTACAAGCTGGTGATACCTAATGGTGGCAAGGGGATGTAATTGGCAAGAGTTACTGCCCTTCATCTACATAGTATACCCAGACCAGTCAAAATTTTTGTCTTTTAGCGGGTAGCAGGCTCATATTCTTAACGTTAATGAGATGTCTATGTCTATGTCTATAAATACGTTGACACAGTCATGCTTGACTATTAAGCAACGGGTGGTGCATGGTCGATGTGGACCATTGTACTGTATCATTCCACAGACTTCTATGTGGACCATCATACTGTATCATTCCACAGACTGTTCTATGTGGAACATCATACTGTATCATTTCACAGACTGTTCAATGTGGATCATCATACTGTATCATTCCAGACTGTTCTATGTGGGTCATTATACTGTATCATTCCACAGACTGTTTTATGTGGACCATCATACTGTATCATTCCACAGACTGTTCTATGTGGACCATCATACTGTATCATTCCACAGACTGTTCTATGTGGATCATCATAATGTATCATTCCAGACTGTTCTATGTGGATCATCATACTGCATCATTCGACTGACTGTTCTATGTGGACCATCATACTGTATCATTCCACAGACTGTTCTATGTGGATCATCATACTATATCATTCCAGACTGTTATATGTGGATCATTATACTGTATCATTCCACAGACTGTTCTATGTGGATCATCATACTGTATCATTCCACAGACTGTTCTATGTGGATCATCATACTGTATCATTCCAGACTGTTCTATGTGGATCATCATACTGCATCATTCAACAGACTGTTCTATGTGGACCATCATACTGTATCATTCCACAGACTGTTCTATGTGGATCATCATACTATATCATTCCAGACTGTTCTATGTGGATCATCATACTATATCATTCCAGACTGTTCTATGTGGATCATTATACTGTATCATTCCACAGACTGTTCTATGTGGATCATCATACTGTATCATTCCACAGACTGTTTTATGTGGACCATCATACTGTATCATTCCACAGACTGTTCTATGTGGATCATCATACTGTATCATTCCAAAGACTGTTCTATGTGGATCATCATACTGTATCATTCCACAGACTGTTCTATGTCAGGCATCATAATGTGTTAGCACTGGCCTAATGCTTGTTTAGTCTGGCACGACCAAATGAAAGTGGTGGCAAAATGGATGATGTGGGGATGGGTATGGTGACAAAGTCCTTTCTCTAGATTAGTGACTTAAAGAAATTCTCTACTATGGTGACATTAGTGGCAAGGCAGTTAACAAATGCATCTTTTCTGGCTCTCTTTGGCAGAAACTGAGAAACTCTCAATCATTAGTCCAAGTTTGTTTAATATTCACAAGTTTCATATATAGGATCTGATTTACAGCATATACAAATCCAGCAGATGATTATTTTAAGCAGCTTAAACTTTTTTCATGCCATGCATTTATAATGGTGGTTAATGTAGGTGAAGTGGTTATTTTGAAACAGACAAGACCTTTCACACTACCCACATCTCATTTTAGTCACAAATACCTTTAGTTTAAGTTAATGGCACATGTAGGCAAAATCAGTCAAAGGTTGTGTTAGGCTTACAGTTTATTGGAGGCTAAAATATCAAATAAACACCAGAGAAAATTACAGCAAATATATTATTACTGATCATTTGCTTTGACACCAATGCAGTATGGCTGAGACAGTGATTTATTGCACATTAGAACTGAGAATTAAGATAGCTATCACACATTGAAAGAACGAATTATAATTTGTTCACATATCATGATAAAGTAAAATTCAGTGAGAAAAAAAGATGGAGTATTCTCCCCTTTGACAATGCACAGGATTACTCAAACTTGAGAAATGGCACAAAACAATATCTGTAAAACCAGTCAAAACAGCAAACTGACTGGGTACAAGCAGAAGTAATTTTGACAAGATTTTGATACTAACCAAGGGAAGACAACTAAGCTAAAACATGCCAAGAGACTTGATTAATGTCTTTTTCTGCTAGGGAGTACTAAGTCTGAGGTACTGATATTCTCTTAAAATGTATTATGGTCATGATAATCTAAAATAAATTGTATTGAATGAAACAGATAGTGTCCATCATACTGACCTCATCTCTAAATGAAAGAGGTGGGATGCTTCGGTCCAACTCATACATATAGTCACATAGAATTGCCTTTGTTGCCAAAACTAAGCCATCTAAATCTCTTGCCATTGGTCCTATTGTACCTGACACTGGAAAAAAAAAATATTTGCTATTAACAATAAGGAAGTGAAAATGATAATATCTTCTCTGCCAATGTAATAGTGCACACGACCACAAATAGCACTAAATTGCCATCACGCTATTAGTAAAAACCCTGATTCTGATGGGGCATTATGGAACAACATTATGTAGAGGTTTTAATGATATACTACTACAATAATGGCCATATGAGGTTGATTAAAAGGCAAATATTAGAAATGTAACTACAAAAAAACTGCAAAAGAAAAAAAGATGGTTTAATGTTCCAAAGTTTGTCTGTGGAGTTTTTATTCCAAATATTTTGCCAAGAAAGCATGCAGATTTGTATAATATTTAATGTCAGTATATGGAATCTTCCATTCTGAGTCCTGGGAGTGTTCAGATCACTGTCAGTATATGGAATCTTCCATTATGAGTTCTGGGAGGGTGCAGATCACTATACACATTATATATGTATGAATATTGTAATCATTATTAAAATCTTTATCTTTCCATATTTTACATACTGAATGGAGATAAATTACTATGGAGAAAATTTTTAACAAGTATGCCAAATGACTGGATTGAAGGGCCATCATGAGTGATACTGTTATCTGATAATGGGACAGGGAAATTTACATGTATGCATGGTAATTCAGCATCAACAATAGATTATGCATTACCCGACTTATGTTTTAAAAAAAATATCATCTTTTGACATAGATGATAGATTAGAATCAATACACTTGCCTATTGTATTTTCACTTGTCTACATGGGTAAACTAAAGCAAAAGGCCATAAGCATCTCTGGGGGTAAGGAAATAAATAAATAAATATGGAACAAAGAAAAACATCTTTTATCCAAAATTTTAAAGATCTGTTATCTCAATGTATGGACAAGATTTTACATGATATAAACAATAATAAACTTAATGAATGCATTGAAACAGTTACAGATATATACCATGATGTAGCAAACACAATGAAAACAATCAATAGAAAAAAAATTCTAGCTGTGACATCTCCAAGAAGAGATGTTAAATGTCAGCCTTGGTTTGGTATAGATTTCACAAATGCCAAAAGCAAAGTCTTAAGATATCGAAAACAATTTAGATTATAATGTATAAATGAATCACTTGTAGATTATAAATTTTATAGAAATATGTATAAATCTCTTACAAGAAGCAAAAGCAGAATGAATTAAAACAAAAGAATAGCTTTTTATCTGTATCATACTCTAAAGATAAACAACTTTTCTGGTGCCTTGCAAAGAACCCAAGTACTGGTATGCATAACATCTGCAACTTGGTATTTTTTAGAATTATTTAATTTTCCAGTTCTGTTGACCAGATACAAGAAACTGAAAACATTCAAGTAATTTATGAGACTTTAGATAGAACAATCACTGAAGAAGAGTTTAGATAGAACAATCACTGAAGAAGAGGTATGCCTAGCATTGAGTAAACGAAAACATAAAGCTGGGGGAACAGATTCTTTATCCAGCAATTTCTTTATATGTACAAGCAACACAACTGTAACAAAAATTAACAAATATTATTTAATAAACTATTTGATGTTGGATATTATCCAAAATATTGGTCAATGGCTATCATCATACAACTTTTGAAGAAAGGGGATGCAAATGAACCCACCAATTACAGAGGCATTAAACTACTACCTATATTAAGCAAAGTGTTTACACCAATTTTAAATAACAGAATAAATGAATAGGTCAAGAAAAACAAATTACTGGATGATGAGTATGCAGGATTTAGAGCAGGGTATTCCACAGGTGATTATATATATATATATATATATATATATATATATATATATATATATATATATATATATATATATATATATATAAAGAATATAAAGAATATGGCAAATAACAACCCTTTCAAGCGTACTGGATTCACCAAGGGATCAAATGTCAGGGATTGATTAAAATAGATGCAATAAACTGACGACGAACAGTACGAAACTAGTAACTAACTAGCCTAAGCACTTTCGACTCTTAATGAGTCTTTTTCAAAGGCAAATACAAAACATATATACGACAAACAAATAAACAAAAACATTGTGTTTGTAAACCTTTACATGGCTGTCTCCATATGGAAAAAACAAGAAAGGATGTAATTTGCAGAGGTGGCCATCTCAGAAGTTACAAAAAGTGGTACTATGGCCATACAGAGGTAAAGACTGAATCATATAAGTATTTAGGATGCATATTTTCTTCAAGCAAGCTTCTGGTATATGTGCCAGAAAACTATCCTTGCAGGCGCTGAAGGCTTTACATGTATTGAAACAAAGTCTTTCAAAATTTGGCAGATTACCTGTAACTGGATTGTCTTGTCTGTCTGACGCAAAGATAGCTCTCATACTTAATGATAGAGCTGAGGTTTTATGATGCCAATAATATTGAAAATAGCTCATTTGTCCTTTTGTAAATATATCCTTGGTAAGTCTACTCCAAATACATTCATATATAATAAATTAGGAAGAATTAGTATGCAGTGTATAACATATAAACAAATTTTGAAATACTGGCTACGAATTCAAAATTGTCATTAGACTGATATCCTAAACAATGCTACAATTTACAGTTAAGATGGGTGAAAAAGTGTGATTGCTAGGCTAACTATGTTAGAAAGTTTCTGTTTACATTTGGAGTTAGCAGTGTTTGGTGTACTCAGGGTGTAAATGATGAAACTATATTTCTTAGATGGTTCAGCCAGAAATGTGAAGATATTTTTAATCAAAAGATGCAGGATACGAATAAATCAATGTAAAGACTATGTAGGACATTGGGAGTAGAATTTACTTGTCAAAAATGTCTAGAATTGTTGGGAGGTAACGATCTTCGTTATATTAATCACTATGCTTAGAGTTGGGAACTTGCCTATCAGAGGTAATACTGGAGGATAAGAAAGTATCTCTTATGAGGAAAGATTGTGTCAAAATTTGTACCGTTAACATTAAAAATGAATTCTATTTTATAGCTGCTTGTCTGCTATATGGAGAAATACAAAGAAAATACTAACCCACCTTTGTATATAAAAATCCTACTTTAGAAAAAATTAGGTCCTTTATAGGCAATGATACTAGTAAAATTCTGATTAATTTAGCATTATTTACTATAAAAGCCTTAATGATTAAAGAAACTGTTTTATCAATGACTCCTGCTACATAATACTTTAGATCAATATCACACAAGTTTTAGGATTACCCTTAAATCCATTTATTTGATTACTGTGTAGTTTATACTTGCAACTCACCTATATCTGTAAAAAGCAATACTTATTACTTTCATGTATATTACTTCTTATAAATATGATGCTCTTTTGTCACACATTATAAAAATATTTAGTACTGCACGATGTATGGATATTTATCATGAGCATGGGCCAGTGTTACAAATAAATCACAAATATTATTATTATGTATTACAAATAAATGCTATTATTATTATATATTATATATTAATTATATATCATTTCACACACACACACACACACACACACACACACACATATATATATATATATATATATATATATATTGTAGACCCCTATGTGTATCTTATGAATAAAATGTGTAGTCATTTAGGCTCCCCATACCGGCTAGATTTGTAGTTAGTCCCTGTGTTTCCTTTAAATACAGTTTGATAATCCTGTTAATTCCAGATTTGTAGTCCCAATGTGTCCCTTACTGACAGTTTTGCAATGCTTCTTATAAAAGGTTTATAGTCCCTTGGATATTCCCTACAGACAGGTTTTTGGAGTCTCTGAATCCATTTCAAACAATCATTTCAGTCCATTGAATGTCCCTTGTAGACAGTTTTACTGTATTGAGAGTGAAAGATAAATAAATAAAAATAGAAGCTGTAAAAATAGTCTAGAATTTCTTTCTTGTCTTGTATATCTAAAGCAGTGTTTTAAATTGCTGAAAATTTTAGTATTAATATTCTTTTAGTTTACAATATTTTACTAATTTTGGGCAAAATTAATATTCTGGAAAACAAAGCAACTCAATGTAAAATCTTTATAACAAACATGTGAAATAAAGACAAAGAGGAAACCAATGTTTACTAGTATAGTTTCTTCAATTATACCTGATCATATTACCTTAGGAGAACTACTCATACCCTACCTCACAAATCCAGTTTTCCAGGCTAAAATATTTTAGCTAAAAAAAAAGAATGGGAGTCTGTTCTTGGCAATGAAGTATGGGGTCATCTTAAGCCATTGTCACAGAATAATGCAATAACTAACTTGGTTTTGCCTTAAATTTTTTTTCACCTTTATTTGTGTAACTGTACATTACCTGTAGTAAATCATTTTCTCCAGGTAAATGATTTTTGAAATTACATGTGAAAGTCACAGAAAGCATGGTAAACATGAGCATTTGACCATGACTATTATTCACTCCTATGGATTTAAGCTTGATACTTTTTGAACTGAGAATCAAGTCATTTGGATTTTGTCAGACCTTCTCTACTTTGTTCTCAGGCCATAGAACTGATAAGGGCTATCTAGGGTTGAGCATAGCTGTCCATATTGAAGTGTGCTGTCTACACACAAATGCATATGTATATAAACATATGGTGGATCCATGAAGGGTATGAATGGTCAACAAATGTGGGCCAATACAAGTATCTAGTGAAACTGTAGACTATCAGTTTGTGAATTGAATGACTTTTCAAGTTTACAGTGATATGTGTGTTCATCTGATTGTGGATTCAGTTGGACATAATATTGTTTAGTTGAAACAATATTGTTTGCTCATTATTCATTGTTTGTTTGCATTACATTAGATTATGTGACTCGTTTATTTGAAACAATGTATCATATTAAAAGAGATTATGTGAATCTTGTTTTCATAACATACATGGTATATTTGTACTCTCAATTTTATGCTAGAGGTACATGAATCATATTTTTATATTTTTGTTCTCTTTTTCATTTTGTGGGTGTGTGTAGGGTGATTAGATCAATCGTATGATAGGAGTGGAAGATTTAGTGTATTTGTTTTTTATTCATATATATATATATATATATATATATATATATATATATATATATATATATATATATATATATATATATATATATATATATATATATTCATTTTCTAAATTCCTATCATTCATCACTTTGTGTTTGTGTTGTTCATTTAATCCAAGAGGAGAAAAACAACAACATTCAGTTTCAATTCTGTTAGTGATACTGACCCATCTTATAAGAACTGCAGGTAGTTTGGATCCACTGAAAGAGCAATTATTTCACTGATTTTGCCTGCCATAGCTAATTCAAAGAGAAGCATGTCTAATATGAGAGGTGAATCGATGAGAACATTCAAATGCAGTCCTGTTCAGCCAGGTTAGTACCCATAATAGATTTCATTTGGGTCCAATGACACTTGATGCGTAATCTCTTCCATGATAATGCCATGTTCAGAGATCATGGAATTTGGGTCCAATGACACTTGATGTGTAATCTCTTCCATGATAATGCCATTTTCAGAGATCATGGAATTTGGGTCCAATGACACTTGATGTGTAATCTCTTTCATGATGATGCCTTTGATTGTGATTGGTGATTTCTCATCAAAGAGCCATAGTAGCAAGTTTGCTACTTGCGGTATTAATGACTGCAGTGATACGATGTATTAATGGGCAAACCATTTCCCTTTATACACTTTTAAAGTGGAGGGCCATTTTGCCTAAATAATTCTTTCTGCCAATGGTTGGGAGAACTATTTGATCTTGAGGCTTGTTCAATATGATCCAGATGTGTTGGTTCAGTCACTATGAGTTGCTTGAGTAGATAATGGAATAATTAGATTCTCCCATGGATTTCTTATGTGCAATTGATGAGGTAATTGATCCATGATATCTTCCCACAGTCAGTCAAGCAACATTCTTTCATAATCAGAAGAGTTGTTGGGTAAGTGTATGCATCCAATCTTTGCAAAAGTCATTTTAATCTTTGGAAGAGTCATTCTAATCTATGGAAATAGCAATAACTGTGAAGACCTTCAAATCCGGGACTTGTGAGACAAATTTTTGGAATTTGACATTCTGCCTTGCTGCATGTAGGCCCATCTTTTGGTTCAATGGGAATATATCTGAGTGACAACAGGAATAAGTGAACATTCTGTTTCTATTAGTCGATTTTTCTGGGACAAATGTGATAATACATTAAGTCAGTCTGGAATATGATGAACTTGAACATGTGTAACAGAATTGAAATCGAGTGGAATTTCTCCGTTTGGACTAAATGAATAACAACAAACACAAAGAGATGAATGATCAGAATTTATAAAACACAAAGTGATGAATGATTAGAATTTTTAAAATGAAATACTAGACATACACACAGGTATATATGTGTGTGTGTGTTTGTATGTGAATACAAAACGAATACCCTGATTCTCACACTCCTATCATACCATTGATCCAAATCACCCTACACACACTCACAAAATGATAAAGAAAGAAAAAAAAAAATTAAAAAATGATTCATTGGCTTCTAGCCTAAAATGAGAGGTACAAATATACCATGTATTATGTAAAATGAGATTCATGCGATCTCTTATAACACATTAAGCTTTGAGATTCACGTAATCTCTTGAGATACAACAAAGGAACATGAGCAATACTCATATAATGTTATTATGATTGTTTCGACTAAGCAATGTTGTGTTCAACTAAATACACAAACAGATGAACACACAGCACTGGGATAATCATTCACTTTACAAACTGTTACTCTACAGTTTATTCAATATACAAAATGGACCTCTGCAGTTTCACTAGATGTTTTTTTTATTGATCATATACTTCACAGATCCCTTATATATATTCAATCACATACATACATGTATTCATTCACAGACAGCCTGCCGCATTACAGATAGCTACATCCAACCATTGGTAGCTACAGTCAGCTCTTATCAAACACTAAATCTCCCATAAAACATCGTCAGCTCCAATAAAATATCGTCAGCTCCAATAAGACATTGTCAGCTCCAATAATGTCCAATAAGCTCCAATAATGTCCAATAAGCTCCAATAATGTCCAATAACTCCCATAATATCCAATAGCTCCTATAATATCCAATAGGTTACAACAAAACCTAACTAATTATTACTAAAATGGTAATAACAAAGCACGCAATGTAACAAAACTTCATCACCCACTAGAAGGACTGCTTTCTCTGGAATGTTCAGAATTGGGACTGATATTTCCATCTTGTGTGCCATGACCACATGGATGATCCATTTCCTCCCATTTAACTGGCAAATCTTGCACTCTAACCAAGAAAAGGTTTAACAAATCAAATAAAACAAAGCTTTGATACTTACCCATATGGCCTGAGACAATAGTGGAGAGTATGCACACCAATGACAAAATCCAAATGATTTGTGTCTCAGTTTGAAATGTATCAAACTTAAATCCATAGGAGTGAAAAATAGTTATGGTCAAATGCTCATGTATACCATGCTTTTGTGACTTTTCATTGCATGTAATTTCAAAATCACTTTACCTGGAGAAAAGTGATTCATCCTTGCTAACTTAAGCCTGCACAATGAATAAAGGTGGAAAATAGATTAAAGGCAAAACCAAGTTATTTATAGCCTTTTTCTGTGAAAACATGAATGTTACTGAAGATGCTACTTCAGAAAATCCCAAACAGGAACACAAAGGGACTGAAAACATGGTTCCACCTTGCCATTTGAGATACGTTATAGAATGGAGTTGTCAGAAAGAATGAGAACTCTCCCCATGATGCTCCTCCAGCCAGCAATGAAAAGCTTTTGAAATGGTTTTCTTTTCAATAATGTTTATATGTAAAGGATGATCCTGAGAGGTCTTCAATCCACTGGCTTCCTTGAATGATGAAAAGAGGTGTTCCCTCTCCCTCTACCATGCTTACATTCAAAAAGACTGCGATTTCCTGAGATTATACCTGAAAAGGCATACTAGATGTTAGCCATGTGAGGTTGCCACATCGGATATGGAACCACACATCTGTGCAAATTGTAAGAGGTTGGTTCAAGGGCACAATGTCTTGGCCTTCCCTGGGACAACATAATCATTTTAATGGATGCATAATCGGTGGACCTAGGACAATGAGGTCTGCTTCTGCTGCAATATGCATATCCAGCAGACTAAGAAATTCTCATTTAGTAAATAAGCAAGGAAGCCACCATTATATTGACTTTCAATGCTTTTTCTGAATTTACCTGAGCAATGAATTCCATATTTAGATGGACAAAGTGTCGAGGTGATATGAGGTTGGATTTGTCCATGTTGATGAGGAAACAATGGTTCACAAAGAGAGTAACAAGGGATATCACGTCTCTTGCTCCAACATATAGCTCACTTGATGCTTCTGTAGAATGTCATCCAGGTAGTTTGATGGTGCTGCCATGAAGGTGGTCCATACAGTATCTATTTCATCAATCCTGTGAAAACCCAGGGACTGATGTTGAAAACAAATGGGAGTGCCCTGAACTGGTAAATGATGTATTTGTTACCAAAGTGTGGGAATGTCTTGGCAACCAGGTAAATAGGCACATGAAAATATATATTCTCCAAGTTCACACTGATGTCTAGTCTCCCTCCTGGACATCATACAGATCATATCCATCAAAAAACAAAGGGGAGTAATTGAATTAATTGAAACTTTAGTTGATGACAGGCGAAGAGTGCCGTTTGCCTTTGGAACACAAAAGCCTGGAGAATTAACACTGTGAACAATTTCTACCATCCTTTCCCAAAGGTCACCGAGTTCGTGCTGCAGAACAACAGCTTCAAATGGGTCAGTGGGTACTTTGCATCGGAGGAAAGCCTGGACAAAGGAGGTGTGCTGAATATGATATTGAGTCCTTAAGAAACCAACAGTAAGGTCCATAAATCATCATGGCAAATCTTGTCCCATTTGGCAGTAAGAATCAGTGCTTTCCCCTTACCAAGATCTGTGATAAAGGTGGCATACAATGCCATTTTTTGAGAAAGGGAGGCTATCATGGAAAAAAATCACTGGCAAAAATAATCGCCCTCTCTCTGCAATTTATCCACTGTTTTAAGAGAACTGTGGTTTTCATCAGAAATATGGACTGACTGTTTTTCATTGGCTTTTGTCCTAAAGGGCATCCATGTGATCTTTTTGCTGATTTTTCCACCAAATCCCTCCACTGTAGTTGAGATTGTGACGGAGGGAAATTGGTATTATTGGTTGCTCATTTGTATATTTGGCCAACCTGACCATTAAGGAGGAGATCAGATGATAATGGTTGCGAGTGTAGTCTGGCCTTATACTCATCTTTAAGAAATGTTCAGGTAGAGACTCTGCATCTCATTTTTCCCATTCTAAGTTAGTAGCTGCTGTATTTGTCAAGGCTTTCTTTTGTAGAAACCTCCGCAGCCTACAGCATGGAAATCAGTGTAGTGAAGACTAAACTGATGACTAAGGGCATCAGTACTGACATCAGGGTCTATGGTATGAAGCATCAGTACTGACATCAGGGTCTATGGTATGAAGCATCAGTACTGACATCAGGGTCTATGGTATGAAGCTAGAAACAGTCTACAGCTTCAAGTATTTGGAGGTAATTGTAACAAATGAAGGATCAAAGCCTGAATTACTCTCCAGGATTGTGCAGACAACAGCCGAACTGACAAAAACAAGAACATCACACTCAGTTCAAAGGTCAGGCTCAGTTTATCTCCTTATTTCTCTACACCTGTGAATGTTGCCATAACAGCTGACTTAGAGAAAAGGGTGCAAGCCACAGAGATAAGATGCTTTTAAAAGATCCTCAGTGTTCTCATACAAAGACTGGGTCACCAATGAAGAAATACAGCAAAGGATCAGACAAGCCATTGGGCCTCACGAAGACCTGCTGAACACAGTAAAAAAACATAAACTGCCATGGTATGGGCATGTCTCACAATCATCAGGAGTTGCCAAGACAATCCTGCAAGGCACTGTACAAAGAAGAAGAGAGTTAGGCAGAGAATGAGGTGGGAAGACAACATTAGAGAGTGGACAGGCCTGCCACTGAGAGACTCACTGAGAAAGACAGAAAATTGAGCGGAATGGAGGAAGCTGTTTGTTCAGTCTTGTGTGGTGCCCCAAAGATCTACCAGACTATGGGACTGATGATGCTGATGCTGCTGATGATGATGATGAGCTGCTGTTACAGCAATTGTCATAATATGTTAGAAACCTATGTTTAAGACTACCACACATGCCCTGTGGGATCTGGGATAGGAGATGATAAACCGAGTTCCACCTGTTGAAAGGTCACCACAGATATCAGAGCCAAGATAGAGTCAAGATTTACGACATACCACATCCACTGCTTTGTGTTGTTAAAAGACTTCCAATCCATGCAATGAGAGAATAGCTTTGTCAACCCCCAAAGCTGTGATGTCTTGGTCAAGTGTTGGGGTTATCAATCAAGAAAAACTGGAATTTGAGACTTAAAGAACCATGGTCTAAAATTCAAGGGATGGCATCCTTGTGAGAAAAAGTCTGTTAATACTTGGATCCTGTAACTGACAATATAAGCAGCCCAAAAAGTCAGTAACTCTGCCACACTGTGGATGTAATCTAAGAGTCATTTCTATCATTTAAGTCAATAAATCAGCCGATGCTGGAACTTTAGAGGGAGTTGAGGGAGAGGGAGTAGGTGGACATACCTCCAGTGGCAGTAGTTGCAAAACTTCTGAAATCTGAGTCTTTGTGCATTACATTATAATCTGACAGCAATTTTTGTCATCTCTGAATAAAGGTGGTGATGCAGGTACTGAAGAATTAAGCTGGGAACTTTTTGCAGTGAGTTCCGTGTAGCGCTAAGTGGGTGTGACTGATCCGAGAGAGTACCTTGATAAATTGAGTTCATCAAACTGGACGACTGTTCGTCTAGTAGCTGATACTTGATGATCGACAGTGGTTGTGACCCACTGTGATCAGAGCCAAATGGCAAAGTTCAGTCGTGACAGAATAGGGCTATCTTGGCATGATGCTCAGTTTGTAAGGTTGAAACAGGGTACAGGATATTTGATCCATGTTGCCAGTCCAAAAATCTGCCATGTGAGATGGCAACTGAGACTATTTGGTTTTGCCAACAAGCTCACTCTCCAGCAAGTGAGTCTGAGTAATGGTACTGACATTATAGGTTTATTCTGATGTGGCGGTGAAGGAGCTGGAGCATGGTGACCTGTGATGCTTTGTGCCTGATGAACCATGTGGAATGTTATATCCTTCTGAAAGCAAACCGTGCACTGAAGCCACATCTGCATACACTTATGGCAACAGCATGCATCAACAGTCAACATGCATTTCCATTTATTCTTCTTAGGTACTCTAAGAATGGCAGCCCATTGACATTCTGTTCACAATGAGCAGAATGGATGTGTTGTTAAACTGGCATACACAGCAAACTACACATTTGATGGTTGTCAGTTGGTATGTTTTCAATATTTAGAGATCTCACATTCAGTCTTGCTCATGTATAAACTAAGAAAATAAAGAGCAGTAAGGTGTAGCCCAGCATGCATCCTGCTTTTTGCATTAAGGGAGTATCAGTGTAGAGCTACACACTTTGACAATTAAGGGAGTATCAGTGTAGAGCTACACACTTTGACAATTAAGGGAGTATCAGTGTAGAGCTACACACTTTGACAATTAAGGGAGTATCAGTGTAGAGCTACATACTTTTACAATTTACCCGTAAAGGAATACACATGGCAGTCAATGCAAGTTAAGTACTGGAGTGTCACTAATTATAATTATATCTCCAAACATCATTTCTAGTAAACGTTGTCTATAGGAAAGGTCAATTGACTGCCTATACCAGTAAAATCACTGAAGCATCATTATTGTAACTATGATGTGGACCTGATGACTAAATTGTGTATAGAAAACTTACCAGTATTATTGGACCATGGAGGAAATTATCAAGTAATATAATTGAGTTTTAGAAGAGAGAAAAAAAGGTTGCAAATTACAGTTGGAGTATACTTCACAGGAATTGGCGTCAATCTCTGTATCAAGGGGAGATCATTTTAATTGCCCCCTAGATAGGCAGATAACCTTTAGCTTTTTAACAACAAAATTAAGCGTGGAAAAGATGGATTTGCAATGCAGTAGTGGTAGTTATTCTAAGGAATTATGATCAAGTAGCATATTTAAAGAAATAAGAACACATATGCCTTTCCATTATTTCAATAGCAAAATAAATGCAAATACATGAGTACAACATTAAAAAAGACAATCTAAGACATAAAATATCTACTATTCTGATGAAAGCTATATTTCTTCATAAATGATTAGGGTGACAGTTTATCTAATGTTTTCATTTTGCTTACATACTTTTTCAATTTTCTCTATGCAACATACCATATTAAATCAGGCCGAATAAAATTAAATAGATAAATTTAACAAACAGATGTACTAAAATACATTTTACCATCTACAAATGCACATGAGCACATTGATAGAACTCAGCATTTCACCTGTATAAGTATACTTGTCAATATAACCACTATTTCTGACTTTAAAAAACTGAAATATAAAACCTGAAAACTGCTGACACTGTAATGTAAAACTTGAATACTACTGACACTTAAATCTAAAACTTGAACACTGTAATGTAAAACTTAAACACTGTTGACACTGTAATGAAAACTTGAACATTGTTGACACTATATTGTAAAACTTAAACACTGCTGACACTATAGTGTAAAACTTTAACTCTGTTGATACTATAATGTAAAACTTGAAAACTGTTGACACTGTAATGTAAACTTAAACACTGTTGATGATGTAATGTAAAACTTGAACACTGTTGACACTGCAATGTAAAATTTGAACACTGTTGATACTGTAATGTAAAACTTGAACACTTTCAATGCTGTGATTTAAAACTTAAATAATGTTGACACTGTGATGTAAAACATTAATAATATAGTTGCTATAAATAATTTGAATGCTGTTGGTGGAAAAGTGACCATTAGATGCCACTACTCTTATGCAGTTCAGGCAAAAAATTAAGTATATATAAAATTTTCCATTAAAATTTAAAAATATTCATATATGCTTGTACAGCATTACCTAATGTTTGGCCTTGAGAAAGAGATGTTGTTCCTTTTCGACTGAAATGGCAAAGATTAAAATAGATCTTAAAATATATTCTATAAATTCATTCTAATGTTGTCAAGATTTGCAAGAGCTTGAACTACTTGAATTAAAATAATCTGTACATGTTAAGTCCTTCAATTCCAGGTAGAAGTAGTAAACAGAACATTTGTGCCACAGAAAAATATACAATGTTAGTCAGTTTTAAACAATGCTGATGCATCCGTAAAAATTCTGAATTGAAAAGAGTCCTGATTGTTTAGATTTCTCTAACAACTGCTCATCACTGTCATTTTCATTTTTGCTAATTTGCAGATCATGACATGTCTTAAAAAAGTACAAAGCTATAAAACAATACCATATGAAATTTCATTGCTTACAAATTTTTGCTAGTGTATTTACCACCTTAAGAATTTAGATATTAGATACCTGAATCTTCCCAGCGTAGTTTTAAGTCCATAGCAACCACAAAAATGTGACGGCACCCGAATGCTACCCCCTATATCAGACCCAAATCCTATTAAAGAGCCACCAGCTGCTATAAGGGCTGCCTCACCACCGGTGGACCCACCTGGAGTCCTACTGGCATCAAAAGGGTTGTCCGTCCTCCCATATATTGGATTGGAACATTCATATCTGGGAAGATTAGACATTAACTGCATTAGTACATTTAATATAAAACTCTATTTAGATACAGATCTGCACCAATTTAACAATGAAAAAAATCTAAAGAGAAGATTTGCTCTAATGGTTTTCTTTCCTTAATTATTTATCTTTTGTACATAGGACCATATCAATCCATTGCCTTATCCCAAGGGTTGAACCTAAAATTCTAGAAACATTACACATATCTATATATTTCTCTAGGCATCTCACACAATGATCCCAGAATACATCAACTGATCAATCTCATGGCCACAAATTGTAAAATGTTATTAATAACAATAAAAAATCTTGTTCAGAAAGAAATAAAAATACTTCACTGTAATGTGTTGGCCCTGTTTTACTTGCTTGCTGTGATAATTGGTAATCTCTTTTTCTATACTAACATAAGTTCCTGTCAAGTTTATTGTTTTCTTTTTTCCTCTCTTCCTAATGCAATTTTTGTATAACTGTTGATGGATATTGTATGCTGTCCTTTCATATGTGTTACAAACTGTTTTGCTTTTACTTTTTGTCTTTACTTCTTTATGGTAGCACCATGCAAACTGTCTAGGTGAACAGAGAATTTAAATTTGAACATGACCCTTCCCCCCTCCAATTAATCCTATAGTCTGAAGTTTTCATAATAAATGGTCATAACCTTCCATGCTTATTGATGTTTACACAACTACTCAAATAAAAGTAGCATTAGGAACAAAACACTAACAGGGAATGCATCATCATACAGAGCAGATTTTCATTGGGTCTTTATAAATCCATGGTTTGTGCCAACAATAAAAACCACACAAATTTCTGATATTACTTTATAAAGAAAAAACAATGGGTTGGCAAACATTATATTGCCATATATATGATATAAAGTTGTTTGTCACATAAAAATTATCCTTTTTCAAAACAATTAGCAAATAATTAGAGACAGACTCATCTAATTCTGACTGCTTCACTGCCTTTTTTCTGTCTGAAGATCAATGATTTGTCTCATTTGATATACTGAAAATATGTACTGTAAATACTCACTTATAAGTTAAATCACACTGCAAAGTGAACACAACCACATGCTGTTGTATAGTAAAACCAACAAACAACACAGGCCTTGATCTGGCATTGAATGCAATGGTATATCAATGTCTAGGTTGACTGTAGCTGGACTAACTTAATGAATAATCATAATTTACATGTTTATGACAGGAATTTGTTTTTGTTTTTGATAACTTTATTCAGAATGTAAATTTTTTATTAAATTATCTTTCTGCAAGAATAATTTACACAATCATATTAACTTTAGGAATATAAACCCTTTTTACTCCCTGAATCCATTACACCCAAAGACAATTCATCTTTCTATATTTAGACTAAGGGCAATAACTTTTGCTCATTCCCTCCCCTTTCCATTTACATATAGCATCAGTTTTAACTGAATGGAATATCATGTAACAGAATGCTCACATTGCAGGGAGGATGGGAAAGTGTTAAAAAGTAATATGATCATGTAAGTATTCTAGGAGAAACAGTGTACTAAAAATTTGCTTTCTCTGAATATTTCCTGAATAACATTAAATTTAGGAGAATATGTAACAGGTGGAGGGAATGATGAGCAGGTAACCTCTAATGGGAGAATATTGGATTCCCCAGGTAACCAATAATAGGAGAATATTTAATTTTCCAGGTAACCTCAAATGGGAGAGAATATTGGATTCCCCAGGTAACCTCTAATTGGAAAGAATATTGGATTCCCCATATTAAGGTTAGCTCACTCTCCTAACTGTGAGCATCACAACAACAGGAGACAAGGCTAGGAGCTGAAAAAAGAAATAAGATCTTCGTACCACATGAAATTCCAGGATGAATCCAGTAAAGACTGTGCTCATCTGGAGGTTATCAGTTGAGTCTGGTAGCTGCTTGTGCTACTGAGTCTACCAGTGTTTATTGCTGCTTAGCCAAGTCTCAGAGATAAACCTCTTAAAGGCTGACTGTGCATGCCTACCAATGGTCTTAGCTTTGATAGAGATATGATGGTCAGGGCAATGCTCTCATAGATTATTCTAATCTCATGAGCAGAGATCTTCATGAAGCAACTCTGTTCAAGTGATATGTCAAAGTATGCCATGTATATTATGCACCTCAACAATAATGAGAGGGCTTGTCTTCATTCCCAGATTTTAACTGCCAGAAAGAGGGGTCATCAAACTGGCTCAGACAATTTCAGATAAAGTCTAAGTAAACATACAAGGTCCTGTCTGAGAAAGCCTCTTGTGTTATGTCAATACAGGAAAAAGGTTGGATGATGATGATGATGATGATGATAATGATGATGTTGATGATGAAGATGATGATGTTTTGAATGCCCAATAACACCAACCAATTTCTGGTGATGAAACTAGGTTTGTGTCCTAAGGATCGTCAAGCCATTTTGATTGAAACTGAAAGTAGGCTCAGTTGACAGAGAGGGCATGTGGTTAACTGACTTTGCAAGTGTAATCATGACACAGGTTTAGAATCAATGGAGCTTTAGCAAAATCCTGGCTAAAGGTCTGAGTTTGTTTGAACTCAGCCAAGTCACAACCCAAGAGAGATTCCACTAAGGAAAACAATCTCAGCAATTTAGACCTTATAAATTTAAAGCTGGAAAACAGTCACAGAGGTCATTGTTATGACCAACGTCCTTCCTACCATAATCGGAGGTCTCACAAGGATTTTAAAACCAGGAGTCCAGGACTTCTAATCTGGTAAAAACAGGAGCACCATCAGCAAAAGTTGCAGTCCCCTCCCAGAAGCATGCTGAAGTGGTTAAATGTGCCAGGATTAAACAGACACAAAACTTTGTCAGTTTTATTTATTAGTAATTATTTATCATTCTTTAAAAAGTATGTATTAAAACTGATATCTTGTACAAATATTCTTAATTACAATATAGTTCACTTTCGTCATTTTACAAAATTTTCTGATGCTTGACTTTGATGAGCCTCTCTAGCTGTCTCATGCCTAGAAAATGTGGAACTTTGCAGATTTAAAGAACCAGTAGTTGCAATTTAGTTGAATTTCTCACATTCTAGTCTATAGCTCTTGTTTGTCCATTAGAATGAATTTTGTCAATCCAAGGAAAGTTTTGATTCCATACACTAAGTCAGGCATCACATACTTTCTTACACTTGGCTACTGTCACATCCGAACTGTCAGTTCTAGCAACTTTAGCACAGTTCTGAATCTCATTGAAATCTTCCTCATTTTTCCATTGAACCACAGAATACTTGTCTAAATTTGCAAATGGCATTTTGCCCAAGTCTCTTGATTTCAAGTTTGCAGGCAGTATTTATATGGCTACAAATTGGAAATGAAATCAATAACAGCGATCGCTCTGGGCTTCACCAATTTTGCAATTTGTGATTTTGTTTTCCTTATTGGCAACAAAAAATACCATCTGGCAATATTTTTGGCTACAACATTTTTTGGCTAATAAAACAATATATACAGTCTTGAGTTTGGAGTGGAGAAATTTAAAGGCTTCATGACAGGAAGCTGCAAATTTGGATATAAAATGCACTGGAATCTATTGTTACATAAACAAATCCTTATTTCATATTGACAAACCACCATAACAGTGCATTGTTATATCATAATCCGATTATGCTGATATCTGGCCTTGATACTGTATGCTGTATTATAATGAAAATAGCCATGCAACTGACTAGCTACAATTGACCACCTCTGAAGGCAGGATCTTAAATGACTACTGTCGACCACATGACAAATCACCCTAACAGTGCATTGTTATAATCTGCTTATGCTGATATCTGGTACTGTATGTTGTAATATAATCAAAATAGCCAAGTAACTCACTAGCTACAAGCGACCACCTCTGAGGGCAGGAACTTGAAATGGCTACAGTCAACCAGATGACTGCAATTTAAAGAAAAACAAAAGAAAAAATAGTTTTGCTGTAACTTCAAAGAAAACTAATTACCTCTGAAGCACAGATATATGCTAAGAAAATATTTTGTTTAAAAATTGTCTCAGTGGTCTACGTTTGATGTTGCTGCAGCAATAACAAACAAGGGAGCCTTTAGCAGCACCTTCAATAACACATGCACCTTCATCAAAGCAAGCCAGTGACCTATGATAAAGAAGTCAGCAAAAAACTAAAATAAAAGCAATGCTACAATTTTCATTGTGATTAGAACATATTTATTCTGCCATTAAACTTTCCTGTTTGCAACATTTGCAACATTTGCAACAAAAATGTGCATATGGAAGACTCATGTGTGGGTGATTTTCTGTGTCCCAAATAAAAAATTTGTGTCCAGATATGCGTCCAGATATGCATCTCTGATAATGATGGGATGTATCCTTAATACTAATTGGAGTCAACCTTTTCTCCTTGAACAGGTAAAGAAACAAGTCAGCTACTTGTGGGAACAGAAGTACTCAGTGGGATGGATAGTGGGATGGACAGTGGGATCATTGTGCCAATCCCTGAGAATGTGACTTTAAGGTGGAGGGCCTTCTAACTCATGCAATTCATTCCAAGATTGAAGGCTTGACTTGTTTCTGCTGCAAGGATCTCAATACAAGAACTAATCATGAAGGAGAAGACAGTCCAGGTTAGAATGAAGGTCTGTGAAGAAGGATGTTATAACCAATGAGATTGCAAAGAATGCTGGAAGCTGAATAAGAAAAAAAGGCTTTGGTCAAAGGTCTTGTAAGATGAACTTTTTCCATCTGTGGGAAATATCCAGACTGAGGGTTAATACAGAAGGAAGAGCTGACTTCTCTGTCATCATAACCAAAAAAAGCCTTGCCCTGTACAGGGGTGTGGCAGACATTCTGAGTTCAGCAACACCCCATATATTCTTCCACTGTAGCCATATGGTGGGATCTGAACATGAACTATCAGGTTGAACACCACACCATAAGCAAATAGCTAGCTGTATCCACAGAACTGAGTCATACAATCAATATGGATGGCTTGTCAAAATCAAAATACCCAGTATGGATGTTGGAAATATGGACAGCAGGATGCACAGCTGTACTGCCTGATTAACAGCAATGGATCTATCAACCTGATTCCCCGCAGTGTGAATGTTCAATAGCTTTACAAAACAATGCATATGTAATGGAAGCTATACAGACAATGAATAGTATGGCTCAATAACCAGACAACTAGACAGTATGGTTGGCAGCTGATATAGCATCACATCTGAGGTGCAGCTAGACAATATGAATCAAGATCCAGATGGCAGGATGGTATGGTTAACAGCTGATAAAATATCAAAACTGAGGTGCAGCTAGACAATATTAATCAAGCTGATAAAGTTTCAAAACTGAGGTGCAGCTAGACAATATGAATCAAGCTCTAGATAGCTGGATGGTATCGTTAACAGCTGATAAAGTATCAAAACTGAGGTGCAGCTAGACAATATTAATCAAGCTGATAAAGTGTCAAAACTGAGGTGCAGCTAGACAATATGAATCAAGCTCTAGATAGCTGGATGGTATGGTTAACAGCTGATAAAGTATCAAAACTGAGGTGCAGCTAGACAATATTAATCAAGCTGATAAAGTTTCAAAACTGAGGTGCAGCTAGACAATATGAATCAAGCTCTAGATAGCTGGATGGTATGGTTAACAGCTGATAAAGTATCAAAACTGAGGTGCAGCTAGACAATATTAATCAAGATTCAAATGGCTGGACAGTATGGTTGGCAGCTGATATAGCATCACATCTGAGGTGCAGCTAGACAATATGAATCAAGATCCAGATGGCAGGATGGTATGATCAACAGCTAATAAAGTTTCAAAATTGAGGTGCAGCTAAACCCCATGCACAGAGACTTACAGGTCCAAATGGTGGGGGAACTTATGCCACCTAAGCTGCCTAGAATTACGTAAAAAGTCTTCCGGTGTCAACATTCTAGCCTAAGACAGAAAGACATAGAAATGGTCATTCAGGTCATTTATAAACCCCCATGTGCCTGGACTTACAGGCCGAAGACCATGCTAGGACATGTGGGGTTACTTATGCAAAAAGAGCTGCCTAGAATTTGGTGGAAACTCCCCCAAGGTGTTGAAATTCTCCAGATGAAGCAGCATTCCAAATAAGGCTGATGAAAAACATAAGTACTTTCAGTTTTTTGATTTCTTATGTGTAAAACAGCAGTATTCCTGGTCCCTTGAGTTATTATATCACTCCATGTTTCTTGCTGTATTTCCTAGAACAGCCAACATTGTATTCCAAGCAACTGACAACAAAGAATATTTTGCATATGCAAGCGACAACTTATTATCGCTGGCTGCATTCTTGTATTTGCATCTGAAAAAACCAAGTAAGAAAGAGAGAAAAAAAGAAAAAGATGCATTATTCTTCTGTCAGAACTATAATTCAAAAATCACTTTTTGGTTTATTTTCAGTTCTCCTTTGAATATATTGATAAAAAGCTCAGTAGAGCTAATACTGAATTACCAGTGTATTTTAAATCATGCCAACATAAATCTAATTATATAGTTAACTGCGTTAAAATATCAGAGACACAAGCTACACCAGGGGTCATAAACAGTGTGCATGAACATGAATTTTAACATGTTATAATACAATGGAGATGTGTACAGCCATGCAGTCTGCAAATGCAGAAACTGTCCATATATGTGAAAATAATTCACAAAATGATGGTCTAAATTAAACAAAAATGTATAATAATCTTTGAAACATCCAAACATCATAAATGGATGGATTGAAAATTGTACAAATGTCCACATTTTCAGGAGGTAAATTGAATAATGTCAGTTCAAAATGACTTAACTGGTGCCACCTGTTGATGGCAAGGGGAGGTAATGAGCAAGAATATCTTACAGAACATCTTTGGGAGGTAGAATGGCTTATAATTCCTATCGTTAACTAGATTGGGAAATGAATTCAAAGGAAAAAATTTACAAATGTCAATCAAGCTGATGTATAACAATCATAAATCTGTAATGATTTCCAAATTTTGTATATACTTTCAACCATTTATTTACAGCCATGTAAATGTTATTAATAATATTCCACAAAAAAATTTATTTTTGATGATTCCATAAGGCAACAGTCACATCATTATTGTTACATTCAGTCTCTCCTAAACTTATAGCCCTATTGTACATGGAGGTAACAAATCATGTAACAACAATGTACATACGTCATCATTATCTGGGGTATATTGGTTCTGACAAATGGAATGGCTCCCTGCCTCTTCAATACCTACAATAATACACAAAGAAATTATGATAAAAGGCTATATTCTCTGTCTATGATGGCTTGAAGAAAAGCATCTAGTCAATCATATCGCAATGGTCACCTTTATAATGGTCATCTGGTCACACAGCCATTATAATACTCTCCCAACCAAATTTCCTTTATGAACTTATGTATATAAAGTTCAACCAGCTATATGCATTCAGCAGTCAGGTGTTTCATAGCCAAATAATAGTTTCTCCCTGCTTTGTCACTGGAATGTACCAACAGTGTGATGTGGAAGACATTGTTTAGATAATGGAATAGGACATGAATCAATGTGTAAATAATTCCCATCATGCTTATATTCACTATATTCCAGTCTAAAAGTCCATGTACTTCAAAAGTGTTAAAATTTCAGATTCAAAATTAAGGCATTTTTTACCATTGAGAGAAAGATGGTCAAGGCAATTTGTTAGATGGGAAAAGTAGTTGGATTGTCATGATAGTCGACAGTCTGACAGGTATTGTCTGAAATCTCAATATTTCATATCTGTTGAAAAGACTTACAACACAAAGAGATACTATTTCATCCCATTTCATTGAATTCATTGATCAATGCTTCAGACCTGTTTACCCATAAATTTTCCTGTCAGTATTTTAAGCAATGCCTGTCAGTATTTTCAGACCGCAGTCAGTATTTTCAGCACACAAATAGTAGATACTATCAATATACCATAATTATCATTATGTAGTATTACACGACATAATGACTATACAATATTGTGTAAATAACTCCTAGTTTACAAAGACGCTGGTATTCAGTTAATTCTGTGTTTCAAGACACAAATATGCAGTAATTGAACACCACTGACTTAAACATCCTGTTCATATTATAGTGATAAAAACCACAAAAAAATACAACATAATCAAATTTATTCTGTTGTTTACCTCCGTTACTTTCTCTAGAAATTCTGTTTTCTCAGCTTCACACATATCCATAACATTTTAATTAAAGCCAATTCTCTATTTTACATGGTTAAGGACGACTTGATATAAAACATTATGACAGACATTGTTACCACCCATCCACTTAGAAAATAATAATTTTATTTAGATAGGTGAAGGCAATCTTATTTATCTGATAAAATCTAGTATCATCTTTGTCAATATTTACTAGAATGGAAATAAGGTTCATAAATTATTTTTCATTGCTTCCGTTAACTTGTCAGCTGTACTCAATGACAAATTCATATTTGCGATCAACTCACATAGAATCGCCTCAGCACGTGTTATTTGTTTTTGAAGTATGTTTTGATCACTGACTTCCTTTCCTTTCATCATTGACAAAATGTTTCTATTTCCATTCACTAATGATTTCAATTTTGTATGATTTTCCGATTCCACATGCCGTGAGCAGTCATTCCTTCCACCATGTGCACAGGAAAAGTCTAAGTTGCAAACAGTGCAATGCACAAAATCTTCTCCTTTTGACAATGGTTTAAGGCATAGCCACAGAGTAGAATAAACTGGTAGAAAATGCTGCTTTCTGTGTTAGACTTTCCATTTTCATCATCAGTTTCGTGCTGAAACTTTCTTGTCAGCGGCATTTTCCTTTGTTTAAACAACCGGATGTTGAGAATGTCAAAATAAGTAATGTGGCACAAAATGCGGACGCGGATGCGGACCGAAGAGACCGATACAACGAAACGAAACGAAAAAAAACGGCTTAAAAAATTAATTTTAAAAAAGTAATAAGTAAATGCAACCTCAAATCATATTTTCAGTTCAATGACCGTATGACCGTACGGATGAGCTTTATTCCGTACAAATACGGTCGGGTAAACAGGTCTGATGCTTACAAAATTGTCCGTAAAGGATGGCAAAGTTTCAAAAACAGCCAAACTGATCTTTTTTTCATTCACTATATTATCATGGGCCTTTCACATAAGCCATCTCTTTTGATTTTAGTCATCTGAGTAAGTGGTTAATCTAAATATTGGTTTGAACTGTTAACACCTGTTTTCTAATCTAATTATACAACAACAACAACATAAAGTCTTCTATTTTCTAATCATGTGTAAGTTTTGTGAAATCATAAAAAAATTTTAATCATTAGTGACCATTTATTTTATAGGATAGATTCAAGTGATATTTAATCATGTTGAATTGCACACTTAAATAAAATCTGATAATAATAATAATAATAATAATATGGTACTGAGCATGGCATTTGTTAAGACAAGTTTGAAAGACAAACCTGCATACAGGGGTCACATGTGTACAAAGGTCAGTTATTTTCCTTGGGGTCACCACAATTGCTGGGTTTGACTGTATTGTATAACTTTAGTTTACAGGTGTAATGTTTCACTTCAAAATCTAGTTCACAGGTGTACTGTTTAACATCAAACTTTAGTTCACAGGTGTACTGTTTAACATCAAACTCTAGTTCACAGGTGTATTGTTTAACATCAAACTAGAGTTCACAGTTGTACTGTTGAAACATCAAACTAGAGTTCACAGGTGTGCTGTTTGACATCAGTTTACTTCCTGTCAGTTAGCTTAGGTTTACTTTCCTTGAGTAATAAATACTGTACTAATGTTATATTACTTTTATCATTATCTTTTAACATGTCTTTGTGTGCCACATTCCCTTTTTAAAGTTATTCATATCTTTCTTTCTCATAGTGGCAATTACATCCAGGTTGTAAAGTAGGAAGTGAAAAATGCAATTACTGATGGCACCAATGATACATGATCTTGCAAATATATTGATAACTAAGTCACATCAAGCAATATAGTACTATTGTGTTGACAGCTCCATTAATATTCACTGATATTCTCAAGATGTAATTTCTTGTTACACCTCTCCCTCAATGACTTTTCATGCCCTGTGTACATCTTGTACTTGACTCTCATACTATCTTTGATCACATTTGCTAATGATTTGGATAAATTACTGATTTATTAATGTTATATACTGTAATGTCAATGATTTGGATAAATTATTAATGTTGTATACTGTAATGATGTCCATGATTTGGATAGACTACTGATTTATTAATGTTATATACTGTAATGATGTCCATGATTTGGATAGACTACTGATTTATTAATGTTATATACTGTAATGATGTCCATGATTTGGATAGACTACTGATTTATTAATGTTATATACTGTAATGATGTCCATGATTTGGATAGACTACTGATTTATTAATGTTATATACTGTAATGATGTCCATGATTTGGATAGACTACTGATTGATACCTTATGATGTAATGATGCTAATGATTTGTATAAACTATTGATTAATGTGATATGCTGTAATAATGCTAATGAATGGGATGAACCACTGATCAATGCCATATGCTGTAATGATGCTAATGATTTGGATAAACTACTGATTTATTAATGTTATATACTATAATGATGTCAATGATTTGGATAGACTACTGATTGATACCTTATGATGTAATGATGCTAATGAATGGGATGAACCACTGATCAATGCCATATGCTGTAATGATGCTAATGATTTGGATAAACCAATGATCAATGCCATAAGCTGTAATGATGCTTATGAATGGGATAAACCACTGATCAATGCCATAGGCTGTAATGATGATAACAATTTGGATAAACCAATGATCAATGCCATAAGCTGTAATGATGCTTATGAATGGGATAAACCACTGATCAATGCCATAGGCTGTAATGAGCATAATGATTTGGATAAACTACTGATTAATGCAACATACATCATTGATACTAGAAATATAATGATACTTATAATGATCTACTGGTCAACTGGTAAAATGTTTCTTCATGAATACTTACCCTATCATAATACCTTAGGAGAACTACTATAGTCTGAGTCTATTAACACATTTGTACTCCCCTACCAATTTCAATAACGGAATCTTTTGATTTGATAAAAAGTTAAAGGAACTTAGTCAATTCATTCATTGATTTATATTTTCTAACCAAACTGAGTAGATTGGCCATAACACCATTGTCATCTGCACATTTCGTCCTTAACAGAAGTTTTCAATATAATAGACAAGACATGCTTGAGATCCATTTCCAGTTCCTGGACAAGTGCATTTTCAGCAAAGGGGTATGTGTGTGACTACAGATGTACATACATATGTCATCGCTTCTGATATTTACAGTGTCAAATCAGGCAAAGGAAATGAATGACAACAATAAATTTGCCTTTCACGTAAATTTAACAAGCGGTTTCATTAATATGTTCATGTGTGCAAAGAGATGTAATTCCAAACTCTCAACATTATGGAAATATTCAGAATTATCTAGCAGTTACAGAATAGGATGAACTATGTCATTATGTTGTCTGATGGACATAAACTAGCCCACTGTGTATGCAATATGGCACCGTGTTAGTATGGAAAGTCTGTTAAGTGTGAAAGGTGCAAGTAGATGCCAGTATTAGTGCCACTCTGATCACTGTAAGGCTAGAAATTATAAATCAAAGATTCAATTTACTTAGTTCTGTGCACTTTTTATCATATTAAATGTTTTCGTTATTGAAATCAATATGGGGGTAATAAACAAACAGGTTAATAGACATCGGACTATAATACTTCAAATTATCCCTCCCAGATAAAAAGTTTAATGAAATGTAAATGTCTAATGATGATGTTGTGGGTTTAAAGCCATTTTTTAGTATGTCATAGGCTATTCATGGCAGCCAATTATTTATTTATCATGTGCAGTGCGTGCCCAGCCATTTAACAGCACCAGCATCAGCAGGGTGCACAGTCTGCAGTCCATCAGAGGACTTGTCAATGGACAGTGTGACATGGTTTGCAGAGCACCACAGCTACAGGAAGAGTTAGTGGCCCCATCATACAAGGCTGACTGCACAACAACCCTGTCCTGTCCAGAAACGGTTCAGAATGGTTCAAAGATGTCATGGAAAGTTAAAGACAGGAGAGCTCAACTATGAGGGAGTGGTTTACAACATCTGTTGAAGACCACTCATCACTCCATGCCGAAATAGCTGCTGTCATATCCTCTGACAATGGACCTAACTAGATTGAATGTCTCGAAACTAGGCAGACTTTTGGATGTGATGTCCACATACAGTGGAAGTTTCTCACTGGCACAGACCTTAGCATGCAATTTGGTAGTTACTTCCTGGTGATGGAGATGTCGAGGAGGAATGCTGCCAAGTATCAGTAACCATGGTAAAGTAGTAGGACATAGTTTTCCAGAGATTATGTGCATTATTGTGTTAAGCTGGACATCAATTAACTTAGTATGGGATGATCAAGCCCAGACAGAAATGCAATACTCAGCTGTCAAATAACAGAGGGCTAGTGCTGATGTCTTGAGTGTTTGAGCACTATCACCCCAGGTTGAGCCAGCCAGTTTGTGAACGAGGTTGTTTCATGTGTAAAGTTTTGCTGCAGTTTTCTTCAGGTAGCTGTAGAATGTCAGTGATCTGTCCAAAGTCACACCAAGGAATATTGGTATCAGATCGTGTTTCATGTGCCATCCACTGAGGAGGATACAAAGCTCATGGTTCACATTTGCATTGTTATGGTCTTTATTGTGCATTAGCATTGTTAAGGTGGAAGATACTGGAGACTGTCTTTGTTGTACTTGGCTGCAGAAGCCATTTCTTGATGAAGTCTGTAATTTTCTCCATGTCCTTGCTCAGTACCTCCTCAAGCTCAGAAAATGAGCAAATTAGGGTCCTGAGATTAATGTCATCTGCATACATGAACTTGTGCAACTACGTTTTAGGCAAGTCATTGATATAAACATTAAACAGACTTGGCAAAAGAAACAGTTTCATAGTCTTCAACTATCCAGAAATGCAATACTCTGGAAATTTTCAACAACAGCCAGGTATGCCAGACCGTGTCATGTGCCGTTGTTAGATCAAGGAAGACAACTTCAGCTAACATAAGGCAAGAACTTGATCACTGTGACCATGCCTGAAGCCTACCTGAAGCCTGCTGATAAATGGCAGTCAGTATCTGGTAGAGAAAATTGTGGAGAACAAATGATCCAGAGGAAGCTACTTTTTCTTTTTTAACCATGTTGTCTCAGCCAATTCTTGACTGTCACAAGAAAGATCATCTTTTTTTTACCCACTACATCTTCCAGCTTTGGTGACATTATCATAGATATAATCCATCTTGAATATTGTTCATAAAAGACATACATCCAGATTATATATACCTTGACTCAATAATGTAATTATGTTATGTGATTATAATTTATAACATAGCTCTAACAATGTTTTAGTCATATCGCTACAATATCTGCAGTGTGGCAGTTTATAGTGGTCAAGTACTGGGGAATCATGTCGCAGACATGTAGCATGATGTCCCACCCAGTCACATTATCCTGACACCAGGCCAACCAGTCCAAGCACTAACCTCTTAATGCTAAGGGCCAAACGAGGCAGCTGTTGGTACCATTTTTGTAAGTCTATGGTATGACTGGACCGGGGATTGAATGCAGGACCTCCCACATCTGAGACAGATGCTCTAACCACTATGCTACCGGAGCGGTCACTGTATAATGTCATGTTTTTATACGTTTTACCGCATTTCTATATCCCTTGTTTGCCTTAAGGGCATCATGGGACAACAGTTTATTGTAACCAGATTAACCTCATTATGGGAATCATTGGATAAATAGGGGATAAATAGTTCAATGTAACTGGGTGAACCCCTAAAATGGCATCATGGGTCAATGTTTCACCGTAACTGGACTTGATTAACCTCATTATATAAAGTTTATCATTTATATTTTGTTAATGTCATCATAAATTATCATAAAACTCCTACTTCCTGTCAACACAAAAGAAAACATCTATGTTACAATTTTTGTATACCACATACCTTTATCAAGACTGCATCATCCTCCCACAACTTCCCTATAAGGTTCACAAGTCCCATTGTGCAATCATAGCCCTACAAATAACAAGTAAAATTGAAACGAATTAATTTTTATAAATCATTTTAAACTAATATTAATTAAGCAAATAAATTCAGCAAACTTGTATACTGCTGAGTAATATTAAGTTAATTTGGGTTCAATGTATTTCTGAAGAAAATTGTTAAATTGCTCTAATCCACACATTGCAAATTTCACATGTTTAATTGCAAAATTAAGAGATTAAGATTCCAAACAAGTTTCCCAATCAAGGTCTCTTTAAATTGCTCAGACACCTAGCTAAAACTTACCAAATCACAAATGAAAAATAGTTATCCAGAGATCCATGTAGTTGTAACATTGGAGTAAATTACACTTTAAAAGTCAAAACTATGCCAAAAATTTTCATTCAGAAATAAACCATGCCTTTAAAAGATGCATTATACAGCATTGTCTCTTAAAGCTCAATTCAACACATATAATACTGCACTGTGTACAGTTTATGTTGCCAATCTAATGCATGATTTTGCTCCTGATCAGAATGTCTCGACTGCAAATTAGTCTCCATTCACAAATGATTGAACAAAATGGACAAAAACTAATTACAAGTATATTACTGAAGATAATTTGTTGTTTTGAAGCTGCAATTGGACTTTTTCCTATTGTCAGTTTAATTACAGATGACATAACTGAGTCTGAAACTTAAAAAAACAATAGTGATATTCCCTTCCCTTCTCTCTCTTGTTTTTTCAAACACAAGCCAAAATTAAAACATTCAATAATAATAATACATGCAGTCAAAGCATGGAAGAACTGTTTCGGTCTTCAAAAAGAGTAGGTGCTATTTAGTGGATTACCAAGAGTTCTGTAGAATGCTATGGTTCACCACCACCGCCAAGGCATAATTAAAAATCCTTGCAAAACTGCTGTAAGAAAGGTAGATCACCAATACCTACATTTGCTTATGGGTAGTAAGCAAGTGGGTAGTAAGTGGGTAGTAAGTGGGTACAGCCACCAAGTTTTACTGTGCATCAAACAATGTCTGAAAAACTGAGCTAAGTGCAAAAAATTCTGGATGAAATCATTGAAGCATAAAACTTAGGCTATTGTTACCTACTTTTGATTTTGGTGTGAGGAACACTGCACATAAATGTGTCAGGGATACTGAAATAAATGCAAAGCTTATGAAATTCACTGGAAATAATGGTAGGTACTTGTAATCTATTTGTGCACATTTATTACTTTTTCTGATGCATCAAAGTTTGAAGACCACACATTCAGCAGTGTAAGAGAAATTGAGCATTAACAAATAATTCATATTGGACAATAACAAAAAGTTAGTGTCCTGAGAATAATTTCATGCAATAAAAAATATAGCATTGAGGTGTCAAACACATAAAGTTACAAAAAAATGCCAAGATAACACTGGAACGATTGCCCAAGTCACACAGAAGTGATCAACTCTTGTTCAGTTTGTAAAAAATCAATCTGCTATGATTATTTTTGATGTTATTATTTTTCATGTGCAAATTATCTTACTGTTATGTATATTTAATTTAACTATTTGTTTGTTAGTTTTAAATTTCTTTATTCCATTCCATTAAGATAAAATGTAAAAGGATTTAAAATGACAAGATACCATGCATAACAGTGGTATTACATTAATTATTTTGCAAATCCTATGTCATGCACAGAATTTGTAGCCATCAACATGATTAGTGTGTGTGTGTGTGTGTTTTTAGGATTTTTAACATAGCTTTAACATTATTTTGATCATATCACAATGATCTCTGCAGTGTGACAGTTTATCCTGTAGTACTTATTATTTTGAGTGAAATAAATTATCTCTGCTGTATGTTTTTAATGTAAGTAGAAAGTCTAAATTATGTGGTATTATTGTTAGAAGCACGTCCTATTGTCTGTAATGCCATTCAGTTTGCTGTACCATAAATGCTGCTGATGTTAAATTTGGTACTGTAAACATAAAACATGGCGAAATCAAGATCACTGGTAACAAAATGGATGTGTGTGACTAATCGTGTCACTGTAACTATTGTTTAGTTTATTAAGTAAAATATTCTCATGTAATTTGTATCTGAAGGATTGTAAAACAACAATTTTTATGGTGTCATTATGCTTCATTAATGATTATTTCTGAAGTCTTGCATGGAGAAAAACTTGATCTATTTGAAAAGCAGTGTAAAACTCTACAAGCTTAACGATTAAACTCATTACAGGCAAACATTTACCATAAATTATAATTTGTAATATTCTTCTTGAACTTGTTCACCTTGTTGTATAATGTGTGAAATGACTTAACTGTTTTCCAAAACTGAAGAGTTGCAAGCAGTAAAAGATGTACTGGAGTTATAACAAGGATAAAGCCTGGTTAAAGCCTCAATTTATGCATTCCTGTCATAAATTTATGAATAATGTCCATACCTTAAGCTGATAGTTTTCCTTCAGACTAACAGGAATCCCATGAAGCAGACCTTCCTTTTCAGTATCTTCATCAAGAGACTTAGCATCCGCCTGAATAAGAGACACCATTTATAAACAGTCATCCTTGGATACTGGCAGGCTGAAATTTATACTTCAAAAACCTTCCTCTAAGCCTAAGTGTATGAACAAAATCCATCAAGAGATTCAGAAAAAAAATAAGGAAATGAAAAATTATCAAAACCACAAAGCAAAGTTTCTATGACCCAAAGATCAAAGGGCCAAAGCAGCTGTCATGAAATTAATTGTCTCTAGTTCATACGATTCACCCCAAGTTTGAATAAAATCTATTAAATGGTTTAGAAAATGCAAGGAAATGAAAACAATTAAGCCAAAACCTTAACACAAATTTTCTTTTTGGCCTTGACTAAGTCAAGCATAAAGGACAAGCATGCATGTCAGCAAAAACATTGTCTTAATTTCATATGATTCATCATGGGCATTAGGAATATAAGCAAATTAAAACCTTGGACTAAAAACCTTATCACACATTTGTTTATAACTGTGAACATGACCCTAGGATCACAGGGACAAGCGTGCATGTACTGGAATGATCTGTTTTATGTTTATAATGATTTATACCAAGAATGACAAAATATTAATCAGCATGTTTAGAAAATACAAACAAATGAAAAATCTTAACCAAAACATTAACACACATTTTATATGATATCTTAGCCCTACCATTTCTCTTCCAGAAAGACTCACCATATCTCTTCCTGAGCAATATCTATGTCTCACCATGTCTATGCATGAGTGATATCTGTCTTACAATGTCTCTGCATGAGTAATATCTATGTCTCACCATGTCTCTGCATAAGTGATATCTGTCTCACCATGTCTGTATGAGTGATGTGTCTCACTATGTCTTTGCATGAGTGATATCTGTCTCACCATGTCTCTGTATGAGTGATATCTGTCTCACCATGTCTCTGCATGAACAATGTCTCACCATGTTTCTGCATGAGTGATATCTATGTCTCACCATGTCTCTGCATGAGTGATATCTGTCTTACAATGTCTGCCTGATAGTGCTACGCCTTACCATATCCCTTCCAGAGATCTCATTATTTTTTACAGCAGCAGGCTAAAACTGAAAAACAAAAGTGTAAACACTGTACAACCACAAAAACAAGCTTTAAAATAACAAGAAACAATGAAATCATTTGGAAAGGTTGATGGTAATTAAGCTGTTGGTAGATATTGCCAGATTGTGATATTTCATTCTTACCAAATCCTACCTTGTCTCTGCCCAACAGTGATATCGGTTTCACTGTCTTCAGAGAGATATGTTTTTACTGTGCCTCTGTAAAATAGTAACATCTGTATTACCATGTCCTCCATACTGATATATTTTTATCTTATTATGCCTCTGGCAGATAGTGATATCTATTTCTTAGCATGTTTACACAGGCTATCTATAGGACTTGCCTCAGCTTCCAGTATTGGCTCTGTGACACAGTTCAGCCTTTTAGTGACATTCTGAGCCTGTAAGTAGAAAATGGATCATAAATCTCCCATAAGTCTATCATGTTACCATCCCCCAGAAAATTTACACAATGTTTGAACTTTTTTGCACCTAAAAAGGTTTTTCTTAATTAAAATTAAAACTCCACAAACCTATAATACCCTCTTCCAACAATGTATATGGTTGTCCCTGCATGAAAACCGTATGTGAAACACAATAATTAACACTAATATAATGAAGGAAAAAATGTAACTATGATTTTATTTTGGTAGAGTTCGACCATGTTAAATAAGCTAACGATATGTGGATTACAAAATAGTGAAATAAATGCAATAATGTTTACATTTTATAAAGAATTACATCAATTAAATTGAGTCAAGAAAAGTTACAATTTCAGAATTACAAATTGAAATGATGTTATTTATGTTAGTTTAATAATATTAAAAGTAAAATTCTATAATTTTATACACTAATCAATGTCATTTATGTGGCATTTATTTAGTACCAGTTGCTGTGTAGCACTTGAAACAAATAGAAAAGTCCCGAACTGACAATTATGAACATGAACATTTAATATGTGCAATACCTCTGGAACAAACAACTTTCATAGGGAACATTTTCTTCATGTCTGTGATCTTTTCCTAAATAATGATGATAATAAGCAAGGAAATTCTTGATTATCATCATGGAGATTTCCAGTTATTTTACTATCTATTAGACCAAGTCTGAATCAGAGACTGTCTCTGATGATCATGGATGTATAGTATACTACTAACCTTAAAGTATAATACAGGTATCATACTACCTTTGATATGCTGCCAAAATAAAGTATAATACAGGTATCATACTA
Organism: Potamilus streckersoni; assembly: GCA_016746295.1. Classification (NCBI taxonomy): domain Eukaryota; kingdom Metazoa; phylum Mollusca; class Bivalvia; order Unionida; family Unionidae; genus Potamilus; species Potamilus streckersoni. Next base: position 4,237,764 of record JAEAOA010000745.1, on the reverse strand, counting down.
CCTTTGTTTGATATGCTGCAAAATAAAGTATAATACTGGTATCATGCTACATTTGTTTGATATCCTGCCAAAATAAAGTATAATACAGGTATCATACTACCTTTGTTTGATATGCTGCAAAATAAAGTATAATACTGGTATCATGCTACATTTGTTTGATATGCTGCCAAATTAAAGTATAATACAGGTATCATACTACCTTTGTTTGATATGCTGCCAAAATAAAGTATAATACTGGTATCATGCTACATTTGTTTGATATCCTGCCAAAATAAAGTATAATACAGGTATCATACTACCTTTGTTTGATATGCTGCCAAAATAAAGTATAATACAGGTATCATACTACCTTTGTTTGATATGCTGCCAAAATAAAGTATAATACAGGTATCATACTACCTTTGTTTGATATGATGCCAAAATAAAGTATAATACAGGTATCATACTACCTTTGTTTGATATCCTGCCAAAATAAAGTATAATACAGGTATCATACTACCTTTGTTTGATATGATGCCAAAATAAAGATAATATAGGTATCATACTACCTTTGTTTGATATGCTGCCAAAATAAAGTATAATACAGGTATCATAGTTCCTCTGTTTGATATGCTACCAAAATAAAGTATAATATAGGTATCATAGTTCCTCTGTTTGATATGATGCCAAAATAAAGATAATATAGGTATCATACTACCTTTGTTTGATATCCTGCCAAAATAAAGTATAATATAGGTATCATACTACCTTTGTTTGATATGCTGCCAAAATAAAGTATAATACAGGTATCATAGTTCCTCTGTTTGATATGCTACCAAAATAAAGTATAATACAGGTATCATACTACCTTTGTTTGATATGCTACCAAAATAAAGTATAATACAGGTATCATACTACCTTTGTTTGATATCCTGCCAAAATAAAGTATAATACAGGTATCATACTACCTTTGTTTGATATGCTACCAAAATAAAGTATAATACAGGTATCATACTACCTTTGTTTGATATGCTGCAAAATAAAGTATAATACTGGTATCATGCTACATTTGTTTGATATGCTGCCAAAATAAAGTATAATACAGGTATCATACTACCTTTGTTTGATATGCTGCCAAAATAAAGTATAATACAGGTATCATACTACCTTTGTTTGATATGCTGCCAAAATAAAGTATAATACAGGTATCATACTACCTTTGTTTGATATGCTGCCAGGACCTCTAACGCAGAATATTTTCCAGACTGCAGACCTTCCTTGAGCTCTGAGGTTGGCAGGTCACAGATGGCCTGCAACTTTTCTTGGTCAAACTGAAATATATTGAATTTGACAATATGCTTGGTACACATGAACAATACACGCCTTAACTGTGAATGGCACAGGCCTAGATCATTGATCCCAAAAATAAACTGTCCCATAAAACAATTGTCCCATAAAAGTCTTAGCTATTTGTGGTTTTCACTATTCACCTGTAATTCCTGTCATGGCTGTAATACTGTCATAGGTTATGTCTGTCCATATGCCAATCCATTATACAGGTGTCTGTCCATATGCCAATCCATTATACAGGTGTCTGTCCATATGCCAATCCATTATACTGTCATAGGTTATGTCTGTCCATATGCCAATCCATTATCCTGTCATAGGTTATGTCTGTCCATATGCCAATCCATTATACAGGTGCCTGTCCAACATTCAATCATTTTTACTTGAAATCTGAACTCCATCTAAAATTAGCAAGGAAATGGGACTATATTTGTTATGATGATTGGGGAAGCAAAGTAATTACAAAAAGGTTCCAGATCCTAGATCCAGTCTCGAGAAAGCTAAGGTGGTGGTCAAAGATCATATTTTTATATGTAACACAGACCCTTCCTTGTACAATGAATTTCATCTCCACTGACTGACAGAGACTGAATATATTTGGTACAATATTTTTGGAGACAAATTAATGACAATATAGTCCCAGATCTTACATCGAGCCCCCAGGGATGGGGAGGTGGGATCAAAGATCACAATTTCATATATAACGTGGACTCCTCTTTGTAATGTGAAATTCATCTTTACTGATTAACAAAGTGATCATTTCTGGCATGATGTTTTTGGACAGTGATCATATTTGGCATGTTTAGGGACAGTGATCATATCTGGCATGACATTTTGGGACAGTGATCATATCTGGCATGACATTTTGGAACAATGATCATATCTGCCATGACATTTTGGAACAATGATCATATCTGGCATGACATTTTGGAACAATGATCATATCTGGCATGACATTTTGGAACAATGATCATATCTGGCATGACATTTTGAAACAATGATCATATCTGGCATGACATTTTGGAACAATGATCATATCTGGCATGACATTTTGGGACAGTGATCATATCTGGCATGATGTTTTGGAACAATGATCATATTTGGCATGTTTAGGGACAGTGATCATATCTGGCACGACATTTTGGAACAATGATCATATCTGGCATGACATTTTGGAACAATGATCATATCTGGCATGACATTTTGGAACAATGATCATATCTGGCATGACATTTTGGAACAATGATCATATCTGCCATGACATTTTGGAACAATGATCATATCTGGCATGACATTTTGAAACAATGATCATATCTGGCATGACATTTTGGAACAATGATCATATCTGGCATGACATTTTGGGACAGTGATCATATCTGGCATGATGTTTTGGAACAATGATCATATCTGGCATGATGTTTTGGAACAGTGATCATATCTGGCATGATGTTTTGGAACACTGATCATATCTGGCATGACATTTTGGGACAGTGATCATATCTGGCATGACATTTTGGGACAGTGATCATATCTGGCATGACATTTTGGGACAATGATCATATCTGGCATGACATTTTGGGACAGTGATCATATCTGGCATGACATTTTGGGACAATGATCATATCTGGCATGACATTTTGGGACAGTGATCATATCTGGCATGACATTTTGGAACAATGATCATATCTGGCATGACATTTTTGAACAATGATCATATCTGGCATGACATTTTGGAACAATGATCATATCTGGCATGACATTTTGGGACAGTGATCATATCTGGCATGACATTTTGGGACAGTGATCATATCTGGCATGACATTTTGGAACAATGATCATATCTGGCATGACATTTTGGGACAGTGATCATATCTGGCATGACATTTTGGGACAGTGATCATATCTGGCATGACATTTTGGAACAATGATCATATCTGGCATGACATTTTGGGACAGTGATCATATCTGGCATGACATTTTGGAACAATGATCATATCTGGCATGATGTTTTTGAGACAGTGAACATATATGGCATGACATTTTGGGACAGTGAAAACCAATCACAATTTGGTTTCACATAAACACCCTATTTTTATGTTGTTGTATACAGCACACCTTACTTTTAAATACCTGACTGTTGTAAGGTGATGACTTGTAATTTTGGTACAGCTGTGGCTTCAATGAAACATTATATACAGTACTCCCTCATTATAATGTTGTGTATGGGAGCCATACTGTTCTGCATCATCGTATGAGAACATGACAAGGAAATACATACAGTACTCCTTTATTATAAAATTGTCCATGGAAGAAAAAAAAACATATTACCTTATAGTTAGAGAACCTTATAATGCAGTACATGAGATAGCACCCCATCATTATAATAAGTGTATACTGCCTTATTTTGAGACAACCTTATAATGATGTATATGAGATAGCAATCTGCATTATAATAAGTCTATACTGCCTTATTTTGAGACAACCTTACAATGATATATATATGAGATATCACTCCTCATTATAGTAAGTCTATACAACTTTTTTTTTGAGACAACCTTACATTGATGTACATGAGATAGAACTTCTCATTATAAAAATATACTGCTTTATTTTGAGACAACCTTACAATGATGTATATGAGATAGCACTCAGCATTATAATAAGTCTATACTACCTTTTTTTGAGACAACCTTACATTGATGTACATGAGATAGCACTTTTCATTATAATAATATACTGCCTTATTTTGAGACAACCTTACATTAACGTACATGATAGCACTCCTCATTATAATAAAGTAATAAAGACCCTGGAAGCCATACAGTATAATGCCTTATAGTGAGATAACCTTACAATGAAGTATAGAATGTCCCTGTAGTGAGAACCCTTCAAATGTAGTATAACATATATATATATATATATATATATATATATATATATATATATATAATTTACTACCACTTAATAAAACAAGATCCATGACCATTCCTGCCTTATAACAATACAATGAAGGGCTTATCCTGATGGAGTGTTGTAAAGATTAAGTTGCATGAGCCAGCCTCTGTATCAAAGCCAAAATGGTTCAATGTGCACTAAATAATTTATTTGTATACAGCACACATCTCCTATGAAAGTACAAGGGTGCGCACGCAACTAGTGGAATTTTTTTTAAAAGCTACTACACAAAAATTCTGCCCAGCAAGTTATCACACAAAGATATGACATGACTTAGACATTTTTCCTAGCAAGTATCACACATATATATTACATAACCTCAAACATCTTGCCCAGTAAATATTACCAAAACACATGACATATATCAAATATCTTACTCAGCAAATATCACACAAATACATAACTCAAACATCTTTCTCAGCAAATAATACACAAATACATGTTTGACATAATTTAAACATCTTGCCCAGCAACTAACACATAAGTATGATGTAACTCAAAACTCAGCAAATATCACTAAAATACATTACATAACTCAGACATCTTACTCAGCAAAATGCTTTTTCCTGATTGCAACCCTGTAACACTTGAAAGTGTCAATAACTCTAGCAAAAGCATATGTCCTGCAGCATTTATAATTTTTCCGTTTCACTATGCTTTTTTATAAAAAATATTATATTATTTTTCTTCAGAAATAATGTAGTTACTACGGTCTGTAATTGTAATATACCAATGTATCAGTCTATTTTCCCTGTAACCTCATTTACACTCTGTATACAACAAGATAGGTTTACCATATTCTATATGCAAAATGTTTCACAAACATGACTAAATAAAACCAAAAGTCTGAGATCTGGGATGCAGATCTTGGTCTCAGGGTGAAAGAGTTCAAAAGTCAAAAGGTTACATATTCAAAACCTGCAGATATTTCTAATAGTTTGTATCCCAAGTTACACTTACATTTAAACTGTTTAAGTCATCATTCAACTTCTTGAAAGCTACTTGACATTCTGTCTGTCTCTGCCAGACCTTCTGCCTTAAGTCTCTTCTCCAAAAATAGCGCTGAATAGACAGGCCTACTGGGATTGCTACAAGTGTTATGGCAGCGACTTTGGCAATTGTGAGGTATGACGACTCCTCTACCATTTGTAACACACGTGACATGGTCTATTGGCTTTAATAGTACTGAACAAAATCTGAATTTTGACCTTTAGAGGGACATTGATATAGGAAAGAAATTGTGCTGCCAAAATGTCTGCAAAAGAAATGATGAAATTGTCAGTCTTTGTTAGTGTGTACATTATAATAAATGTAGACAATAATTAAAATTAATTAAAAATGTTCATTATGTAACTAGTTAAGGATAATGCTACGAGTGAAGGACAAGTATTATCAAATATATGGTTCAAAATGTACTTTAGTTCTCAGCTCTCACAAGTATAACAAGCCAAAAGTACTAACTAATGTATGGCACTATCCCTCACACATAAGTCCAATACACTGGCCAACATTTGCTACTGCTATCTTTCTTGCATAAGCCAAATGTATTGACCAATGTTTCACCATGTGACTCACACATAAGAAGCCAAAGGCACTGACCAATGTTTAAGAAGTTAAATGCACTGGTCAGTGTTTGGCATTATCTCTCACAAATGAAGTCAAATGCACTGGTCAGTGTTTGGCACTATCTCTCACAAATGAAGTCAAATGCACTGGTCAGTGTTTGGCACTATCTCTCACAAATGAAGTCAAATGCATTGGTCAATGTTTGGCACTATCTCTCACAAATGAAGTCAAATGCACTGGTCAATGTTTGGCACTATCTCTCACAAATGAAGTCAAATGCACTGGTCAATGTTTGGCACTATCTCTCATGAATAAGAAATAAAATGCACTGACCAATGTTTGGCACTATCATACATAAGAAGTTAAACACACTGACCAATGTTTGGCACTATCTCTCATGCAAATGAAGTCAGATGCAATGACCAATGTTTGGCACTGCCATCCAATGCAACAACCAAATGCACTGACAAACATTTGGCACTATCCATTCATGAAGAGAATAGTTAGATATGAAGAGAATAGATAAATTCATGAAGTAAATGGTTAGAGAAATTTATGAAACAAATTCATGAAGATAATGGTTAGATGAATTCATGAAAAGAATGGTTAGATGAATTCATAAAGAGAATGGTTAGATGAATTCATGAAGAGAATGGTTAGATGAATTCTGAAGAGAATGGTTAGATGAATTCATGAAGAGAATGGTTAGATGAATTCATAAAGAGAATGATTAGATGAACTTACAAAGAGAATGGTTAGATGAATTCATGAAGAGAATGGTTAGATGAATTCATGAAGAGAATGGCTAGATGAACTTACAAAGAGAATGGTTAGATGAATACTTTATGAAGAGATTGGTTAGATGAATTCATGAAAAGAATGGTTAGATGAATTCATGAAGAGAATGGTTAGATGAATTCATGGAAGAGAATGATTAGATGAATTCTTGAAGAGAATGGTTAGATGAATTCATGAAGAGAATGGTTAGATGAATTCATGAAGAGAATGGTTAGATGAATACTTCATTCTGTAATTTTGCATCATGTTCGAAGCTTAATTATTTAATGCAGGATAATATTTAAAGTTTATGTGCTTATGTATTTTAATATTACCTAATTATTTAGTGTCAAGCTAGATTCTTTACATCATGTTGTATATACTGTATATATTGCACATAACAGATAGAAGGCCTCAAGGTAGATTAGTTCTGTAACTGAGTTACCTTCTCTAAATAAAGTTATTATTATTATTATTATTATTATTATTATTATTATTATTATTATTATTATTATTACTAAGAGAATGGTTAGATGAATTCATGAAGAGAATGGTTAGACAAATAATTCATGAAGAGAATGGTTAGACAAAAAATTAATGAAGAGAATGGTTAGACAAATGATTCATGAAGAGATTGGTAAGATATATAAGTCATGAAGAGAATGGCTAGATAAATACCAAAAAGAGAATGGTTAGATTTAATGACTATTTAACAAAGGTAACACATTTAGCTTAAGAACTAATCTACCTTGAGGCCCTCATACAAAGTAACTTTTTTGGATACAAATGCATGTATATGCAACACATGCATACTTATACATATTAGCACATACATGTATAGACACATTATATTTACTCTCTTCCTTTCGCCAGATGGATACTCACCCACACATATTAAAGCCACATGTTCAATATATATGCAGTATGTTATTGGCAACAAAATACATGTAGATCAGTAGTATATTTATGATGCACAGAGGCATTTATAAATACAAATAGTTATTTTCATGCACATTTTAACTGCATCTATGAAGCCATTGGATATATTGGGTTTGTAAAAAGGAAATAGAGTGGGCATTTCTAATCTCAACTTGAATACTATTTCAGAACAAAGTTCCAGAGTATTGGAAACTTTTTTAATTAATTCCTTATTTGGTTTGGGAATTTTATACTGTTTGGTAGATATGGAATGCCTGATATTACTGGGTAGCCTACCAGCAAAGATTAGTGCTTGCTTTTTTTTGGATTACCATTAGCCCAAATGCTCTTTGTGATGTTTTTATCATTTGAATTACCCCATATTTTATTAACCTAAACATGGTTGTATGTAACTGTTATATAATAGTTTTCTGTGCCCTTCTGGGATATGTCTTATCCTACTGAGAAACAATAAACTAGAATCAACTTTTATACTGACATGTTTGATATGTTCAGTCCATTAAAAGTTATTACCTACCAAAACACCAAGTAGTCTATCATGAGAGACCATTTGCAAATTTTTATCCTTCCATGTCATAGTAAATCACTCTCAGGATTTGTTCTTTTATGCCATTTTGACAACAGTAATATTTTTGTTTTACCAGTATTTACCAACATACCATTGCATGTGTACCAGTTGCCCAGTTTGTTTAGGGCATCCTGCAAAGAAATTTCCAGTTTTGTGTTTTGGATGTTTGACAATGTTGTGTCATCTGCAGAGATCTGTAGATGAAATTGAGTCCCTTAGTAAAAATGGTAGGTGATTAATAAATAATATAAACACTTTGCCTTGTGGTACTCAGTATATAATTGTTCCAGGTTCAGAATGAACATATTTATATAAACATGTTGAAGTAAACGATTTAATTGTATTTTCATCACATTGGTAAATTTTCAGTTTCTTCAAAAGGATTTTATGATCACCATGTCAAAAGCTTTCCTAAAATCTACAAATACAGAACCTATTATTCTACCTTGGTCAAGTGCTTGAAGCCATTTGTCAGTTAGGGAGATTATGGCAGTCTCACATGAATGTTTCTGTTTAAAGTATTTAGTTAAATATGAAGAAGTCATGGATATGTTTTTGAATCAATTTTCACAAATTTGGGAGTAGTGAGATTGGCCAGTAGTTCTCATGAGCATCAGATTGTGGATAGGCATTATTTGTGTGCAGTTTTCCACATTTTGGGCACAGACGAGGTTGCAATGCTTAAATCATCAAAGTAGCTTTCTATCACTGATGCCTCTGATAATGGGGGGGGGCACTGAAAACATTTTGCAGTGACAGTGTCATCAGTGACTAAGGTGTCATTTAACAGAAGTGAATTAATTTTATTGGTCTGATCTTTGTGTATTTTCCCAATTAGTTCATTGAAAACACTCCAAATAGACTGTGTTGCTCTTATTCCTTTCAAGCATTGATCAATAATTATGTTGTTGTTGTTGTTGGGCTTAACGCCATTTTTCAGCACACGATAGGCTATTCATGGCGGCCAGTATTAATGGTGGAGGAAGAAACCGGAAAATCACCGGAAAGAACCACCGACCCACAAGAAGCTACTGGCAAGCTTTCTCACATATCCACATTCACCGAATCCTAGACTCGTACACACGCAGACAGAGGTGAAATGGCAGCGATCCGTAACGGACAGCGCTTTAGACCACTGGGCCACTCGGAGCCCCTGATGAATAATTAAGATTCTTTTAGCTTTTTTAATCATACATATTTTATTTCTCCATATTTTATAATATGCATGGTTTCCCATAGCCTTGAATTGATCACGTGTTTTCATGGCATATAGGATTCCAATGGAAAACCATTTACTATATTCGATGTATTTTCAATGGTGCATGTTTAGAGACTACATTCATAAATAATAAATATTTCATGAAGGGAATGGTTTGATCTATATGTCATGAAGAGAATGGTTAGTTAAATAATTCATGAAGAGAATGGTTGGATAAACGCTTCCGAAAAGAATGGTAACTTTAAAGGATAAATTTACCAAGTCAAGACTTTCTCAAAGCGGATGTTTATTGTCTGGATCAACGGTCAAATATCACGTGGTAGTCGTTCCGCACGTCTTCAAAAATGATATCCATTATCCGCATCTGCAGCTCAATCAACTTTCAAGTTAGGGTCATTAGGCCTAAATGTAGTCCTACAAGGTAAGACACAGAACATGTTTATGTTTAAATACCATCACCTGCAAACCAGAAGAAAAATATCTGGGCGATGGGGATTACGTCGTAGGTCTAGATTTGGCCTAATGGTAGCTACAATTAACCACAGGGGCTTGTATCATTGCGTACAAGTTACCGTCATACTAGTCCGAGTTTCCTCTGACCCTTGACACCCCATTTTTGATATTTGGTTTTTTATGTTGGGGTGTAGGCCCAACATAAAAAACCAGATATAAAAAATGGGGTGTCAAGGGTCAGAGTCAACTCGGACTACCGTCATACATGTACTCACATGAGTCTGCAGTTTTATCAATAAAGCACGATGAAATTTCTGAATACATGAAATCACCTGAACGGTATTATAAAATAACTCATGTGATGTACTATATACATACTATTATATAGTACATGTATGACGGTAACTTGTAAGCAATGGATACGAGCCTCTGTGCAATTAACTCTTTTCGCGCACGAATTATTCAACACCATTCGAATTGATATATAACAAAACCCATCTTATTAAATACATACTAAAACATGATGATCTGTTTATGTCAAATTTTCGATGTCACCAAGACCAATAAATGAAAGCTGTAACAAAAAAACAAAAAAAAAAAAAATGTGGGGACCTACTTGTTGGTCTACGATGTCACCATGACATGTTGAAATTAGTTCATTAGTTCATAAAGGGATGATAAGTCGGAAATTCCTATTCGACTATTTTCCGCTATAATGAAAGTTTCCTCCCTTTGATTTCTTTCTGCATTACGAAATGAATCTGTCATAAGTTGGGGCGAGCATGACGTATTTATTACCTGTTAGACGAACAAGTAGTTCTCCTCTTTTTTTTTTCTCTGACTTGTTGGTCTAATTACCTATAACAATGTTGGCGATATTATTGCGGTACTTAATATTGTTAAATATTATAACTGTTTTGCTATTGCTGCATGGGTACAATCTGTAAACTCTCCATGACTTGCCCTCTGTCGCTTCCTATTTAAATAAATCCCTGTAAAACGAAGAGCGTCAATGTTAAAGTACAACGCATATGATAGCTAACCCAGATTAAGTTTCCATGGGGGAACAACTTTGTATTATCTTGATATTTGAGGAACATCACAGACTCCCAGCTTTTTTAACTGGTATGCCTTTGAAAAGCCCCCACCCACCCCTTGCCCATGGCCAAATATTTTATAATTTTGTATCGTTATGTATCCCCCTTTAGGTCTGTCATCTTCAGTGTTCATTAGAAGAATCGAGTGACAGATAAATTATTGCAAATAATTGTTTTGAAAAATAAAATATGGGCTTGAACCTATCTTAAAACTTTTTGTTGGTACTTACCAAGTTTCCTTGTCCGGTTCATCGACGTTCCCGATATCTAATGGAATCGTGGTACTAATTCAGTTCCCATAGTGAACCTTCATTTTTTTTTCTTTCTTAAGACATTACCCCTAGCCAATGCATAAATATCCGAAACGAAACTATAGGAACTTAGATGTCTATTTCAGGACCTTTATTTGTGGCCAGGAACTTAATGAGGGTTTTTTTAGTATAGCGATGTGGGTTTTTTTTTTTAGGAATGGCCATTGTGTGTGGCACACCTTTAATGAAACCATAAGGTCACGAGCTCACATCATCCTGCTGTTTATTTTTAGAGACACAAACACACAACATAAATTATCCTAACTTATCCTCACTTATTCTAACGAGGGGTGGGGCTTATCTATGACCAACAAATTTTGTACACTCTCCCACCATGGCAACACTCGGGGAGTGCAAAAGTGCACCCACCACGTTCTTACATGGTGGGAGAGTGTATTTTGTTGTTGGAGAAATTATATATATATACAACACTTGGGGAGTGCAAAAGTGCACCCACCACGTTCTTACATGGTGGGAGAGTGTATTTTGTTGTTGGAGAAATTATATATATATATATATATATATATATATATATATATATATATATATATATATATATATATATATATATATATATATATATATATATATATATATATATATATATATATATATATATATATATATAACCCGCATTTCTGCCAAGTTATAGGTCTCTATTCGTCAACTGTTGTTAAGAAACACTAAAATGGCCATAAGTTTATGAATTCACATGCTATATACTGCTGTCTAAAATAACTTGCTGATGAAGCTAAGTACATGTCTTGTCTTGTTTGTACGCTAGCGAGAATATAGTTACTTTTTCGACTGCAATTAAAAATTTTTAATTTTGTGATATTTCCTTGATAGAACTTGGGTCTGTTTTTATGTCTGTATTGTTACGTATATGTGATTAAATTGTTTGTGTGTAAGGTTAAAAATTATTTTTATTTTATTTTTGTTTCATTGTATTTAATTTGCAATGAATATTTTTCTCGGATTCGGGATTCTATCTTTAGTAGTGAGATATATTTTTATCACTAAGTTGTTTACTTAAGACGAAATAGTAATACGTACGAATTATTAATGATTTTGTCTTACCCTGGTTACAATATCAACAGGACGTTAAAATGATTGGTCAGTATCACGGACATACTTTCTTCACATGATAACTGTTTGTAAACAACCTTCTTATGATTGGTTTTTAAGTCGGTCAATATTAGACGACGTGACAAAACTAGTGTAGTAAGAGACCAATCTTGTGAGACTTGATATAGGGTTTCGGAGAATTAAATACGCATTCTAATATTTTTTTCGGGCAGAGCCATTCAAAACCTTCAAGGAACAAGGTTATTAATTTTATACCAATGTTGCCAGAATATTTTATTCTTCGTCTGATTTTTGGATTCAATAATTTATTTCCCTGGAAATTCAACAAGATGACTTTTCTATATAAAGAAAAATTCTGAAAGATATTCATGGAAATTTATTCTGGAATTATTTGGAAACAAAGACTGTGATTCAAGTGAGGAATTATTGTTATTCATAGATTGGACTGCATCTGATGTCATCACCTTCCATATTCGTACGTTGTCAGAACTCGAACCTGGATTCTTATAGGACTATTCACTGATAAGACTTGTGTTTTTATTCTTAGAATCAGTTTTGGATTATGTTTACAAACTGTAAGTCCTATTTACCAATTTTTTTTTTTTATTGTTGTCTAAGGATATGAATTGGTTTGTTAAAATTTACAAAGCTTGCTGGCTTTCACTCTTTTCTTTGTTACCGAGTACGAGCCCTTGTCACGTAACAGTATGTATGTGTATGTTTGTATGTCTGTATGAATGTATATGTCTGTATGTATGTCTGTATGTTATGCATAACAAAGTATAACAAACACGACGCCTGCTTGTTTTTAAACTATGCTTGACGGAGTTGTCTCGCTTAATCAACTTACACCATAATAATATTTATCAAATTTGATAAAGTTCCAAAACAAAATAAAGTGAATTAACTCTGATATAAACAAAAATTTGAGATAAAATCATCAATCAAAAGTACGAAACTCACTGATTATAAATTTCAGAGCCAGAAAATACAAACATACAAACCAAACTTTAAAGGTGTAAAAGCAAAGTTAAAAATTTAAAATACACACATATATGCAATGTTCAATACCTACAAAAGATTTTAAATTAGCCAGAACACTATTATCATCCTTTTAAAAACACAGAGAGAGAGAGAGAGAGAGAGAGAGAGAGAGAGAGAGAGAGAGAGAGAGAGAGAGAGAGATTTCTTGACCAATGAAAAGCGTCTCAACTATCGTGATTATATAAAAAAAAAAATTTACGACGACTTTCAAAATAATTCTTTTACTGTCATTTTACTGAGATGATACTACCTTTTGCAAAAACCTTTGACCTATCAAGGTCTATGTTGATTTTTTTATTATTATGGTCCTGGATGATCGGGTTATGAAAATGTCATAATCTATTGAAGACTCGTCTCGCAAACTTTCGAGATAATTAAAATATTTGCTGTCGTCTGTTTGGCGACATTTTCCTTTTGCGAAATGTTTCTGTCTTTGGTGTTATTATATTCATAAACAATTTTCTGTAAATTGTCAATATATTTACTCGCATTTTTAGCTGTCAAACACTTATAATTGTTTTTGCGTTTAGTGCGATTACATTTTTCAAGGATGACACATTTTCCCTCATTTCCAGTAGCATATTATTTTTATTTTACTGTTAAATTTTTTTTTATTAAACAACAATGCAACATGATTAATCCATATTCTGTTTTGTTTTCTTTTTGTTATTTTTATTATTTCTTTTAATGCATCAGTCATTAAAGTCCCTGTTTTATCCGAAACGGTTATACTAAACGCATATTTCCTAAAGACATCTACTAGATTAAAAATATAACTTTTTGGAGCGTCATCAGCGCCAACCTTAGATTGAGCACGATTTGTCATATCAACTAAATCTATCGCTCAGATATCATCAACGGCATTTGCAACCACTTTACCTTGTGTAGCTCTAACTCAAGATTATCATATAATTATTTTTTACTGAGTCTATACTCTTCAATTCCGAGATTATATTTTTTGCTTCCATAAAACCCTGGACCAACCTTAGGCCAACATGTTCTCGCATAGGTACAGGTTTAAATATCACGTACTTTGTCCAACATTACTTTATCGCAGCTGTGTTTATTTTAATCGCTCTTGCGTCAACTTGGTTAAAAAGACTCTCGTCCTGGCAGCGGATTATCATTTTCATCGAGTTGTTTATCAAGAGGATTATAAGGTCCATTACCTTTATGGTCTAGCAAGGTTCAGCCGTCTTTTGGCTTCGGCAATTTGCTAATTAATTTAGGTATATCTGTACCTGTTCCAATTATTTCTCTTTTGTTGCATTTCTGACCCTGTGACAATTCTCGATTCATAAATCTCTACCGCAATCGCACTGGCATGTCGTTATTTATTTTATAACTGAATTTTGTTTCAGATTTATGATAATATTGTTTCAGTCGTCTACTAAAAGAAATCTCTCTGACAATTTCAGGGCAACCCTCTCTCTGACAATTTCAGGGCAACCCGCTCCGGTCAACTTTGCTTTTGGCAAAAACATAATATTTCTTTTTTCACAGATTGCACAAATACTTTTCAGCATTATTCTATTTTTATTTTTTCTGTTTTTTATCTCTGTTTTCTCTATTAGTTTTACACTGAAGACAATATGTTGACATTGTATATCAGAGTTTAGATGAAATTAATTGCAATCTCGTCATTAGCGTGAGAAGGTTTTTTGTCAAATTGCAAAATAAACTTTTAAACATCTGGATTTTGGTCATCTGTTTAATGAACATTACGTAATAATATCGACAAGTAGAAATTCCAACTGATTGAAATTGATTAGACGAATAATCTATTACTTTGTTTTTACTCATATATTTTTCATTCGCCATTTGTGGAATTCCGAGCGAGTCAAAATAATCGTTCTCAAAATCATCTACTTAATGTGTGCCAGATCCGTCATTAAAATCTTTTATGTTTATGACGCACGAACCTGGCGGCAATGGAATCCCTTTAAGTTCATCCTTTGAAAAATATCCGTGGAAATTTTTTACTTTTGTAGTCTTTCAAGTATATCAAAGCTACTAAACACAGCTGACTTCATCTACTTGTTCCTGGCAACATTAGTCCTCGTCCTGGCAATAGACTTCCAGTCAATCCTGTTAAAAAAAGGGCTATTGGAATAAATCCACAACTTTTCCTCAGTCGTGTCCTTTTTCGTCGTTGTTTTTCTTTTAACCGTTTTTCCTTTGGTCATCATGTTTATCAGTCACATAAAATTAAACTAATTACACTAAAAACAATTACAAATAATTTTCCTAATTTTGTTACTATCGACATTTATAATAAAATTATCTTTATACCAATGTAGCGGACAAGGGTTCATGACCCTCAACTGCCTTTTTCGTTACTCCGGATACTGATTCAGACGCAGGTACTAAACCCAATGTACAAAGTACTGGTAAAATTTTAAGTATTAACGTTCTGGCCATTACAGATAGCGTCGGACCAGAGAAACCAAGTTCTTTTACTATAGCAGTTTTTTTTTGTGCATCATTTAAATTTAAAACAAAAGTTTTTTTTTGCAATCGTATAAATTTACTTGTTTTTTTTATGGTTAACAACAATTTTGTTAAAATACCTGTTTTGTTGTAAGGTTTGAAGTTTGATGAAACATGTCTATTCCTTGCAATAGCAGATGCTAATTTTTTAACTGGCCCATCTATTAAATATATTTATTTTACAGTATATTTTGTCATTATATTAAAATTATAGATTAAATTTGGACTGTCATTTTACCTCCGATAATGTCAATCGTAATAGTTCTCTCTTTAACAACTAACGCATATACATATAACTGCTCTGCTTAAGCTGCTTCTAATGTCCATGTAATTTCAATATCAGCAGTTGAAATAACTTCTTTCATTTTGTTTGCTAACATAAAAACAAAATATTGGATAAACTGTTCAAAATTACTCTACTGATATCTGAGATTTATCTCCAACATTCTGATCTTTTTGCACTGCGTCGAGCAAATTACATGTACGGTCTAGTAATGATTTTATTTTCATCATCTGCAAAATTACATTTAATCGCTCGTTCTGAATATTGTCCTCAATTTATTCTAGCATATATTCGTCTAATATTAGCATCATTTTATTCCTGGTTTCCACGTCGAGCTTGTGTCTGAAAGACAACAAATTTTGCCTTAGCTATTTGTTCAGTCGACGTTGTTGTGACTTGCCATGAGTAGTCGGTGGTAAATGGAACTGCTGTGTGTGCTGGGTCAAATCCAACTCATTTACTCTTACAGATCCAGCAAATACAAGCTAGAAACATGAGTGCGTGAAAGTTCTACTCCCACTTATGAGGGCCAAATTACAGGTTGTTAAGGTATTGATGGTAGTACAACCTCCCAGTTATAATTAATCATCACTCTATGAGAGAAGAAATGAGTGGGGACATGGAACTGATTTCTTCTCTCACGAACAATTAAACAGCCTGCTGTGCAGGCATTAAACCGTCGCGCATGCCCATGTGGAAGAAAGACACTTAAATGAACTAACTGCTGTGGAGGTATTTTAGAAAGCGGTATATAGTGAAGACGTGTAGCAGCTTAACCACCCCGCCAGAGCAAACACACTTGGTCGTACACACACGGACTATTCACAAAATAATAAGACGCAGAATTATTATAAAACTATCACAGTGTAATAAACACAAACTTATCCAGCGCCATGTAGTATTTATGTGTGCAGTAGTCATTTTCTCTGATACAGTTTGCAAAGTATTAAACAACATATTTGCATCCGGAAATTGAAAACGACTCCTGGGGAGTCGTTGGAGGAGTGAACAATGGAACGGGTAACTTGTTAATGTAATCGACTGTTGCATATTAGACAAGTGTAAAGCAAGCAACTCACATACTACTAACACACCATGAGTTCCATAGAACAAAATGTATATGGAAAATGGATATTACTGTATTGAATCTTTAACTCCAAAATACTAAACGCACACAAACAATAACAAACATTGCTTTACAGATCTAAACCCACATAAACTCTCAAAGCATAGGCCATCAACATTTATGCTCATTTAAGCCAATGTGACCTAACATGACGTTCAATTTCAGTTCACAATAAATTATTAGAATTACTTTCTAGTAGCTGCTTCCTTATTTAAAAAAACAATCAAATTTGAATTCATTTTATTGTAAAGACTATAAATCTGCAAATAATATCCCTTTCCTGCAACGATGACAACACATATCTTTATTACAGCTTTGTTCCTCTCTTTGCTTTATTTACTGTTAAACGCCTACTGTTTTGTAGCTACTTACGTTTTATTTTAAGGAGGGAATAAATGAAAGCATGCACTTAGTCATAAACAGGCGCTTTGCATTACAATTAAATTTTCTTTATATCCTATAAGTTTAAGTTACACAACTTGTTTTCCATTATTCAACTCTACTAACATGAAACCCGTGCTTTTTAATTTATCTAAAGATATAAACAACATTTAATTAATGTGTTTTTAAAATGCTTTGCTTGCTTCTATACAAACAATACTCTCATACAGGTTAGAGAAATTAAATTCGTACTCTACCGAGTTTCGAACCCAGGTCCGCGAGTAAATGGCACCCATCGCTTTGCCTGCACGCACCAGCCCATATACCGTCACGACTAAGCACGCATCACCAAAAAAATGATGGCACTGAGTCGGTGTTATATAAGCTTGTTCGTAGCAGACAAACTCGCATGACGACCTAGTAAATAATTTTCATATATATATATATATATATATATATATATATATATATATATATATATATATATATATATATATATATATATATATATATATATATATTTGTTCCAGATTCCTGTGAAAGAAATCAAGGTATATAGGATTTTTGTACTACAAAGAATTATAATTATATACCAGACAGTGCTATCCTAGGATTGTGTAGTAGAATCTTGATAATAGTGGGCAGAAATAATAATTTAATACAAACAATATTATCATACAAGTTAGAGAAATTAGACATATTATCATGACGACATAGTAATTAATTCTCATATATCTACACAGTTGTTCCAGAATCCTATGATAGTCCCTCTTCCCCTCTTCTCCACCCCCCCCATATATGCGGGAAGCCATGCCAGAGTGAATGTTGAATTGTGCGTTTTAAATATGTCTGGTTCCCTGATTTGTGTGCTTCCAGCATCGCAATCTACTAGGTGGCAGGGGGGTGGGGAAGTTTCATATATTGGTCACTGTCAAATTTATTAACATATGGGTATGGTGTGACATTTTGAACTGCTATCGTGTAATAGTTAATGATACAGACATACTTGTGAATTTGGTCTTTCCAGTTTGTGTTGTTCTTGAAACTGACCTGAGGCATGTAAATTTCATAACTTGAGGTATGGTGTGACTTTTTCAGGTTATAGTGTGACTTTTTGAGGGTATGGTGTGATTTTTTGAGCTGTTATTGTGCAATATTGAAAAGGATGGACATATTTGTGAATTTGTTCTTTCCGGCTTGTGTTTATTCTTGAAACTAATGTGATGCATGTATACCTCATGTAGTCACTAAACGGTATGTAGCAAGTGAAATACTAATAGTCTGATAGGAAGCAGAACTAGCTGTTTATAACAATAGATACGTTAATTCAAGGTAAGTTGAATATCTTTAAAAAAACATTGATTGGATGACAACATGTAGAATAGCATCAAACTATTAGATACATGTTTTCCCAAAATTATCACCCAGGGAAAGAGCTTGCGTTTGCACCGTGAACATCACGTGTTCTCGAAACTGACCTTCGGTCATAAACGATGCATGGATAAATTTTAGAGTGGGGTGCAACAGCTTTTTATTTTACAATTTCCAATGACTTGTCAGATAAAGTGAATGATATTCTCATGTATTATACCTTCCAAAAATTGACTTTTTTTTAACCTCACTCGTATTGCCGAGTGCATTGCAGGGAGAATATGAAGCAGGGAACCAGACTATTTTAAATCGTGCCGACATTGAATAAATGTTATCTTACTTTATCATATTTTATCTTAGTGTACGTGAAATCGACGAACACAGGTTTACTATTGTATCTCACATATAAAGTGGTTTACAGATAGTCATAATACTTACTGAGATAAAATTTTGCAAACTCTGTTTTCTGATTTCCCAACTACGTTATAGTATAGATTATAGACAATTACAGTGCACTATATTATTGTATCTTTTGCAGATAAAATTATTTTTTTATCTTTCTCTTCATGATAAACAATGTAGTTTAGCTGCAGAGATTGTGAGCCCTACAAATTAGTTTTAAACATGAAAATCATACTAAATAGGGCAAACATATAGGTCAATAACGTTAAACCAGATCCTCTAACCGAACTCAAAATCTATCTAGGTGTTTTTTTTTTTACACTGTTACTCTTTCGTGACACCTGTGCTATGCATGTTCGTTTATGTGCTTGTGTGCGTAATTTTTGTCAGCCCATCCTATCTGCTGCTGTGGATTTTATCCAAATATTTTATCAAATCCGTTACGATATATCGACGTAGGACAATGTAAATTTATTTTTATAAAACCAAACGGGGTAGCTTGTGCTTTTGAAAAAAGTTCTTGAACTTAATCATGTTCATGTCCCCTGAACTCCATGTATAATAAATATTTTGCAGCGTATAATTATCAACTCCGATAAATAAAACCAAAATGTTGCAGTTATCTCTGAGCACTTTAGGTATTTGTATATTACGCTGGGTAACATAAATCACGTCTTTATTTTTAAGTCTACCTCGAGAAAATGTCAGAGCTGGATTTGATTATTTGTCCAGCATGACATCGTCGTACGCTACCAAATCATTTATAAGTCCATCAAGATCATCTACAGATGGCGATTCATCAATAGTTGTAATAAAATCAACAACATCATTCATCCAGCAACTTTGCATTTTCATTAAAATATTTAAGCACTTCATAGTATCGTTGATCATCTTCAAATGGAGCTACTAAATATAATTTATCCCACTTTCATCCATCTCATTATCAGATTAAGCAATACTTGCGTTTTGCCTGATCCAGCTGGCCCAATCATTTTCATTTTAATAGAATTTGGTAGCGTTGGGTGATGCTTGACTGGCTCTTTGTTTTGTGTCGCCGAAAAGTCAGTTGTATCCATAATAATAAATAACATGTAATAATAAATAATATTAGTCTGTATTGTGTTCGATGCAAGGCACCTACTCCACTACTGGATTAGCAACAAAAATAACAAAACATATAAAATGCGGACTGACAAGTAAGTGTGAAAGTGTGGCACAAAAAATACAAATTTATTTCGCCCAGCACAAAGACAAGAAGTGATATTGCTGTTTCGTTGGGAAAATTACCAGGGATTCTGTGGGCGAAGTATCCCGGAGAAAAACACATACCAGGATGCAATTATTGTAGTCGTGGGACTCGAGTTGATATATTACTTGACGAATGAGATCAACCAGTCCAAGAGAGTGTCCAATAAATAAGATTGATCAAGTGTGTCACGTTCATGATGTTGCGTGTAAAAGCAAAGATTTACAATAACTGCATCTAGCAGTTGTGAAATTGATCCATGCGTTAAATCCTATACCTGGTAAATCTCGTTAGTATTCTTTTGAAATCTGCTATAAAAGGTAAAATAATGCTAATGACTGGGTAATTAATTATATAAATATTATAATGGAGTACATCTATTTTAGCCCAAGAAGATATTGGAAACGCAGAGCAACTATTAGAAAACTTGCTGAAGCAGCAAAAATCTCACGTGCACGTTTCTGCAGCGTGGTTAGCACGACAGGCAATATGACAAATCTATCTATGTCCACCTAAAACAATTCAGTACACTTATTTTAATGTCGTGGTTCCTAATGAAGTTTATTAAGGAGATTTTTTTGTTTTTGCTACATGATGCTATTAAAAATACGTGGATGTCAATCACGCACATGCAAATACGCGTTAACTGTCCTTTATGTTGCAAGTAGATATAAAGAAGAGAAACTATTATCAACAAAAACAGCACCTGAAGTTGCATCAGCGTTTGATCGAATTTTTCAACGAGAAGCCTTGCGACGGCTACAGCTGCTACAAATTGATTCTGGCAAAGAGTTTCTTGGTGCAGTATCATCGTTGATGAAAACGCATAATGTCAACATCAGACAAGGACACATCTCAATTCATCGTGATCAGGCAATAGTTGAACGATTTAATCGCTCAGCGGTTATTTGGAAATGAGTATGCAAAGTAAATAATTCAGTGCGACATGAGATCTCGTTGATGGATTTCAAGATTACCAAGTGCGATAGCTGCGTTAAATAATGAAATTACTTGTGCAACTTCTGCGAAACCTATTAATGTAATTACAAATATGTATATATCTGTTTGTACAAAATTTCTCAAGTTAGTGTCATTACCGCTATTGGAAATTTTAATTTCTTTTCTAGCTTAACAACGTCGCTAATACTTGGGGCCCCGAGTGGCCAAGTGGTCTAAAGCAATCTCGTATCGGATCACTGCCATCTCACCTCTGTCTGCGTGGGCTCGAGGCTAAGATTCGGCAAATTTGGATATGTGTGAAAGCTTGCCAGTAGCTTCTCGTGGGTCAGTGTTTTTTTTTTCCGCGGATTTTCCGGTCTCTTGATCCATCATTAATACTGGCCATCATGTATAGTCTATCATGTGCTGAAAATGGTATTACGAACAAGAACAACAACAAAAACAACATCGCTAACAGATACTCCTATATTCTGTAACTGTTTCTGCCCACGCATTTATGTTTTTACGTCTTAAATCCTTTAAACCATTTCCACATATTGCTTTTGAGAAATGCTCTATAACTCGTTCAGCTACGCAGTTTAGTCTCCTTCACGAAGCCAACGAGAAAAAAATTATTGCTTTGAAATTATTAACGCCAGATTTATCATTTAATGGATACATCGCATAAACAACTGCAGTTACAGGATTCGCTCGTTCATGATACGGTTTATCAATACCAGTCAATGTTCCTGGTTTGGAGTTTTTATTTAATGTAACAATACTATTTCCAATATGAAGCCGAATATGGTCATGTTTATCATGGATAATCCAAGTGTCATCATCTGTCTGTACAAAATGTTTTACTATAATAATATATCGCTGATTGTCGAGATAGTTAATTATAGTTGTACCTCGTTCGAGATGCATTCTAAAATCAAAGGTATTTATGATCTTGAATCTTGACCAAGTTTGAGCCGCACCATCGTTGCAAAATTCTTTCTTGGCTTCACGGATACAATCGATTATATCCCTATTTATCAAAGCCAGATCTTGCATCTAAAATTTAAATTTAGATTTTTGATAGTTTGACAAGATCAAATCTTGCTCTGGAAGATTCACTTGCGGATAATTAAGACAAGGATATGTTTAATTAGACTCTAATTATATATATATATATATATATATATATATATATATATATATATATATATATATATATATATATATATATAATGCGATCAGATAACAACTACAAATGGTTAATGATGGGATTTTGTCTTCATTTTAATAAATCATGCGTAAATTAATTATATGGCCAGCATATGCAATGTTTTCGCAAAGGTAGTCTAAGACCGAAATCGTGTTTACGATGTGGTGTTGAAATAAATGAATCTCATATAAAAGCCGCTGATGACTATCTGACCAGATTTTCAATATAATCATTTAAAAAATAGTATTACTATAAAAATGAAGCAAAATGAATTTGTAAAACATCCAATATTAAAAAATTATTAAGCTTCTTGTGATGGTATAATCTAAAAATTGCAGATTGAAAAATGCAGTTGGTAATATTACTAAAACTGGGAACCTCAAATTCTGTGCTGAAAACAAAACATACCTATAATCATCGATTCATATTTTAATGTTTTTATGGGGTCATCAAAGATGGACTTGTGATCGATCTTATAAGTTCAATCCCGATACATGATAAATTATCTAGCTTGCAGTTTGTTACACGGAGTAAGAATTCCTAATTTGTAAATACTGGCATTAATTCTAAGACTCCTACATCGGTTATATCTACAAATACAGATACGAGTAAAGAAATAATTTTCCCATTGATGAATGCGGGTGGTAAATATTTCGGTATTTGCAGACGTTTAATAATATTTGTGACTGATAAAATGATCAGGTCAGCTTTTTCGAAACATTTAAACAAAATATTACGTTCCGGTATATACAATTTGGAGAGATAACTCTGTTATCGCTGATAGAGTAATCAAGCAGTTATCTTCTTTTTGTTATATTGTATACATGACCACATATTAATTCAGTTATATAGCTAATCCATCGAACTTAAAATTGTGATAATCTGCATATTTTATATGAACAAACATCTTATTTCCATCGACGTTGTCAAGGAATTAATTCTTGGACGTTGTGAAGACGATATTGAATTACGTTGATAACTTCTCTATAGTGGATTTAACAATAAGCCATTTGTGCGCTAGTCATTATCGCCTTTATTGTCTAGACTGCATACAAATAGAACCAGAATAATATCCATCCATATATTCATTGCTAGATAGTTCTGCTTTGATGAAATCAAGGGTTGATAATACAGTATTTTAACCAAATTCAGAAATATGTAAGTTTGTGGATTTTTCTAATTTATTTTATAATTTAGTCAGAATCTGGCAGTATATACCTATCATAGTTGACATGGCTAAGATAGCTATGAAAAGTATTTTTAAAACGTATATTTCTAACCGAATCTCATGGTGCAGTTTTAATGCGTCTGGTTCTCGTACTCGTGTCCCGTGGTTCGATTCCCCGTTCCGGACATATGTCGAGGGTGGCGTTAGGATGTCATTTTATTAATAAATGTCATTTACTTAAAATTTTGGTACACAAGCAAATGCCATACGAGATTTAATGTAACCTCGCCAACGTCAATCAACGTGGTGAGTGCAGTTTATCAATTACCCCTGGGTTTGATGGGATGGGAGGGGGGAAAATGAAATTGATATGCACTTGTGCCCCTAAAATAAACAGCAGGATTATGAGCTCGTGACCTTGTGACCTCACATAGGGACATTCAAAAAGAATGTCCGCCGGACAAAAAAGTCTCAATAAAGTGCCTGTGGACCATAAGACAGGTCTTAAACAATGAAAGTGTGCATGTAGACCAATGACAACTACAAGGACTCTTAGGATGTTATTAGTAAAGGCTATACCACCAGAAAGAAATCGGTGGAATGGTAGACTGACCGTCAAAACTGCTATTTATTTTTATCTGATTCAGAGTATATTTTATATTTATCTGATTCAAAAAATATTTTTTATTATTGTCTGAATCAGATTATATTTTACATTTATCTGATTCAAAATATATTTTTATATTTATCTGATTCAGAAATATTTTATTATAATAAAATTTATCTCTTATGAAATTCAGTCAGATTTTCTAAGTTGTGACTTTTATCCGATTGTCTATATTTGACGGGTAAATAACCGTCAAAATTGAGAATTCAGTCAGATTTTCTAAAATATTTCTTTTTTTATAAAATATTAATTCAAAAAATATTTTATCTTTTTATGTTTATCAGATTCAGAAATATTTTTATTATAATAAATTTTTTTTATGAAATTCAGTCAGTCTATACTTGATAGGTAATTGCTTATCAAATTGTGAATTCAGTCAGATTTTCTATATTTGACGGGTATGTTACCTAACAAACTTGTGACTTTGGTCAGATTTTTCTTTATTTGACGGGTAAATACCCATCAAAATTACGAATTCAGTCAGATTGTCTAAAATATTTTTATATTATCGAGAAGTATTTTTTTTAAATTAAGAAATATATTTTTATTTGAACAAAAATTTATTAAAGAATGAATCGTAAAAAATTAATTATATGTTGTTTCTATTGAGCAATCACAACAGAGCGACATAAAAATATTTGATGAGCTTGATCCTGAAAAAATGAGTAATTTTGAATCATTGCAATTTTTAAAGCACGAGAATAAATATACGCTGCCCTCCGATTATAGATTTATAAAATTAATCCAACAAGCGATGTTGCAATCGATTTTAGCAATCACAGATACGCAAGTGAAATTATTTGTTCGTCTTTCACGTTGAATCAAAACGATTAGATCAGCATCGTCTCAAGAATACGAACGAAAAGATTTGTACACTCTCGTATAAAACAGCTGAGAGATATTATGTCAATGACTGAGTTTTTGGACGAAACTGCGGAAGAGTTACCGATTAAAGATAAGTTAAAACATGACTCTAATCATAGTGAAAGTGGCTGTAGTGGTGTTGACAACGAAACTAACAGTGTCACCAGTAACGTTGTATCAGGATAATTCATTTCTGACTACAGTAAATAAAAATATAATTCATTAATAGATTTTATCTGCATTGAGTATTATGATCAAACATACTAAACCGCCGCGTGAAATTTTGTAAACTTTGTCTGAATTTGATTACTGATCTCCACATTTCCATAATAATAATGATTACATGTGGTGATTAGTTATCAAATTCAAACAAAGTTTATTTTTTGCATGGTGTTTTCTACGAACGCACATACAAGTTTATATTTAATATTTCTGACCTGAGATCGAGCAAATGGCCATTCTGGTAAATAAGTTTGAAATGTATCTGCGTTAATAGTGGATTATGACATTTTAGATAAACAACATTGATTGATTCTGATATATTCAAAAAGCCTGGTGAGATTTGATGCGTAAATAAATACAGAATGTATCCTTGCTGTGTTTGATTGGATTTTTCACTGTCAGCTTGATAACTACCATCAGTGACATCGTACAATAGTTTGATGTTATATTGACGATTTCGGGTGATACATGACGGCTTTCTTTGTATGGATTCTTACTGCATCGAAGATATTAGGTGGTGGTACTATTTTTCCACGATTCAAGGATTCTGGGAAAATAATTATCAATCACATCCGTGAGACTATTTTCTAATCTACTTGAATATAGTTTTGGCATTGTATATGTTGAAATGTTGTCTTTGGCTGTTCCATAATAATAAATAAAATAATTTCATGATACGTCCTTTTGAAGACAATTTATTTTGTTAAAGCACTTGTAATATAACAGTTCGATTAATGATGTACATATCTGATCTGAGTTTATTTAAATGTTGTATTGTGTCAATGATATTTTTGTGTCCTCGTTGTAGATTTGTGATAATGATAAAAATAGATTTTTATATTATTGATTTTATTATTGTGTTTAAATTCAATTAAAGCAACTAATCCATCAATTGGTTCTTCATTGGGAATTTTATGGGTTCCAGTATTGTCGTATATAACATGTCCTGTTACTGGATTATATATAAAGTTGAATACAGGATGACGATCATTGTGAGGAAGCTATATGTTCCAGCAGTATCAGTATAATATCAGTATAATTATAATCTTTTCTGTACAACCAATCAAGTCTCTAAGGAACACCAGGAATTTCGTTGAAATAAACGTCCTGTTTTTATGTATTTTTTCTGTTGTAAGAAATTCATTTAGTTGTGTTTCTGCTAAACCTTCATAAACCGGTGAAATATCTGGGCAACAGATCTAATCAAACTCTGATAAATATCTACGGCGTAATCAGTACAATTTATTTCGATGGCAGATGACAGCATTGGTTTGTTGACGGTAATAGAAATCATTGATTCTTTTCCTGTAATTGGTTTAATTCTGCGTTGAAATTCTTCATTGATCTGTTCTATTTGATAACTGCCCGTCGATATACTGACTACTTGCCAATCAGGATTTTCATCGTTTTTTATATTTACAAATACTAATTAATTATGTGGTTGTAGTCCACATAATGATTATGCCCTAATATTTGAACAACTGTGATAAATCCGCAATTGCGCTAATGCAATTTCTTTTGTTGGTATTGCCGATGGAAAATTAATACTGAATTCAGGATTAGTTGAACTCGCTGATATCATTGTTCTTACCGGATCAGTATTAGTAACGATCTGTTGTAATAATTCCCTTGACTTAGTGAAGGACGTTGTCATTATTATATTATTGTTGTTCTAAATTATTTATTTAATCACCCGTGGCATAGCTACCGTTAGTAGATCTTTATTATAGTGCTGAATTCTTTATCAGGTATTATTCCATCGTTCAGCGATGAAGAAATCGTTGCCAAAAATTTGGAATGTGCTACAGTTGCAGAAAGTAATTTCATCGTGTACTCGTTAATTTTTTCATTTGTGCACGTATCTACATTTTTCGTGATAATATTAAATATTCCAGCAATCGTGGTCTAGGATAAAACAACGATTTTTACAATGATTGGCGCTGTCATCGTCAATATTGATAATACTACGCGGGCTCCAGCAACAATAGCTGAAATCGAATAAACGTTGACCGATGTTCTTTATTTTTATTGTATAATCATTAATGGTACTTTTTAATTTATTTTGCCATGTTGTTACTTGATGGTATCTGTATCGCTGAACGCCTATCAATACACTGTATTAAGTAATTTAATTGTGGTGTTTCAGAGACAAATTCTAGACACACCAGTAAGAAGACGAGATTAATTTTTTATCAGATGATACCAGCATAAACGTTTCTTCGGTATCTTTATTTAACACTACATATACCGGCCCAGGAAAATTATCGGTTGAATGGCGCCATAGATACGTGGTAAATATATTAAATTTTGCAGACCTAAATACGGACAGCCTGTACGCGCCAGTTACATCTGCGGTATGTTTGACAGTGTTATCGCCTTGTAGCCATATTGATGTTTTTCATGATACTGTGTACACGATAGTGTCAATTTGTTTGTGTGGAATTTTAATCAGATTCATTTTGTCAACAATATTAGGAATTACACTGACAATATCGTTGAGTCATGTGTTTATGTCGGCGAGTTTGATATCAACGATCAATGATTTTCCCCAAAATTATTCAATGGTTTTGTTTACGTTTCTGCGAAAATTCAGAAACAGTTGTATGTGATTAAAATATTCAATTCTAAATGCGGTCATTCCATAGTTGATTGTAGCTAACGAAGTTATCACTGGAATATTGTTATCGTCTACATATTTCTTTGTTGCTGTGTCGAGATTATAATTTTGGTTCTCCTACATTATTATTGTTATTGTTATTTATGTTAATGACGCAGTTCATTAGATCACCGGCTTTTAACACTTGTTCGCATATGCTATCTCGGATCGACGACGGAGGAACACTAGGAACAAGTTTACCCTCTTTGTCATATACGGTAACAAAACCTTCTCGCGATGATCAAATAGGAATAATAATATCATGGATTGAATTATTACTCGTCTTTAATATTCTTTCACCGTTTTGAAATATAACAAGTTCGTTTGGATCAACGATGGCAAAATTGAGCAGGTCAGATAATTCATCATTGATCTCCCTTGTTACTCGCTTGAATAAGTCTTCACCTGGTCCGAACTCTCTTCGGGTTTAGGTTTTAGTTGATCTTCCGTAAATATCTACCATTATATGGTTAGCGATTATTTCAAACAGAACTTGTATATTCTTATATAGTCATGTGATGTGGTTTTGTTGATCCTGATACAGAATCAAGAACTGCTAGTGCTTCGCGTCCACATATCGGCGAGTCGGCAATTTTTTGTGTTGGTAGCGTTGATTACCAGATTGGAATATTTTGAAGTCTGTCGATATATTTTAAAAATTCTTTTGGTGGTGACAGTCCGTACGATTCGAAATAACCAGTACCACTTGGATCGATCGCGTACGCAGCCCAATGAATACCTGGACCAGAGCTTTTATCGATATTAATAATACAAGTTTCAATCAGATTTGGATTTTTCAGTAATTGATCACGCATTAAAACACCGCTAATCAGATATGGATTTCTCAGTAATTGATCACGCATAAAAACACCGCTGAATTTTTAAAATTTTTAATCGCGTAGCAGCATCAAGTAAATCAACTTTAAACATCGGACAAATCAATAAGTCCATGGAATTTTTAATCCTTTTCCGTATCGAGTTCATTCATGGAAGTGTCAGAAAGTAACCTCTTCGTTTCCTTTTTTGTTAAATCCTTGTCCACTTGCTTTCTTCAGAGCCATTCCATTAGTAGCTGCCCAACTACACCTAACGCGGCAGCTTTTGCAACAGCTGACGCGTCAGCAGCTATTCTTCCTGTAATAGCTGCAAAAAGTGGAAATATACCACCTATCTTAGCAATGTTTTTGATGTCACCTGTAGAAAGATATACGCGTATACCGATCTTTGTTTGGCTTCATTAGAATGATTGATCTGGCGTTCTGTCAGCGATAGTTTTTTTGGACCACCTGCGATTTGTTCTCGCGCTAGTGATATTTTTACTCGACACCGCTTCGTTCATGACGACAGCAGTTTTTTTAATCTGACCAGGAGTCAGACTGACACTAACAAGATGATATGACATTTATAATTGCATTAGCAATAACTCCACTTGCAGCATGTACTCGAAATACATGTCGACGACTAACTGTCTAAACAAATCCAAATGTTCCAGCGAATATTAATAGATCGGATACAGCGTTGTAAAATCTCACTGTGATATTTGTAAACCAGTATCAACATTTTGATCACGTCCCATGAGTGTCATCAGACGATGATACGCAGATACAACACTGTTTGGTTCAAAATTTAACAAAATATCCTCGGCTGGTTCTTGATATCCTTTCAGCCTCAAAGAAACCTTAGTAACGCCGAGTTTATCAAATATCATAATGCTTCGTATTTGCGAGATTACTCGCGTAACATTTTTAAGTGCAACCATATATATGTCGCGGTGCTGAGAAAATGAAAGTTTTGTCAGTATTACTTAAACATGAAGTTCCGCAGTTGCACCTGCGTTTGCTTCTTCAGCGAGCTATAGTGCATCATCGTCGGTATTTTTTTTTCTTACGAGTACAATTGTATGTTTGGCTCCAAAAATAACCTTTCTAACATTTCTACAGAATCCAAAGATGTGTGACAATGGAATCGCACATGAAAATCTGTCGTCGCTAGTATTGCTCGACGTGACGCGAATCCCAAGATGAAATTTTAATTCATTGTTACAATTGTGTTTCCAGATTCATTTAATGTTAGATTTCTGTTTTCTGGATGATCAGTTATATCTTTGGCATTTATCATTGATATTGAGTAATCATCGCTGTATCTTGCAATACCAAGTATTGTTGTGGCAACGTCAATGTCATTATGACAAATTTCAGTATCTCGTCCATAAAAGTTATATGCTACACTTAAAAAAACGCCATAAAACCATTATTGACAAAACCAACTCGATCACCATCTCCATAATCTATATTATATAATTTCGACTTCAATAAATGCCTAAGCAGGTAAGAAATATTTGCTTGTACCCTGAACTTGCAATTAAATGTGTCCACGCTCGTCATGTATATGTGCGTGGTAAGAATAATATTGATAATTTACATACCGATTCATCTTTGAGAACTGTTGCGTTCATGTCGAATCGGATGAGATATGCGTTTGAATATCCTTGTTATATTTGCTATCGTTTAACATTAAAACCACTTCCTGCTACTAGCCTAGCGGTTATATTTTTTTCTCTTTCACCAGCTAATGACACTAATTTTTGTATTTGCCGCTTGATTTATTATTTTACTAACGTTTGTAGGAATCGCTTTAGGTGCCGGGTAATTTTACTATTTAACTGGCTGAGGTTTTAATCGTATTAATCGTGTTAGTCTATCCTTGATTGCAGAGAATGCTTTCCTGGCGACGTCACCGGAAGCATTAACTCCTTTTTTCACGAACAACGTCCATTGCTTTCATGCCTAGTTGCTTTGCAATCGGTATTGGTTTTGGGACTATCCTTGTAAATAAACCACGAACAACGTAGCTAGTAGTCTGGTTCCCTGACCTCTCTCCACTACGTTGCTCTTCATTATGAAGAGCAACGTAGTGGAGAGAGGTCAGGGAACCAGACCACATAGTTAGGTTCATCACCCTAGAATGTTTTATATGTAGGTAGTCTCAAATTTACCATAATGACCATAGCTTGTCCAAGTTTAGCAACGTGTTTCATTATAATATCTGTTTAATCACCGTGATAATCATTGGCGATTTCATTAATGAGGGACAGATACACGTTCATATCCATGATACCGCCTGTAAATAATCGTTGACAAATAGCAGTTGCTTCGTTAATCATTTCTGGAGAATTGTTGCCGGCTCGTTTTGCGTTAATCAGAATTTCCAGTCGATCAACATTAGCAAGGACATTATTTGAACAAGCAACAAGACCACTTTCCGTTATACCAATACGACTTCCACTTGCGCTGGGGGACATCATAGAACTTTTGTTCAAATAACTTAGTATCTAATTGTATGATCTTTTCTACCTTTTGTTTAAATCTAATAAAAATTTTATCATGACGTTTAACCCGATCAATATAATTAACGGCGGCATATACATCTGAAATCCAGCTATCACTCTTCATGTTATTAACATATTCAGGTTTCACATATTAAACCCTGCTATTATTTCTGTGTACTACAATATTTAATGTCTGGTATGGATCCTTGATAGAGGCAATACAATCGGGCTTAAATTTATATGCTATAGTTGTCGTTACTGGTAGTTGTTGTCGTTGTATTAGGTATTGATGTAATTCTCCTAGTTGTATCGGTGGTGATAGTTGTGATGGTTGTGGTTGAGGTTATTGTTGTTGTTGTCATTGTTCGAGATAATTGTTTATTCCATCACTAAATGCAATATACCTCGTATTATCTGTCTGAACATAATCAACGCCGTGTATATATGAAATATCCATTTGTACCAGGTCTCACGATTTATAGGTTTATTAATATAATTGGGTTTAAATAATTTTTATTATTATCAAAACTTGCCACGGCAAGTGCTGATAATTCGTTTACATCCCTACTATTTTTTATTTTTTTTTTTACAAATTAAATTAATACCAGCATCTGTAATTTATCAACTACTTTAACTGTTTTCTTTGATTCTGGTTTTGGTCCTGGTGCACGATCTTTTATATCATCTATCTCAGCACGAACTTGACCAATTATTTCAAGCATTTCTCGACTTGGCTGAGTCGTAACTATCTCACCTGGAAGTTCTCGCATATTTTTTTTTTTTAGTTCGCTCTGCTATTTTTCCAGGTTCCTCAGCGGTTTCCCACAGCACAGAAAAAAAACCCCACCGTTAGTAGTTTTTGTGATATGTTAAACTACTTCTGTATTTTCTACATATTCATTATGTGTTTGTTGACACGCTTGTAATTTTTGTCTGACAGAATCTCTCACGGGTAGATATTTTTTGACTGACTGGTCGTTTTCGAGATAATCTAGTTGAGTGAGCATTACCAATCATATTGATATAATAATGATTTAATTACAGCATCAGAGAGGGTGGACTTTTTT